>CM077150.1:120303916-120793965 GCA_039583875.1 Platanthera guangdongensis
CAACTCAGTGGAGAAATAAAATAAGAATGTATAAACCTAATGAAAGAAGCAGGTCTAGAATAACTACTCTATGAACCGATGAACATCTTAAAATGAGAAGTTTAAGAATTATTCTCCAATGCTCATCTGGATTCAAACTCAGACAAGATCAAGTCTAAAGTGAATGGAGCAATAGTTATGATCACAAAAAGGAGATTGGCCATGGTATTTAAAATACCAAGCATTATTCTGGATGATGACCATGATTCTGCCCGGATTGCAGATTCCTTGAAGTGGTGTGGATTAGCTCCAACCACAAAGATTGGAAGCACCCTGAATAGGAAGGGTATGAATACCAAAGGCAAGTTCCTGTCTAAAATAGTTGGAAAGGTGTTACTGTGTAAGATAAGGGCAAATGATAGGATCTTAGCATTTATGTTTGAGCTGATGACCAAAATTAGTTTCAAAATCAAGACTAACTGGAGTAGAGTAGTCTTTGACAAAATTGCAGAAAGTATCAAGAAGGCTAATATGGGCAGAATTTTAAGCCTATTGATGGAGATGACGACCTTCAAGCTATTGAAGATAATGACTGCATGCTCACGAAAGATTCTTCTCCATCTCAAACAAATGATTTGCGGCTCCATGGTGACATAATGCAGCGACGCAAGATGGCCAAAGATTGGAGAAGGCCAATAATAATTATTTAAATCATTTTTATGTTTTATATGCAATGTTTATGTCATGCTCTTAATGTTTCATGTTATGTGTTGTATTTTTTTTATTATGTGCTGCATATAGCCAAACTATTGATGTAAGCCTATATACAGTCCATTCTTAAGTTATTTTCATTATAGAATGAATGAGGAAAACCTAATTTCAACTTGAAATTTCATCCCTCCCTCCTCCTAGCCACCGGCCCCCACTCTCTCTCCCTCGTGCAATTCAACAAAATCTCCCCTCCTCTCTCCTCTGTTCTCCTCCATGAAATCCCTTCTCCTCTTCACTACAACAAACCAAGCATGGAACTCCTCCCCTTGAAGAGTTCGACCATAAGGGTTCTCCTTCCTAGATTCAGCCATCCTCCAAAACCCCCTCCTCGGTGATCTCGGCCAAAGACAACAACTCCGACAATGACGAACCTTCACCGACGTGAAGCAAGGAAGGCAGACAAGTTTTCTCTCCATCCGGCGTGGCTCTGGTGGAGCCATTGAAGAGCGATCCAAGTAGAGAAATCGGAATCATCTATTTTGGTTGGGTAACAATACTTTTCTACCTTCTTGTGTGTTCTTCTCTTAGATTAATTCCTGTTGTGGATTACTTTAGCGTAATTTTGGAATCATTGAATTTTCATGGTTTTCTCTCGATGAATTTTGTGTTCATCTAATTTTCATTTAAGTTTGAGAAGGTTTTGGCGAGCCCCATTTTGTTTGTTGGGAGAGATCAACCGTTGCCGAATCGTTAATTTTTGTAGATCTCTTTTGGTGCAACCTTTCGTCGATCGAACCGGTGTGGTCCTTTTAGCCGGAAGAATATTGATTTTTATAGCCCTTGTTCGATCCTAATCGGTTTGGCTACCCATACGCTAGCATCTATTTTATAGAACTTTATAGCGTGTGCGCTGCGTTGACGATTGTGGCAGTGTAGGATTGGATCATAGAGAGGCATACGTTTTCATTCGTACATATATTCGGTGCCAACGTGTGAGCCTTCATCACCTATACTTGGTGCAAGTCATTTCTCACAAAATCAATCTAAAGATTTGATCTAAAATTATTCATATGAGAAAAATGGATATGAGAATATTAGCAAGGTGGGATAGAGTCCTATCCAAGGAAACAACTATAGTGGAGAAGGAGAAGGATAAAAAGATGAAGGCTGTAGTTGTGGAAGAAGATTCTTCCAGTGAATTTGAAGAATAAGAAAGTTCTACCTCAACAAAACATGATGATATAGTAGCTGAAAAGTCTCTAAGGCCCTCATTTGGAACTAGTGATCAGGTGGAGGGGGAGATAATACAAGAGATGGATCAAATTGAGGTGGAGAACCTCAATGTACTGCCAGATATAGATATGGATATAGTAAATACACCACTAATGGAAGTAGTACAAGAGCTGTACAATATGTTGAAGCAAGCAGTGGTTACCGAACAGAAATTGCCTTATAGAGAGATTGAGGATACAATCCCCAAGGAGACTGAAGAAGAAATCCTTCAGACTAAAGATATAAATATCCAGAGGGAGATTAATGAACTTCTAGGGGACACTGCTTCAGATGCTGTAGAAAAGCAAGACAAGGTCAACTTGGATAACACCAACATTGGTGAAGAAGTTGCAATGGTTGAGGGGGAGTTAGCAGATCCGGCCCCAACTACTGAAATTATTAAAGTGCCTACATTTGTTGATGTGGTTAATTCATCAGAATCTGAGGAGGAAGAATCCTCTTAGTTAAAGAAAAGAAAATTATCTGAACTTAAAAAGAGAAGTAGAAGTTACAAGAAGATTATTTAGTCTGGACCAACATCTGCTCCTACAATGGACTCAACCACACTTCTAGTACAAATACAGATATTGCTAGATCAACATAGAAATAAATTGGAAACGTATGTAGATGAAAGCAACAGAGAGTTGCAGTTTCAGCTAGCTCAAGACCTCAAATCTATTAGATTTGAAGCAAACTTGCTAAAGAAAGATATGATAGTTTTCTTTGGAAGAGGAGCAAATGCTATGGTATACATTGCTAAACAGTAGCAAGAACAAAAAAAATAGAAGATGAAATAGATGTAAAACAAGGCTATGTCCTTGAGATTCAAAAATACAATGAAAGAAAATAAGATTGAACTGAATAATACGTCTCTAGTCGAGCTGGTTGAACAAACTACTACTTTGGAGACTAAGATAGCTTCTACATCCAAGGATATTGAAACTCAGCTAACAACTCCCTCAGCCTCTTTGATTAAGGATATCAAGGCTTCTGACAAAGATCTGGATGAACATTTACTCAAAGTAATGAATACTCTAACCTCAGGGATTAATTATCTGGATGGTCAAGTAAGATTTCACAAAAATATTTTAAGGGAACATATAGAAAGAGAAGTCATAAAGGGGGAGAGAGTGATGATAAAGGCAAACTCTGAGCATGGTACTTGGATCACAAATAGCATTAGGGACACTTGATGGAGGCGGCGACCCCCAACATGATGAAGAAGGCGACGACATGCTTATGTAAGATCTTTCTCCATCTCCAGTCAAAGACTTGCGGCGCCGTGGTGATCTTGTGGAGTAACGCTACAATCTCCGCTCTCGGCGCTAGTCAAACTTTTTATATTTATTTCAATTATTTTTGAGCGTTTTATATTTGCATTTATTTGAGAATGTTTATTTAATCATTTTATGTTTAAACATTGAAGTGTTTTATTTTCTCTATTTGGAATCGATCAATGAACTGAGACCAAGTTTCATTCTGACGTTGCTTGATCTCAAAGAGGGCTTCAAGTCCGCCCTTTCTCTTTGTTGAAGCAGAGAATCTGAGCAAGAACTCCCTTCGCAGATCAGAAAAGGAAGTGATGGAGTGAGGGCGAAGACCGTAGAACCAATCCCTCACCTGTCCATCAACGTTGTCATGAGGAGCTTGCACTTGGTAGCATCTAAGAGGGTTTTGAGAGCAACGGCAAACTCAAAAGCTTGAAGATGGTTCACTAGATTAGTCTCTCCAGTGTAGATTGGTAATCGCGGCTCTCTGAAATTAGCTCGGGTTGGTTCATGACGAACGTTCTCTAAAAACCGTAACGGCTCTTCCTGTTCTCCTACAGCTTAAGGATAAAAGGGATCATAAGTCATAGCTGCAAATGAAGCAGGAGGATAAAAGTGAAAAGTTGCTG
The DNA here is from genome assembly GCA_039583875.1 of Platanthera guangdongensis. Lineage (NCBI taxonomy): Eukaryota > Viridiplantae > Streptophyta > Magnoliopsida > Asparagales > Orchidaceae > Platanthera > Platanthera guangdongensis. The sequence goes on from CM077150.1 coordinate 120,307,776, forward strand.
CAGGAGCAAAGGCAGGAGCTGAGGGATAAGGATGACTTCCATGAAAGTTGAGAAATCTTGCTGGACTTCCCCGGGCTGCTTCCCGGAAGAATTATTGACGAGCTGCAAACTCTTCATCTTGAGGTCGCAAAGGGGCTGCAGGCCCTTGCGGAAAGGTTATTGTATAAGGAGGAGGATAGACCAATGCGCAAGCTAGAGGATAAGCCTGTTGATGCTCCAATGTTGGTGTTGGATTGATCGGAGCACCTGGAGAAATCGGAGCTACTGCACGTTGTGTGTCTAATCGTTGCGTGATCATAGCGCGATTGCTTAGAACTGCTGATCATTTTCACGGCACGATTGCTCGAAGGCCTCCCAGAGAGGATCATCACTGAGACTTGTTTGAGCAAGGTTCTCGGTTGAACGACTATTTTACATGGCTAACTATCGGTGTTCACCGTCTGTTCAGATCTGAAGGCCGCGTGTTAACTGTTGATGTGCAGAAACGTAGGGAACAAGTTGTCACGGGCGCCAGCATCTAACGAAGGAGATGTGTTCGGTCTCACGGGCAAGGTGATTGAAGATGGTTGCGGGGATAGCGGAGAGGACAAGCTTATTAGTGCTCGAGAGTGGAGCAAACATTTGTTCGAGGGTTGTGGGGATAGAGGAGAGGTTTGCTGAGAGTAGCCGGGAAGGGAGATGATCATCAGAGAAGGTTGATGATCAGTAGAGAAGGTTGATGATCACCGGAGAAGGCTGATGATCAGCTGCGAAGGCTGATGATCAGCAGAGAAGGTCGATGATCAGTAGAGAAGGATGATGATCAGCAGGAAGGTTGATCAGAAGCTGTCGAGCTGGCGGTTACTTTGATGGTTGTGCTTGCAGATTGATGCCGAGGGAGTTGAGCTAAGCTAAAGAGAGGGGCCGCTAGCAGTGGCAACAACAGACTTCGCCCACCGCGGCTTAAATGCCACTCTTGCGACAGGCTTTCCTTTGATCAAGAAACAAGATTACAACTTGTTATTGCACCTTTACATGAAAAAGCAAAAAAGGATACAAAGGGGGAAGCTGGCGGCTAAGGAACAAGTTGCCATAGGCTAAGCAAAAAGAGGCTGCAAGCAGGCTGCACAACTTGATGGCCAGCTTGCTGGTAGCGGCGGAGGACTGGGAAACTGAGTCCGTAAGTCTTTATGATCAGCTGTAGAGGAATGGAAAACTGAGTCCCTAGGTCTTGATGATCAGACGTTGAGGACTGGAAAACTGAGTCCGTAGGTCTTGATGGCCTCATAGTTTCCTCCTGCCCGTCGTCATCGCCCCCCCCCCCTAAATGAGAGATATTATAGGCTATTTATAGGCCTGGGGAAGATCTTCTAGAAATAGTGCCCAGTGACGTCATCATGGAGGCTTGGGCAGACTCAGCGAGCAAGCCGCCCGGCTGGGCAGACTAGGAGGAGGCAGGCCGCCTCCTTTGGGCTGCTGAGGCATAGCGGGCTGCCTGTGGAGCAGGCCGCCATTTGTGTGGCTGCCTGAGGAGCAGGCCACCCATGGGGTGGCAGCCTGAGGAGCAGGCCGCCCCTGGGTGGCGGCCTGAGGAGCAGGCCGCCCCTGGGGTGGCGGCCTGAGGAGCAGACCGCCCCTGGGGTGGCGGCCTGAGGAGCAGGCCGCCCCTGGGGTGGCGGCCTGAGAGCAGGTTTCCCCTGGGCTGGCGGCCTGAGGTGCAGGCCGCCCCTTGTATGGCTGCCTGAGGAGCAGGCCTCCCCTGGGTGGCAGGCTGAGGAGCAAACCTCCCCGTGTGTGGCGGCCTGAGGAGCAGGCCGCCCCTATAGGGAGATAGAATCCCTATGATGGTGAGATGGAGAGTGAGTCTGCCGAGCCCGCGACGGTTGAGTTGGTATAGGGTTGACGCCGGCTGGGCGACCTGGCAGACTAAAGGAATAGATCGCACTGATCGCCCCCTTTTGCTTTAGATTGAATCCTGCAAGGAAAAATGTTGCGCGGTTAGCAAGCCTAACCGCGCGGCCTGCGATGTTGAGCTATGAGAACAGACCACCGTCCGCAGGGCACGCGGTAACTATGCAACCTGGGAGGACAGAGAAATCTGTCAGCCTACACTTGGACTGATAGAGGAGAATGCCGCCCCTTGGGTGGTGTCCTGAGGAGCAGGCCGCCCCTGGGGTGGCAGCCTGAGGAGCAGGCCAACCCTAGGGTGGCGGCCTGAGGAGCAAGCTGCCCCTGGGGTGGTGGTCTGAGGAGCAGGCCGCCCCTTGTGTGGCGGCCTGAGGAGCAGGCCTCCCCTAGGTGGCAGGCTGAGGAGCAAACCGCCCCTTGTGTGGCGGCCTGAGGAGCAGGACGCCCCTATAGGGGAGACAGAATCCCTCTGATGGTGAGCTGGAGAGGGAGTCTGCCGAGCCCGCGATGGTTGAGTTGGTATAGGGTTGACACCGGCTGGGCGACATGGCGGACTAAAGGAATAGATCGCACAGATCGCCCCCTTTTGCTTTAGATTGCATCCTGCAAGGAAAAATGTTGTGCGGTTAGCAAGCCTAACCGCGCGGCCTGCAAGGTTGAGCTATGAGAACAGACCACCGTCCGCAGGGCACGCGGTAGCTATGCAACCTCGGAGGACAGAGAAATCTATCAGCCTACACTTGGACTTGTCGTGTACTCCAGGGAGAACCTGGAGCAGGCTGCGACTAGTGAGTTGGCTACCTTGGGAAGGATCGCCGATTTCTGGGTTAACACACTAGATAAATCTTAATGAGAATTGTGATGTTGTGCACCTTGGATTAATTATAAAGTGTCTTGTATCAAACAAACAGATACAACTTTATGTACACCCGCTCACAAAATATAAAATTTGACAAATGTTAAAAAGTATAAATGTGATCTCCAAAGCACTACTTTGCTCACTTATAAGTCTTAATAAGCATTATATATGTAGAGCATTTTGGGAGTGGTACTTTCTATCTATGTGCATTGAATTTCGGAGTAAGTGAAAATATTTTTTTGTCGGGAAAACCTTATGATTTACCTTAACAATTACTTTAAGTGATTTTACAATCCTACATTTATTACCTGGATGTATAAAGAGGGTAATATGGTCTTAGAAGTCCTAGGATGTGTATGATGTAAAGGACATAAGAAAGGAACAATGAATATAGAGGAAAATAAGAGATTGTCACATACGTCGACTAGAAGCAAAGCAACTTCAAGTATAGCACAATAAAGATAAAAAGCATAGCACACAGAATACACAGGCAATTTATAGTGGTTCCCCGACTTGGGTACATCCACTTTCCCCCTTCGACCTATCTCCCAACAAGGGACGACTCGGTCTCTTCTCCAACAGGATTGAAATCCAATCCCTACACTATCGGAAGGAACCCTTCCACACATGAGAGTCTACACTCCCACAAAACGGGTTGCACCCAACCTTTACAACACGGAACAAAAGTTCCTTTACAACAAAAGTAAATATAGAATGTACACGAGATACAAACTTCGTTTGGAGACTACGGTGTTCCTCTTCGTTCGACGACGTGTTCGTGAAGTCAACGAAGAGTCTACAACCTTGGTCTCTCTTGGAGAGGATCTCCCCGGAACCGGCGGCGGCAACACGTGCGGCGGCTAGCTTCGGAATCGGCGGCTATGATGATGAGCGGCTGCTGAAAATAGAGATCCAATCTTCATAGCGAAGCAAGCTAGGTCTACCAACGGTCACACGAGGATTGGTCGTCTCGATCGATTCGGATGGGAAGTTTTTCCCGATCAACAAAACGAGAGACAAGGGATCTCTGGATAGACGCGTGAGACTCAAGCTTTGCTAAGCTTCTGTTGTCGGAGATCGGGAAGAAACACGATCAACAGCGGCGGCTGACTTGACGCGAGCGGCGGCGGCGGAGTGGAGCGGTTTCGCGATTTTAGGGTTTGCTATGCTCGGCTACTTTTTTCTGTTTGTCTGTCTTTTACTGTTCAAAATACCCGAATATATATACTGTAGTTAACTCCAATATGACCGTTTGTGGGACCCACAATAGAAATCCCTAAATCCCGGTCCAGAAAATTGACAGCTGCAGAATCCGGTTCAGGAGCATCCCGAGAAAACGCCAAGTAAAATTCGTCGAGAATCATTGGTGATTCTCGACGAATCGGCGAGAATCATTGGTGATTCTCGACGAATCGGCGAGAATCAGTTATCGATTCTCGACGATTCGTCGAGAGTCACCGAGTGATTCTCGACGATTCCCTTGTTGATTCTCAACGATTTTCACTTGGTATTCAAGACCTACCCAGCGACGGGTTCGGCGAGAATCATTAGTGATTCTCGCCGAATCTTACTTGGCACCATTTTGAGGTAGCCGGAAGAAGTCGGCGAGAATCACTAATGATTCTCGACGATTCGGCGAGAATCACTCGTGATTCTCGCCGAATCGGCGAGAATCACTCGGTGATTCTCGTCGACTTTTACTTGGACGAATTTTCGTCTTTCCACCCAAGAGCTGCTCTTTGACCCATCCTTGCTCCTTGTCATCTCTTGCATATGAACGGCCCTGTACTTGAAAGTAAGTGCACTCCAATAGAGAGAGTACACGTAGGCCAACACACTGATCTGCTCAATGAGGGATTACGTCGTGCAGACCCGTGTATATTGACCTACTGCACCCTGACATTGGTGTGCACTTAGCGTGGAGGAACTGCAAGCACAACTTAAGAGGATTCATCAAATACATTGTGAATTCATCTTAGCTTGACAGGTGGCTTCCTCAAATACAGGTAATTGTGGATACAGTACCCAACAATAGTGACATGAATAATACATAATTAGTACAAAGGTAAACATGAATTCAGCTTCTTGAGGGATTTTAAGTGCAAAATCCTATTTTGATGACCAACTGTCTAATCATACATTAGCCATGCACTTTTGTAATTCCTATCATTTCAAAACTAGAATGACCATGAAATATAAGGGGTTTATTTTCATAATGTGTCCTTCCTTAAATAAGGAATCTTCAGTACAATATTACCTACAATCTCTAACTATTTATAGATATCAGAACCTCACATTACAATAACCATGGATATAATAAATTGTACAAATATAAATAGGAGACAGAAAGTGAGTCAGATTTATATTACTTAAAACAAAATTAGCAGGTGTATAAAAGATTAAATAGGCTAGATTATCCACAAAATACAATCAATACATCCTAATATTCTCCGCATTATTTTAGAAGTCATCTCCTAGAGTTTTCCATTTAGACCTATCAGAATATCCTATAGGCTTTGGGATATATCTAGGTGTAGGACGACCATTTGGGTTGGTTTTCTTGTGGATGGTCCTTTTGCACTCCTAGTCTACATTATTCTTCAATTCCACTAAATTGTAGTACCTTGAGATGTTTACCATATGCTTTCCAAAGTTATTCTAAGTATCCAGAATTAAATTCTAAAAGATAGGACTCCAATTCTCATACCCAGTGGTATTCTGAATTTCCATCCTCCATTTTTGTCTAGCCTATATTTTCTTATCATGTATTTGATCATCCCTTCTCCTTTTAGAGGATGATTCTCCATGCTCTACTGGAGATGGGGTGTAATAACTTACTCCCCAGGATGCCTCATAGTTCCTTTTGTGGCAGATAATTTTCAGCAGTAGGGTCATTTTCAGGACAGAGATCTAGTGGATCCATTCCTAAGGCTGTCTGTTATAGTATGCAATCCAGATTACTTCTTGAGCAGTATGGTAGGCTTTTTATTTCTCCCGCTATCTTATTTCCTCAAATATGTCTTTGCAGATCACGGTTTGGGCATCTTTGACATTCTTTCTTAATATGTCCATCCTAGCCACTACAGATTTCTTTTTATTGCAGAAGATCTAGTAGCTGGTAGCAGTCATCTATTTTCTACAAGAAGGTTATTTTTTTGATCATCAGTCCTAGCTTTAGTTCTATGGAAGGCCTGATGCAGATTATGAGCAACGCCATCTTGATTTTCTGTCACTGCTTGAATGCCTTGGATTGTTAAATCATTTTGATATGCAGTGAAGTCCACAATCTGTCCAGCTTTCATGAAGAATTAGAGGGATTGGGTATTGAAATGATGTAATTCCCTTTCTAATTCTTGAATCCTTAATAGCACATAAGTTCTTAGATTTAGAATAGTCTTTTCCACAAAATCTTCTATGCTCTTCCTCTAATCTTCGTTCATTTTCAGTATCTGAAATATGAAGAAGTTTGAATTTTTAGTTGAGGGAAAGGTTGGAACATTTGTCTCTGCCTCAGCAGGTCCTTCTTTTGAAATTCCTTTCCATACCACGCTCTTATTGCCTATGGGGGTCACTTCTTGAATATTTTCCACCCCTACATTTCCTTGGGCTGAGTCAGCCAGATTGAACTCCCCCTAAATTTTGTTGTAGATCCAATGACTTCAATTTCTTGGGAATAAACATCTGGTGCAGATTCCCCCTCAACTATATATTTTAGTGGAGCACTGCTCTGAAGATCCTCATGAACCAACTGATTATATATATTTGGGTAATGTTCCTCTTCTGCTCCCCCTCAACATGGGTGGGGTTGAGGTGGATACTTTCATTAAGGTAACTTTTCCTCAATAGTCTTCTTTTAAGAGTCACTTGCCTTGTGGGGCTTTGTTTAGGCAATTGCTTGTACTTCCTCTAGACTTTTAATAGGGAAATCTTGGAGCTTGTACCTCCTTTCTTTGGTTTGGGAAAGGACTTTTCCTACCTTTCTAGAATACTGCAGTCCATCTTCCTGAGGTAATGAAGATGAACTTTAGGAACTTCTACCAGCATATTCCCTAGTCTCTTAAGTAGGAAATGAGATGCAATTCATCCCGTATTGGGGGTTGATATGCATTCCTTCAAACGTTTTAGAATGAAATTTCTCCAATCAGTTTCTTTTTTCAGGATAGTGGTACTAATGATCCAAAACAAGTCTCTTAAAATTCTATCATGAGACAAAGGTTTACATAAAAGGGCTCTCCCAATTATATTTTCCATTAGGTTTCGTGGAGTATTCTTATTTCTTTTCTCCAGTGATCCATGCTTCTTTCTAAAGTATTCTCAACATGCCATTGCTACCTCAGTATATTCCTTGGAGATTGTCTACATCTTTACCGTCTTGAAGGGTAGGCAGATTCAGATAACGACTAATGCAACTAGCTTTTACATGTACAAGATGATTGAGCACTGAAGATATAATATTGGTTCCAAATCTACTAACCTCTGTATTCTGATAGAATTCTTCTACGACTGATGGAAGGATTTTGGTTGGTTCTGTCAGAACTTCTTCTATTCTTGCTGCACTTAGAAGAAAAATAACGTTTTGGATCTCTTAAGAGAAAGTCTTGAAACTTCCTCCAACAACTCCACTGTTGGAGTTGATTCTCTCAGATGTGTTTTCCATTGGCGCCATTGATGAGACTAAGTTTGGAAGATGAAGGGATTTTCTATATGAAAACTAAAGTAACAATGCAAAAATGAAGGTGTCGATTGCTAGGGTTTTTAGTGTTTATCTATCCTAGATTTTCCCGCTATTTCTACTAGAGTAATATAAAAAAATTCCAAAAAGGTGTGTTACTGATTAAGGAAAATAATATAAGAAATATTGTGCTTTTATCCTTTTGGTAAGCATTAGAATATTTGTACAAATTTGATGTATGTTCCTTATATGTCTTCCATAATTTTGTGCATGTCACTTTTTGCCTCCATCTTAGTTAGTTTCTTGAATACTATTTGTTGATTATATAATAAATGTTACAGAGAATTTTATTTGAAGACTACTTGATAATAAATATTGATCAGTACAAATAAGACAGGAATATGATTTATTTATAATTTAGCGTGCCTAGCTCAATTTTGAAATAATTGAACTTCTCTTCATCCAGAGGCTTGGTGAAGATGGCTACCACCTTCTTGCCAGTGGTGACAAACTCAAGGAAGATATCCTCTGTTTCTACATTCTTGGTTATGAAGTGATACCTTATCTCAAAGTGTTTGGTACTGCGGTGAGATACGTATTTTTTAGCAATTGAGATTGCACTCGTTGAGTCACAAAATAGAGGTGCTCTACTTAGTTGGATGTTATAGTCTTAAAACTGATGTTGTATCCAAAACATTTGAGCACAAAAACCTCCAACTGAGATATATTCGGACACTGCTGTTGATATATCCACACTAGTATGCTTCTTGCTACTCAAGGAAATAACTCTCTGATAAGTCTTTATTTATAGGTATTTACATATAGTTTTTATTTAATAAATAATAATATTTTATTTTTTCTATTATAAAATTGTTATTAAAATCCTTTGTTTTCTTATTTCAGGTCAATCTAGGCTACTTATATCAAATTGGAGCTTACAGGACTGATTAGGAGATGAAACTAAAGATTTCTGGAAAAAATCAATTTTTCATGGCCAGGACACGGGCGTGACCCATAGGTAACGGGTGACCCATACGTAACGGGTGTGACTTGTGGCCGTGACCCAAAATGGATCTCCAGAGTACCTGCCACGTCGGATTAAAGTTACACGCCCTAGTCACGAGAATGACCTATGGGTCACGGGCATGACCGGTAGCCGTAACTTGCAGACAGCGCTGCGGTTTTGGTTCCAGGCTGTTTTCAAGCTACACACCCCAAGTCATGGTCGTGACCTTCAGGTAACGGGTGTCTCATGCAGGCGTGATGTCCAGGCGTATCGCGCTTAAAGTCGCCAGTTCCAGATCCCGACGGTTCTCGGCTTACACGCTTTAGGTCACAGGCATGACCTAGGGGCGTGACTTCCCACAATAGCCAGAGTTTAATTCACGCCATTTTTAGTTCCCGCAATTTCTAGTAATAGACTTGACACGCCATAGGTCATGGGAGTGACCTAGGGTGTGAACGAAGAATGGCGACTTTTGGCAGTTTTTCTCCAACGTTCCCGGGCTTTCAAGACAGCAGTCTTTGAGCCTTACACACCCTAAGTCACGGGCGAGACCTAGGGCTTGACCTTCCAGAAAAATCTCTATAGATACCAGAAAAAACCAGGAGCTGAGGAGCATCTAGGGAGCCAAATCTATGAGTAGTTCAGTAGATTAGTTTTCTATTTTGATGCATTTACTTTATGTACTTTTCAATTTTGTAGTTAAGCTTTCAATTTACTTTATGTACTTTTTAATTTCATATTTCACTACTCCTGTACTGAACTACAGGAGTAGTTCAGTAGCACTGAGTTTTTAAAACTATAAAAGTGCAAGCTTGTAAATAATTATTCTTCCAACTCGGATGAAAACTTCTCTTGGTCGCAAGATCAACCGGAAGGTTTCCCGAGATATGAGAATAATTATTTGGATCCAAATTTTTGTTCTTCTTCTTTCGCACCGCAAGCTTTCTCTCTTAATTTTGGGGAATCTTCTCAATTTCAATTTGATTCTTCCCCCCAAAATTTGGATGAGAATTTTCTTACGTTTAGTGATTTTTCTTCTCCTTCGGATAATGTCGCGAATGAGGAACATGACTCTTCATGTACCCCAGTATTTGTTTATACTGAAGATGAACAACAACTTTTATTTCAAGAGCTTGTTAGGTGTATGGATGTGCTGGGAGGAGAAGAAGAATATGTTTCTCCTCCTACTACTCCCAATTTTCTTCCTACTAATGAATCTCCATGCACAATTTATGACTTTTTAGGAGCAAAAATATATGAACATGATGCTTGCAACAATTTTATTTTAAATTAAATTTCCGAAGAAAATTAATTTTAGAAAATAACCAACCTATACCTAATCAAATAACTTCGCAAGAACCTTATCCTTGCGAAGATTTTTCTGACGCGCTTACTTTTGATTTTTCTTTAATTAATGAATTTCATGAAGATGATGAGCCGTTGCAGTCACACCTCGTCAACGATCCATTTGCCGCTCATCTACAAAAATTCACATCACCTCAGGTGTAACGACTAGGCCTTACCGTCCGTGGGCTCAGCCCACTAGGATTAGCACGGCACCATCATCGGGCTGCAGCCCAAGCACCCCAAAGTCTCTGCGCGCATGTTTCTCAGCAGCGGTGTATTGTTGAGGCCAAGTCTCTAACCCGCAATCCCCATGATAAGCTTCCCTCAACAAAGCTCATCACCAAGTGAGCTGCAGCTCAGTTGGTGATGAGCTTTGTTGAGGGAAGCTTATCAAGGGGGTTGCGGGTTCGAGACCTGGCCTCAACATTGCACCGCTGCTGAGAAACAGGCGCGGAGAGGCTTTGGGGTGCTTAGGCTGCAGCCCGGTAGCGGCGCCGTGCTAATCCTAGTGTGCTAAGCCCATGGACGGTAAGGCCGGGACGTTACATCAGGTATATATAGGTGATGTGAATTTACATTTTCAAGTTAAATGTTCAAAGAAGACAAATCAAGAAGCAAGCAGAGGAGTAGTTGGGTGAGTGTCTTCGGAGTATTCACCCAAGCGCGAATTAAGGGAGTTACCCCTTCACTTAAATTTTTATTTTTCATTCTCCTAACCCAAACCGTCTAGCTTAAAGACGGGAAAAATAAAAGCGCTCTTGGGAGACACTCATTGCTTATCTATTAGTTTTTATGAAAAAATTTTAAAAGATTTTCACAAATTGTTTTTCTTTCCCCGCTCCTACTTGACTTATAAACATTGGGGACAATGTTTGTTTTTAAGTATGAGGGTGGCTTTTATTTATTATTTTTATTTAAAAATAAAAAAATTAAAACAAATCTTTAAAAATTTTAAAAACATAAAAATCTTTAAAAATTTAAAAGAAATATAAAAATCTTTAGAATTTTTTAAAAAAATTGTTTTGTTTTTATTATCAAAAAATACAAAAAATTGAAAAAAAAAAAGAAAATACCAAAAAAAACCCCTGCCTAAAATTTTATGATTTTTAGATATTTATTTTGAGTTTATTTATCAGAATTTTTATAATTTTTGATTTTCTAATCTTTTATTTCAGCAAAGTTAGTTAGATTTAATTTTTAGTTGATTTGATTTTAAAAAATAAATTTATGAAGTAAAATTATTTAGATAAATTTATTTAGTCTTTTTCTCTCAAATTCTAATTAGTTTTAATTTCATAGTGCTTAGTTTAACAATCCTTAGATTCTAATTATATTCACTTAAGCTTTAAGATTCTTAGAAAATTTTAATTTACTATAATTGCTCTCCAAAAATTTTGATTTAATATAAAATTTTTACTAGCCTTTCCTTTTTTTATTTTCTTGTTAGTTTACATGTCACGGTGATAAGAGGAAAAAATTCATTATCCCCTGGTACACATATGCATTTTTTTTCTTTTTGGTTAGATCATATGTCATGGGAATCAAGTATTCCTTGGTACACATATGCAACTGCAAAAAAGGAGTAAGAGGATAAAATTCATTGCTCCTAAGCAATTTTGTTTGAAGAGAAAAAAGAAAAAAAATATCAAAAAGAAAAAAATTTATGTGGGGTGAGAGGATAAAATTCATCACCCCCAATCTAAGATCTCTTCAATTTTCTTGTTCCCAAAGCCAAAAATCCAATATAATTGCTTTAGATTTAAATTAAAATTATAAGAGACTATAAGTAGTAGTTTGAATTTTCCTTGAAGTTTTTTTTTAGTGAAAAAAGTGTTTATAATTTTAAATATAACTTTGTTTGTTAAATACTTAATTTTGAGTTCTGATTATTTTATTAGAGAAAACCCTGCTAAATATTTAGCTCTTCACATTTTACTTTCATATTTTATAACTTAAAATTTTGAATCCCTAAAGTTAATTTTTAACTTTCTTTTGATTTGATAATTTTTTATTGTAATTAAAAAATTATATTAATTTCTTATAAGTACTCTCATAGTTTTGCTCTGAAATAGCAAAAGCTTAAGTATGGGGATATTTGATAAGTCTTTATTTATAGTTATTTACATATAGTTTTTATTTAATAAATAATAATATTTTATTTAGTTTATTATAAAATTGTTATTAAAATCCTTTGTTTTCTTATATCAGTTCAATCCGGGCTTCTTATATCAAATTGGAGCTTACAGGACTGATCAGGAGATAAAACTGAAGATTTTTGGAAAAATCAACATTTCACGGTCTGGACAGGGGCGTGACCCATAGGTCACGGGAGTGACATGTGGCCGTGACCCATAAAGGATCTCCAGAGTACCTGCCACGTCGGATTAAAGTTACACGCCCTTATCACAGGCGTGACCCATGGGTAACGGGCGTGACCGGGAGGCGAGACTTGCTTACGGGGCTGTGGTTTCGGTTCCAGGCTATTTTCAAGCTACACGCCCAAAGTCTTGGGAGTGACCTTCAGGTCACGGGCGTGTCATGCAGGAGTGATGTCCAGGCGTGTCACGCTTAAAGTCGCCAGTTTCATATCCCGACGGTTCTCGGCTTACACGCCATAGGCCACGGGTGTGACCTAGTGGCGTGACTTCCAACAACAGCCATACTTTAATTCCCGCCATTTCCAGTTCCCGCTGTTTCTAGTAATAGACTTGACATGCCCTTGGTCACGGGCGTGACCTAGGGCGTGACCCGAAGAACGATGACTTTTGGCGATTTTTCTCCAACATTCCCGGGCTTTCAAGATAGCAGTTTTCGAGCCTTACACACCCTAGGTCACGGGCGTGACCTTCCAGAAATTTTTTTATAAATTCCAGAAAAAGCCAGGAGCTGAACAGCATCTAGGGAGACAAATTTAGGAGTAGTTCAGTAGCTTAGTTTTCTGTTTTGATGCATTTACTTTATGTACGTTTCAATTTCGTAGTTAAGCTTTCATTATTGCACTTTTATTTCAACCTTGTTTTTGATTATCTTTACATGTAGCCTCTTTTCATTACCACATGATTTTGACAAGCTTTTGAATAAAATAAAGTTCATCTTACTTAGTAAAAACTCTGTTATATCTTCACTTCGATCTAACTTTGATTTAATTATTTCTGACCTTAGTTCTGTATCCTAAATTTAGCGAAAGGTTGTGGATACGAGTATAACACTCAAAGGTAGATGGAGCCACATGCACTCCTCGAGAGAGGATGACACGGATCTTTTAGATTGGAGTCAAATCCAATACCGGGGTTCACCGCATAAGGCAAGCTTAGGGGTTTTGACTGGCCGAGAGTTCTTAATCGATCAACCAAAGTTTAGTCGAGAGCGTATTCTCGAGAGAGGAACTCTTGTAATTTAGGTACCTCCACGGTTGAAGTAGGATATTTTGAAATTTGGTTTTATGAAAAGTTTACTTTAATTCAAAGTAAGTCTAGATCAAGTGTTAATTTTAGTGCTTAGTTTTATTAATTTTCTATTGTTATTTACTGATACAATAATATTAATTTGTGTGAGTAGAAGTACTCAACTAGCCCCGAGTCTAATACGACATTTCCTATACCATATTTCGATAGGTACACTTGCCTAATTCGAGATTATAGTTTGGATATATTTTTAAAACTATAAAATTCCTCACCAGTCTCCTTCCAAGGAATTGGCATGTTACTGAAGTGTTTTTTTATCTTCCTTTTGTCCTACAAAGTCAGCGTCTGAAAAACCAATTAGCTCAAAATCATTACTACTAGGGTACCATAGGCCAAGGTGTGGTGTACTCTTAAGGTATCTTTGTATCATATTAATAGAGGTGTAGTGAGATTCCTTGGGGTTCACTTGGTTCCTAGTACAAACACATATTTAGAACATGATGTCTGGTCTACTGGAAGTAAGATAGAGCAGGGACCCAATCAACCTCTATACATGGTTTCATTAAAGGCTTTCCCCTTTTCATCCATATTTAGAGATATATTGGAACCAATTGGAGTCGTCATATAGGTTGCACTCTCTATTCTATACTTCTTTATAAACTATTTTAGTTGTCTCATACTGTTCATTTCAAACATCCCTTTCATTAATTTGACAAACTTTTTGCAAAGGTTATCATCGGTAGTGGCAAAGATGATGTCAACATCATAGATTTGTACTAGCAAAATATTGCCCTTTATTTTCCTTAGAGAAAATTTATTGCCTATTTTTCTCCTTAAAAATTTATTTTGAATGAGGAAATAAGACAAAGTATCATACCAAGCTTTGGGTGCTTGTTTGAGACCATATATATCTTTTATTAAGTGATAAACTTGAGTTAGATAAGCTGAGTTTATAAAAACTACAGGTTGTTCTATATATAGTTCCACTTTTATGTCTCTCTTGAGGATGACAGACTTCATATCCATTTGGTACATTTTGAATCCTTTATGAGCTGCATATGCTAGAAATAATCTTATGACTTCCAATCTTGTCACTGTTGCATAGGTGTGGTTAAAGTCTATTCCCTCTTCTTATTTGTACCCTTTGCAACCAGGTTTGCTTTGTTCTTGGCAATTATTCCTAGTTTATCAAGCTTGTTCCAAAACACCCACTTTGTTCTTATGATAATATGGTTGAGAGGTCTGGGTACCCGCTTTAGTACTTGACATGTCTTGAATATTTCAAGTTCTTCTTGCATTGCCAAGATCTAGGAATTATCTATTTTGGCCTGCTAAATCTTCTTTGGCTCTGCCGGAGAGAGAGATCAGGTGGAGCACTTCATTTATTAACATTCTTCTGATCTGTACTCCCAAATTAAGATTTTCAATAATTTGAGTTTTAGGTGGTCTCTTAGATACCTTGTAGCTGCTGGCCATAAGTCAACATTTTCTTATTCCTCAAGTTCTGGTTGAACTGTAGGTGACTCTGTCCTTTCAGATTCCAAATATCCTTGTTTATTGAAGTTGTTTCCAACATCATCAGTTCATTAGGTGAGCTTTGTTCACCTTCATTTCTTAGTTAATTAATGGTTGTATCTTTCAATCTTTTACTTATTCCTGCAAGACTAGGAGAACTGGTCCAGCTATTATGAATCAGGCTAGTATTATCAAATACAACATGTAATGATTCTTTTATCACTTTTATCTTTTTGTTGAATACCCTATAGGCTCTATTGTGAGAGCTATATCCAACAAAAATACGTTCTTAAGCTTTCTTCGTCAAACTTGTTCAGAAAATACTTCCCATTGTTCAACACAAAACACTTGCTTCAAATGATTTTGAAGTAGGCCATAGTGGGTTTTCTGCCGTTCACAAGCTCATAAGGAGTCTTGTTGTGATACTTGTTGATTAAATCCCTATTCTGAACATGGTAAGCTGTGTTGATAGTTTCAGCATAAAAATATTCTTCGATTGAGGAGTCACTCAGTATGGTTCTACAAGCTTCAATTATGATTCTATTCCTTCTCCCTACAACTACATTTTATAATGGAGTTCTGGGAGAGTAAAACTCTTGAATGATACCTATGTTTTTAGATAATTAGGTCATTGCATTAGATTGCAATTCAGTCCCATGATCACTTCTAATCCTAGCCATGGGACTGTCTATTTCATTCTGAATTTGTTTGACAAAATTAGTGAAAGTTTTTACGGTATCTGACTTTTGTTTAAGGAAGAACACCCAAGTGAATCTTGAGTAATCATCGACTATCATAAATGTGTATATTTTTTTCTCCTAGGCTGTGAATTGGCATCAGACCAAATAGTCAATTTGCAATACGTATAAACACTTTGTGGAGCCCTCAACCACAATGGGTTTGAAAGTTCCCATTGTTTGCTTACCATTTTGGCATGTATAATAAGGACTTTCTTGTACATACATCCAATGTGTTCTAACTCTAACTAGGTTTTTTATGATCAGTTCATTGATGGTCTTATAGTTAAGGTGAGCCAGCCTCTTATACTATTGCACATGGTGTGATGCTCTATTCTTAACTATGAGACATGTGGAAGAATCAAAACTATTTCATAGGAAATTGAAATAATAAATATTTCCACTTCTAGTGCCAGTTAGTATTGAATCATCACACATCTTAATCGGGAATTATCTTTGTGGAAGGATATCACATTGACCAGATCACATAGTTGACTTATGCTGATTAGATTATGTTGTAATAGTTCAACATAAGCTACCATTAAGATAGTGACTATGTCATTAGATATTTTACCATAACATTTTGTTTTCCCTCTGTCTAAACCTCCAAAGATGACTGTGGGTCCATCTTCAACTAAATAGTAGTCTGTTAGAAGGCTTCTTGTTCCAGTCATATGCATGAAGCAACCACTGTCCAAATACCAGATTAGAGTTTGGTTAGCCTTTGGACATAGCTGCAAAAATGATTACCATTTATTTGGTTCCCAAATCTTATTGGGTCCTAAATGCTTGTTAGTATTTGCTCCCTACCTTGGCCTTAGACCTTATAAAGGTGCATTGTGTTGTTGACAAAATCTGGGTATTGTTCTACTGGGAATGTTCTATGGATAGTTGGGTTGAACCTATAGTCAATAGTAAAATGTCAGTCTTCCCACATCACCAACACTCAAATATATTATACCTTCTCTTGGAGCTCACAGTAGAAGTTGGAAGAAAATTTGTATGCTCAAAAGAGTGTCTATAAGAGATTGCATGAGAATCTTTGCTAGGCTTTTGTTGTTGTGCTGGATCTACAACATCCCTTTCCTTTTTTGGCATTTCTCCTTCAAGGACAACTTCTCTTAAACTTGGTCCTAATTTTACAGCCAAATATGAAGGGACCATGGCCCATTTCAATTTCCTCAAGTGCTGCCTTGAGGGTACTCTTCCCATAGTGTAAGTCTTCAATTCCACTGGTAGAACAACCATTCTTCAAGTGTCCATATACACTTTTTGGTCATAGCTATTGGAGGCTAAGAGAACCTTTTTGAAATTTATGGCATGCATATGTGCTTTCCATTTACTATGGGTTTTTCTCCTGTTCTTTCCCTTATAGTCTATACAATTTATACATGGTGTTGAGAAGGTGTCAATGATTGGGAGAACAATTTGGGGCTTAGAGTACTTTGCCACATGTTCTGTTTCCTAGAGGAGATCATTGCCAAGTTTCTTAATTGTTCTTCTTTTTCAATGAGAAGCCTAGTATGTTTATAAATGATTTCCATGAGCTCATTAGATGAATTTGATTCATATTTCCCTCAAGCTGACCCTTTATATATCTGAGAATTTCAAGCTCTTCAGCTTGCTTCTTAGCAAGGTTTTTGCTTTTTATAGCCACGAGGGCACCATACTCATCCATAATTTTATTAAAATCTCTGGTTCAGTTTCTTCCTCATTTCTAGATGAAGAGGTGGATTCTGACTCAGCAACAGTTTTATAGTCAAAATTTGATAAAGCAGTTCTAGGATTTATCTCATTAGGATGAAAGTCATCTCGATATACATTATCATCCTGAGCTATTAGTGCATAGAGCTCTTCCTCTGCGTCATCATCATTATCAAAGTATGATAGTGGAGATTGGTTTGCTGTGTGGGTGTCAGCACATACTAAATCTTCACACAATGTAGTCAACCATATATAGGCTTCTTCATCTTCAGAGTTAGGAGAGCTGGAGCTCCTCTTACTCTAGGTTCTTTCTTTCTTGGCCAGGATGATTATCTGAGCCTTTTTTCCTCTCAGGTGCTTATCTTCTTTGTTCTCTTTTCTTTCTTTTCTCTTTCCTAGGCAGTCAGCAATGATATTCCGAATCCAGTTACAATAGTAGCAGACAATATCAGTATTTAACTATTTATTCTATTTAGATGCATACTTGTCCCTCTTGGGTTCCTTTCTAAATCTGTCAGAATTTTTATTGTGCCTTCCGGAGTTTGAAGAGTGGAAGGGATTGAAATTGTTCCAGTGCTTCCACCGCTACTTTACGGTGGGCTGGTGAGGCCTTCTCCTTGCCTCTAATGGATCTTTCAGGTCTATATATCTCTCCTTATTGTTCCATTCTTCATCCTTCCTGGTTTCGATGTGAAGCTCTGGGATAGCAATTTCCCAAACATATTTTGTGGCTCAAGATTCCCTAGGTTTCCCAATTCTTTGATGGCAACAATCGTGACATCCCATTTCTTATGCAGGGATCTAAAAAAAAATTCATTCAGTTCAAAGTTTGTGAATGCTCTTCCACAACTTCTTAGGTCATTCACAATTCTAAAGAATTTCTCATAGCTTCCATCAATACTATCTTTCCTTCCCTGTCTGAATGCTTCATATAGTTGATTTAATAGGGATTTTTTGTCATCACTAACCTCCTCAGTTCCTTCCATGTATACTATAAATTTTTCACACATTTCTTTGGATGTTTTGTAGTGAAGGAGATTCTAGAATATAGAATCATCAATTGCAGTGACAATGATCTTCTTGGCTCTTTTTTCTATTGTAGCCAAACTAATTTCATCTTTAGTCATATTTAAATGTTTCTTAGGAACTTTCAGATTTGAATAAAGTGTAAAAACTTTCATTGGGATATAGGGCCCCTCCTAAATGATAACATATATTCTTGGATCAGATACCTCCATGAAGAGTTTAACTCTTTGCTTACAAATTCTATAATTTTTCTTCCTGCAGATAAGAAGATTCATGGAGCTGAGTTCATTGATGTTTTCTACAGAGCCCATTGTGTTGTAAATCTCTTCAACCCTTAAGGATCTTATTCAGTTGCTAAGCCTTTAAACCACCTCCCTATGATACAACTTGAAAGTTAAGTGTTGTTACTCACCTAGAGGTGTGTGAATATGTGATTTATTAATTTTTTGAAGTTTCTTGGGATAACTCAATTAGGAAGTAACTTCAAAACCAAAACATAACACAACAAGGAATACACCAAGATTTATATTATTTCCCCAAAAATGGATACGTCCACTTTCCCCTTCAAATATCTAGTAGAGAGCTAGCTAAGGCTTCCCAAACCATTCTCAGATCCTCAAATCTTACAATTCATGAACAAAGG
This sequence comes from Platanthera guangdongensis, assembly GCA_039583875.1. NCBI lineage: Eukaryota > Viridiplantae > Streptophyta > Magnoliopsida > Asparagales > Orchidaceae > Platanthera > Platanthera guangdongensis. Next base: position 120,326,576 of record CM077150.1, read on the forward strand.
ATCCCTACCTCAGACCTTTCACCTGGTCTTACAGCTCAGGCTACACACAAGCCCTATAACTCTAACTTTCCTCATGCCTTACAAACTAATGCTCCAAGACCCAAACTAAGGCACAAAGCCTTACAAACTCAGGTTTTAACTCAACCCTACCTCAATATCTAAACCCAAAGATCTACAATCACCTCAAAGATCCTGCAGCTCAGATTCACAAGGAATCCTACAAAAAATAGAATACAAATTTTTGACAAAACAACTCAAAGCTTGAGTCTTCTACTACAATCAAACACAGTAGGATTCTTCTTGTTGTTGTTGAACAACATTTGAAAAATTTTCTTTGAAAAACCTTGCTTGATCAAGAATATCTTGTGGCAGAGAAAATTCTTTCGGAGAAGATGCTGTTGTAGATAGACAAGAAAGATTCACTAAATGCTGCAGTAGTGGTTGAAGATAAAAAAAACTTGAAGGCTTGATTACAACTACAGAACTTTCACAGGAGACTTGCGAGAAGAGGTCGTGAAGGATCTCTGGGAATAATTAGAGATTGAGAAAATATTTAAAGTATGTGACTCTAAAGAAAACTTGTTCTCAGAATCTCTGTCCTTTTATACTTAACTTGGCCGGCAGAGCAAACAAATGTTTAAATTGAATTCTTAATGGCTATAACAATTTCCCTTTGGCAAATTTTGGATTAGGAAATTCCAACAAATCAAAATAATTCTATATAAGGAAGATAATTTAAATATTCAATAAAAATCTCTTCAAAAGACTAGCAGGCATTTTAGGAAATAATCCTCCATAGGAATAAGCCAAGTCTGTCGAAATATGATTAAAGAAATATTTTTGAATAAGGAATTATTCTCTCATAAATGATAATATTTCTTTCTGCTAGCCGTTCCTTGAAATATGAAGAAAATCCAGCTTTTTATTCTGATTTGAATACTCTGCATAATCTGCTCCATCATTCAAGGATATAGATGTTTTGTTTTGTATCATAACGGGAGAAATTGGTCTATGTGACCATGACATGATGTCATAGACTAAGTCTAATAGCACTGATTAAATTTACTTGGATAGTACTTAATACTTATAAAGCTTATATAAAGAAAGTCAAAGTACTTAGCCATTTAAGCCTGCAGAAAAGCATCTGTCAGCTTATAGTCGATGCAGCCAAATTCTATCTTTGATGCAATTAATGTAGTCAATGTAGTATATTTTTTTACTTTGTATTAAATTTGATGCCTTCAATACAGTCGAACTTTTGCACTCATTGCAGTCAAAGATTTACTGGGCAATGCCAACACAAACCTTTCCAACTTCTTCAATACTCTTATGTTCTACCTCATAGGCTCATATTGCGTTGGTAGTGATATTACATGTTTGACTACTTCTAAATCACAATAGTAACACTAACAGTCTACCACTTGATCTTTAAAGTATCAAACAAATGTTTCACAAACAAGGTGCGACATCTAGCAATACATCACTAATTCCCAAGCAATAAGAGTTCTAAAACTAAATAAGCCTTTATGACCAATATTTTAGTGTTGTCATGTCCCTTTGTCTATTACATCTGGATTAAACAAGAGGTATAGACCGTGTCATACGAATAATCATTCAACCAAAGTTTCTTGATATAGAATGGACTTCTAGAAATTGGTGAGCCCAATATCGTATATTGACTCAAACTAGCATGACCATGCATTTCTTAGTCCCATTCCATCAAGGGGGCTATGGATGTAATTCCTATCATATAGAAGGACAAATTTTATTTCTGTCCACATGCAAACACCCAAATGATTCGTCACGTACCCAATAACCACCTTTACCATCAACCTTTCTCAAGGAAGACTTTGGATGACATCAAAGTTTGTTATTCCTCACCTGATGTGATGCAGCCCAATGGTTCCGACGGGATAAATATTACGCTTTCTTTGGTTCAGACAATTAACTAGGATAGGTAGCACGCAATATCTCTCTAAATACACTACCAATGAATTTAACCAATTAGTGGCACAAACTTTAACATTGCACAACGTAAAGGGTCGCTACCACTTTTAGAGATTAAACAATGGCTATATGTGAATGTTCCCTCAAGCAAATAGGACCTACATGATTCGAAAAATTATCAAATCAAATTAATGTTATACGCAAGCATTCACAAAACCAAATAAGAGAAGATCCGGACTAAAATAATAATTTCAGCAAAGTCCACAATCAATCCCAAAATTAATTTATATGAGGTAGGCCAAATCACTTGAACTCAAGGAGAAATCAAATGTTAAGGAACCCGATTTCCACTAGCATTTACGAGATCTACCTGATCCAAGTTATACAAAAATATCCAAATAAATAAATGCCTGCAATTCTGATTTTATTTCAAAACTAATTTCTATATAAAACTGGACAAAACAATTGCCTTCTAATTCATCAACTCTCACAAATAAATAGAAGAATCGCACAAGAGGAGGTTTACTGTTCATTACCCAATCCCAAGTAATCTGTCCGCAAATATGAGTGGATGAAGGACATAACGACGGTGGTTGGATCTACTTCGAATCAAATCCAAGGAACTACACTGGACGATGAAGATGCAAGATGTTTTCCTTTGCAAAACCCCAAGAGAGTGAGAACCTTGGTGTCCGAATTCTTCAAGGAGGAGAGAGAAAAGGTGGTGGGAAGATTTTTAAGGTGTAAGGAGGGGGACTGGCCGAAATTGCCAAGGAGTGGAGAAAAGGGCTTGGTCTGGTTCGGTGAAGTAGGGGAAGGGCTGCTCGGCTTTGGAGGGAGAGGGAGAAGGGATGGTGGAGAAGAGATGAGGGATGCAAACTATGCCAATAAGGAGGGTAGAAGAGGTCTTGGTCGGGTTTGGTAAAAAAGGAGGTGGGCTGCACGGGTTGGGTGGAGGAGGGTGGCCGAGCGTTTGAAGGTGAGAGAGAGGGTTGCGGCTTAGAGAGAGGGAAAGAGGAAAGGTCGAATTTTGTAGATGAGGGGGAGAGAGCAATTCGGAAGAAAAGTAATTTAGGTTTTCCTTTTCATTCAACTTACTTAATTCTTCAATACCAAGGCATTATATAGGATACACCACTCAATCTCCACCATTCAAAATTAAATAATCATTAGATGGTTATAAGCACCCATCATAAACATGAATTTGAAATAACAATAGTACCATCCATAAATAAAATGCATAAAAATAAAATGAGTAAAAAAATTTCCTAAAATATATAATTATCAATATTTAATTTATAATCATATATTTTTATAAAAGGGTAACGAGGCCTGCGGACGCCGTGCATAACATGTACCGGGGCACGACATTGGTATTGAATGTCGTGATAGATTCCAATCTTCAAGCTTGCTTCAATGATTGTCCCAATCAAAATACTCTATATGTCTGGGATCAACAGTCGCATATGTAACGTCATCATGAACCAGTGGCAGAACATTGTCGCCATCAATCCTCCCCCACTCAAAATCACTCATCGCCGATGAGTGGCCCGTGAGGGTAAAATAGTCATGGCTGTAGGAACGTGTGGCAAATCTGGCACCACAATCCAAGTCATAACAGAGTGATCATCCAACATCAATGAGATCCTGTCAGATATAAGAACAACAAAACTTTCGAGGAAACTCGAAAGGGTGTCAAGCAAAAGAAAAGTAAGTTGAATCTTACATCTGGTTCATGAACAAAGGAATCCACGTGGAAAATCGACACGGTAGAACTAACACTCCCCATCCCAAGATAACAATTAGTATGAGAGAGAAATGACAATGAAATCCAATCAGGTGGAAAAGAGACATACAATAAAAAGTCCGGAAACTTAAAAAAGTGAAACACCCCGTGCATTATAAAAATCAGAAAGAAAAGCATAAAATTTGAAGTTCTTCATAACCATGGATTATACATATTAAAGTATTGACAGAGCCAGTAGACATTCGCTCAGGGACTAACCAAATTAAACCCAAATCACAAACTCTAGCATTGGACGGTCTCGGAAGGGAGCAGAAGTGCGTGCAACATAAATTAAAACGGCTAGCTAATGTCCAAGATGCATGTAAGCGAAGGTCATAAATTGGCGGAGGGAAAGTATGTGCCACTTAATTGGAAGGATAAATAGGGCGTGATAAGACTAAATCCAGGGTCTCAATTGTCGTGGAATCAGAATCGATCTCAATCGAGGAAAGAACCATTGACGGACATGCAAAAAATGAACACTCAAAGGGGATGCGTTGTAACGCCCAAGATTTTTTGATATTTGGTTTAACTCATTATATGGCATGTTTATGATGTCAGGGAGATACATTGATGCATTGTTGGCATATGTCGTTGTTAGAGCGTGGTTTTAGCTCTTAGGTTTTTCTGTGTCTGGCTGGGTTTAGCCTGTTTGCAAGATTCCCTAGCAATCCTGGTCTGTTTTGGTGACTCGATGGAGCCTCTTTGGGAACGCTTGTGTTATTGCTTCGGGAGGTGTTTTCCTTAGTTTGGTTCGTCGAATCTTAATTTCGACTGCGCCGTTGGGTTCGTAGCATCGGTATTTAGCTACTGTGTGATTTTCATAGAAATCTGTGTTGGCGGGAATTTTGGCTAGTTTGGACCATTATTTAATAATAAACTATTATTATAATACTTATATTTCTAAGTATAAATATTCTCGCGATAAGACGGAAATCCTATTCATCGCATTCTTCTTGAAACCGTCGGCCTATTTGCTTAAGAGAGAAAGAGGCGATCTTTGGAGAGCTTTCGGTCGTCGATTATAGGAGCTCCGATGTACGAAATCATCGTGGGAGAGTAGATCCGGATAGCTCTCACCTAGGTATACTTTTCAACGGTAAGTTTTTTCCGTTTCGTTGATTTTTAGATGTTTAGGTTGTGTTTTTGACCATTCTTCCTCTCGAAAAGTTTCACGTTTTTCTGCTTAGGAATTTTGTGGCCAGATATTTAAAAAAATAGTGCTGGTGTTGCCAAATTTCAGCAAGGTTTGAGGCAAGTGGTGGTTTCCCGCTTGCTTGCTCTTTGATTCTTATTGTCTTGACTTAGTTGATTACGGAATTAATCTGGTTAAGCAATTCGTCGAATGGAGCCAGCAATTCGTCGAACGTTAAGCAATTCGTCGAACAAAGCCAGCAATTCGTCGAACGTTAAGCAATTCGTTGAATGGAGCCCGCAATTCGTCGAACGTTAAGCAATTCGTAGAACGGAGGCAACAATTAGTCATACGTTAGTCAATTCGACAAATGGGGCCAGCAATTTGTCGAATGTTAAGCAATTCGTCGAACGTAAAGCAATTCTTCAAATGGAGCCAGCAATTTCGTTGAACGGAGCCAGCAATTTCATTGAGCAGAGCCATAGACTTAACCTTTTTATCAAGCAGGTTTAGGCATTGAAACTAGTTTTAACATAAGTCCAAAAGTGTTGATTAAGATGACACACTCAATGCGGCATTGAGTGTGTTGAATGCACTCAACGCCAAGCTACGGGTTTGTGTGGCTAAGTGTAAAAGCATTGAGTGAGCTGACTTCACTCAACGCGCCATTGAGTGTGTTGAATACACTCAACGCCATCGCTTAATTTGCTGCCTAAGTAAGAAAGCATTGAGTGTGTGGTATTCACTCAACATGGCGTTGAGTGAAGCCTCGACATGTAGGAAATTCTGAGTCTAAGTCAAATTGCTTCCACAGCATTGAGTGGACTCAACACGGTATTGAGTGGACTCAACGCGGCATTGAGTGGACTCAACGCGACATTTAGTGGACTCAACGCGACATTGAGTCGTTTGGTTTTTCGCTGAGTTTAGTTGATGGTGTTGAGTGCGTTGATTGCACTCGACGTTGCGTAGGGTACACCCGATGCTTTTTAGTGTACTTGGAATTTTTCGCTGATTCTTGTCTGATTCCTTGCGAATGGGCCTCAGGGTGAATTTGTGTTTTTCTTCCTAATTTTCGCATAATAAACCAGTGGTTGGTTGAAGTTTTACCGGTGCATGGATGTTAGGGCCTTTGGTGCCAGATTTTATGCATCCTTACCCTATGTGGGTTGGTGGCTGCTGGTGTGTTGGGCAGGTCCCTTCCCCCATGAATTGTGACTTCTAGTGTGTTGGGTTGGTCCCTTCCACCGCAAGTACCAGATTTTCCCTAGAGGCATGAGACCACCTTTTCTTTGGCCCAGTGAAGCTTTACTATTGGTGTGTTGGGTAGTCCCTCCCACCATGTTGTGTTGGGTAGGTACCTCCCACTATTTGTGGTGGACTTTGTAGTTGTTTTTGCTCTCTAATGATGAATTGACCAATTTACTTTCATTTATGCACGTATCTATGCTCATGTTATATAAGCCTTTATCATTATAGCACTTGGTGCAACTTGGGATGTTTTACCTTTGTGCGTTCCTTCTTCCCTTTTTCCGTAGGCTTAAATGTTGATGATTCATTATAATAATCTAGTCATGGGTTGGTAAACCTTTTTACATTTTGTTGTCTATTGATTGAATTCTATTGCCACTTGTATGTTTTTGCTGAGGTGTTCATTTTTTTTGGAATGCCTCATATTCAGGGCAGTAGCCGGTTGAGCGGCTAGGTTTGGAAGTTTGCTAGTGGACTGCTGTTTTGCAGAGGTTTTCTTCACAGTAGCGAGGTAGTGTTATGTTGCTTATACAAACATGCTCTCCTGTGGGTTCGTGTCAGGTTCTTGACTCCCACTGGGGTTTTCTTTTGAAATGCTAATTACTTTTCCAAGCTGCCTATTTGGCCTATTTTTGGTTGTGTTTACTTGCTCTCTGGGAATGTTTATGCTAGGTTTCATGTTAGGTATTTTAACTTACAAAAGCACTACTACTAATATTTCATACATACCATCTTTCTAAAACTAAAATGTTATTTTCTAACTAACGTAAAAACTATTTCTATACTTATAATAAATCCATAGTCTTGCATACCACTAGTTGTCCTTCGGGGATGTTTAAGCTCTTATAGGATGTTAATCCAACAAAATCAAACTATTTTTGCAGTGTATAACTATACTTTTACTCATGGACTAGCTGATCTATTGTGCTGAGGGATACGACCATCTAAACTTAAACTGGTGTTTACTTAATAACTTTTGGATTTCATATAAACTGCAGAGTTTGGGGTCATGCCTGAGCGCCTGCAGTTATCCACTGCACGACGTGGCATCACAGTGTGTAATTTATCCTACTCTGATATAACTTACATGTTGAGAAAATGCAGGTTGTGTCAGTTTGTATCAGAGGGATGGGTTATGAGACAATTGGTTGAGCATCCGTCTCTAGCTAGTGTTAATCATCTAGTTATATTTCATACACACACCGATGTGTCATTAGTACGTCTTGGTTGAAGCACAAACCCTAAACTCATAAGCATGATAAGAAGTATACATGACATATTATGTAGTATGAGATGCATAATATGTGTTTGCATATGGATCCACCATATGTTGCAACATTTGATGGTTATGTAGTATGGGATGCATAACCACCATCACATGGGTGCCCAGTAGCATGTTTTTTTTTGTTGCATGCGATGTTATGTAGTATGGGATGCATAACATTTCATATGTATGTTGCACATAACATGCATTAAGGCTTTTTAGATTGCATAACAAAACATGCATGATATAATATTGCATCAGCACATGTGCCAAGCTAAAGATTTACATGATGACATACCTACACGCATTATTTTGAGTCAAAGAGAATAAGAAAATCATGCATTCATGGTTTATAAACATGAGTCAATAGGATGATGGTATATCATCTTAAGTTTAGGCATGACATCATCAAAACTATCCCCAGAGCAAGTTAGCAGCTTAAGCATGTTTTTTTACATGTTTTGTCTGCACTAAGATTGGTAGTTCTAGAGGTAAGCTAGGTTTTGATTAGTTGTTAATTGTGATATTAGGATGTCAAGACATTCTACGATAAGGTCGACTCCCAGTCAGAGGGCGAGTCGTCTGATGCTCAGAATGAGGCCACAATAGAAGGGCGGCGACAAAGCATTGAAGCTTTGTTTAAAAAAATGTCGGAGATATAGTCGCAGATCAGGCGGACACAAATACCACCTTGAGTAGCTTTTCTACTTCCTCTCTAATGGGCCCGGCCATCCTGGAGGCGATAGCCCTCTTTTCCTACTACACTGGGTGGGTGTTGGGGTCGAGGTTGAGACGATGGCAGGCCACGTCTGCATCGACCCCTGGCATGTGGACCGCACTCCAAGCGAAGATGTCAATGTTCCTTTGCATGCATGCCCTGATCTCCTCCTGGTCTTCCAGGCTGAGCTCACCACTAACCTTGATCTTCTCCTTCCTTCCTTCTTTGGTGAAGCCTCCATCTCTAGCACTTTCACCGCTGCTTTTAGCCTTGAGGGTTCCTCCTCTCCCTCCTATTCTCCCAACACATCATGTTCTCTATCCTCGTCATCCGTGATAGTCACCACCATTTCCTCCTCAAGCTCCTCCATCTCCTGCCTGCTAGTGTCCTCTCCCTCCAGTAGTGAGATTCTTCTATTTCCCAGACAGGCCCCCCTCCAGGGTGATCCTCCTGTTTCCCCCATTTTTCTTTTTTCTCTCCTCCTTCCTTCACTTTCCTTAGACAATCTCTCCCCCGCCACCTCCATCTCACCTTCCTTATCGCCCGCCGTTTCCGGCTCCCCCGCAATGCCTCCTACCCTCGCCACTTCTTTATCTCCTCCAACCTCTCCTTCTTCTTCCTCCTCTTCCATTCCCGTCTCTTCGTCCTTCTCTACCGGCGTTTTCGGCTCCCCCGCAATGCCTCCTGCCTTCTCTACTTCTCCCTCTCCTCCAGCCTCTTCTTCAAACTCCTGCTGCCATTTCTCCATCCTCTTCTCCATCTCTTCAGCCTCCTCCTGCCACGAGATACTCTTCACCGCCGTCACATAGCATTCTCTGGCTGCCTTCAGGTCTCCTCGCACTCTAATTTGGGTACCTCCGGAGTTGAGCTTCAAGCACTGGTGAAAGGATGACGGCACACATCAGAAAGCACTGATCAAGGGGCGCCCAAAAATGTTGTAACTGCTGGGGGCATCCACTATGATGAAACGACAGTTCCTAGATAGTCCCCCCAGGGTCACCTGGGGCCCCACTTCCCACTCGACCTCCTTCATTTCTCCTGAAAATACTAATAATGGTCCATCTGCTACCAGCACGCTCCGGGCCTCCACCCTCATCTCGTTGAACGCCTTTTTGAAAATAACGCTCACTGAGCTCCCGTTATCCACCAGGATCTGTGATACTGTAAATTTCTCAATGGCGGTTCAAATCACTAGCGCGTCGCAAAAAGGGTCTTCATGGTCTGGCATATCCTTCCTTAAAAAGGTGATTTTCTCATCCAGGGGAGGGGATTATGATGTTGCGGCTACGCTACGATGATACATAGTGTGAAGGCTCACTTTTCGAGCAGCCTCGTTCCCCACCCACCCCCCGCCCATGGATTACTCCAATTCCCCCTAGTCTCCAACTCCCTCTCGATCCACACATCGACCTTCCTCTCCGGTTCCTGTAACCTCCTCTATTCGCACCGGCCTCTGCTTCTCTCCTGCTCCCCTAGCTCTTCTCATTTCCAAGAATTCTGGGCAGGTAGCCGTGGCGTGTCCTTCCTCCTCGTAGAAGTCACATTATGGCAAGGCTACCTCCCCCCTGCCTCCCTTCTTGTGGGTTCCTTCTCCTTCCTACTCCTGCTCCTCTTCCTCTTTCTCGGCCTCTGCCCCTCCCTCGGCCGATTGCCATAGATTGAGGCGGTGGGGGTAGGTGTGGTCTATGACCATACCCCGACCCTTGCTGGTGAAATCTCCCTGGTCCTCTCTGTTGGTTCCTTCCTCCCTGAAGAAATCATCTCCCTTGTCCTGGGGTCGGGCCATCCTGCTGCCTCCATCCCAACTCCTGGAATGCCGGTGTAACACCCCCATCCATTGTATGGCATATAACAGAAGGTGCAGATGAAACCCGGCACCATATACCACGGACAGACGGAAGGGTTACGTATTAATATCCAAACTATCCAATTAAGACTACATGTCCTAACACAGAGCATTTTAGCGGAAGCTTTTAAAAGTAGAAAGAACCCAAACTAAATAATCAATTTACATGAATGTCCATAATCGCTACCACTGGAATGAAATAACCATACACTGACAGAAACATGGCCTTATGGCCTTACAATAGTTCACTTATCAAATAGTGTCTTACATACATCGGCTCGCAGGCCGGCCAAACATGACAAAATAAAAATAACTATTCACTAAGACCTTCGAGGGCAAGCACGGCAACATGGGCTCCAGCCCGCTATTTTGCTCTCGGCTCCGCTGCACCTGCAAGCAACATTCCACCGCACGGTGGCAAAAAGGCAACGGTCAGCTAAAGCCGACCAAATTATAACGACCCCGTCCCTTTCTCGGGATGGCGGTGCTCCTTCCCTGCATATCATTAGCCCAGCTAAATAATTATATAAAAACATACTTCGTCATAGGTGTAGGCTCGCACGGTCAAACACCCCGTGCAATCAGGGCACATTAACGGTGAATCCTGACACATCAGCGTCTCACCACCACCCCAGGATGGAAACAACATGAGCAATTTAGCCTTTCTGACCACTGCCTAAGGCTCCCGACTATGCCAATGGCCTGTCCTCTTTTCACGTCTCTCGCACCGAACCACATAGCCCAGGTCCAATTCCACTTGCCTGTTGCTCAACCGCGTAGTTCACATTAAGACGTACGCACGGGACAAGCTTCTCTTGGATCCTAATATTCCAATCAATCACATAACCCAGTTATGTTCAAGGTCGGTTCCCAGACCGCCAAGTTAGCAGAATAATGATTCCGCTCAGTTTTTCGGGTGTGCCTTGGAGCTAACCTCCAATGATCCCTGCTGCAATCTACCACGTAGAAACCCTAAAACCCAAAGCACGGACTCTTCTCCTGCAAAACATAACAAATACAACATCGCCGATCCAGACCAACATGTCCGGGTAGGCTTCACACACAATGCCTATGCCCGTACTTCGATTCCGAACTCTAAATGCAACACAAGGGGGACTATTCCAGTCAACCCCAAGGAACACCGCACACTCGCCGCACACTCGCGGGAGCGGGTTTTCCCTTTGCAAAAAGGAAGAGCTTCACATGCTTAAGTGGAGAATCGTTACCCTTGTAGTACGCTTTGGCTCCATGGAAAAACTACACAGATGAAAATCTTCGCAATGAACTTTCCTCCACGGATCCACTCTCAGATCTCAAAACGGTGCTCCGATGCTCCGCCGGCGGCCGGAATCCTCCTTCTTCATCCTCCTCCTCTCTCTAACTCCTTGGAAAGAGAATGGTTTGGATAAAATGAAGAATTAACTCCCCCATTACCGGCCTTAACTGAGCAGTAAACTGTCTGAACCATTGGATCTCACTTAAAGAAAATGAACGGCTCAGATCTGCACAAAAATCCCCAGACCTGGGCCGAACACGGCCTCGCACACGGCCGTGTCCCAAGTCGTGTGCCTTGATCGAGGCACGATCGTCGAACGAAGAACAACCACACGGGCAAAGACACGCCAGTGTCTCACCTGACACGCCCGTGTCAGGTCCTCGACACGCCCTTGTCCGGGGGCGTGTCACACATAACCGCCACGCCAACCAACACGACCCTGCTGAACACGGGTACACGGGTAGGCACACGCCTGTGTTCAATGACACGCCCGTGTCATTAAGCCGTGTTCCTTGTCGTGTCCTTCTCTGGATAAAATCGGCCGAAACACCATGCCAGATACGGCCTTGGACACGCTCGTATCCTAGGTCGTGTACCCCTATACAGGCACCAAAATCCCTTTTTACGCGACCAACTCAAATACAATTTTTGGGGCGTTACAAATCTCCCCCACTTAAGGAATTTCGTCCCGAAATTAAGTAAAGGTACATAAAATTACAAGTTACCTGAATGGAATAACTCGAGGTATGCTTCCAACATAGTTTGCTCTCGCTCCCAAAAAAGCTCCTCACATCTGCAATTATCCCAACGGACTTTAACCATTCGGATATCCTTGTTGTGGAGTCGCTTGACTTCAACGTATTCTATACGTATAGGCTTGACTTTTGTTGTCAACTCGTAATCAACTGGCACTTGATCAACCAGAACTATCTGTGAAGCCTCTTGCAGCGCCTTACGCAACACCGATACGTGGAACACATCGTGTAGCCCACTCAATTCCACCGACTGCTTCAATCTATACGCTGCTTTGCCAACACGCTCCAGGATCTCAAATGGTCCAAGGTATCTCGGACTCAGCTTCTTCAAGCGTCGAACCCGCGAGAGACCCTTGAACGGTTTCATTTTCAAGTACACCCAGTCGCCAACACTGAACTCCACGTTCCTATGCTTGGCGTTATAGTACTTTGACTGTCTGTCCTGAGCGATCTTCAACCGTTCCTGAATTTTCCGTATCACTGAAGTGGCATCTTTCACCACTTGTCGTTTGTAAATCTTTGACTCGCCCATCTCCAACCAAGACAACGACGTGCAATACTTTCTCCCGTACAAGGCCTCGAAATGCGCCGTTCCAATACTCGCCTGAAAGCTGTTGTTATACGCAAACTCCACCATGTACAGGTGATCTTCCCACTACTTTCCAAAATCTAGGACGCACATGCGAAGCATGTCCTCCAATGTCCGGTTGACCCTCTCGGTTTGTCCATCCGTCTGTGGATGAAAGGATGTGCTGAACTTTAGCTTAGTACCCAACAGACTATGCACCAACCTAAAGTCATTCGACATGAAGCGTCCATCTCGATCACTAACAATACTGCGGGGGACACCATGCAACCGTACAATACTCTCCATATAGAGTTTGGCAAACCTTTCGAACGGATCTTCCTTCCTGATCGGGATGAAGTGCGACACCTTTGTCAACCTATCTACGACCACCCAGATGGCGTCGTTTCCCCTCTGCGACTTCGGCAAACCATGCACAAAATCCATAGATATGTCGTCAAATTTCCATTTCAAGATAGACAAGGACTTTAGGAAACCTCCGGGCTTCTGGCACTCCACCTTAACCAAGGAACAAGTTTGGCACTTGGCCACATAAAGTGCTACATCCTTCTTCAATCCTGGCCACCAAAATAATTTCTTCATGTCTCTATACATCTTCGTGCTTCCCTGGTGGATTAAGTACTTGGTATGATGATCCTCGTACATTAACTCCTCCCGAAGATTATCCGCACTAGGAATGCATAGGCGACCATCCTTCCTTAGCAACCCATCCTCAACAGCAAACTGGGAATTTGACCTGTCCAATGATTCATCCAAGATCTGCTTCATGCTGTTATCCTGAATCAAAGCCCGCCGAACTCTAACAGCTAGGTCACACTGCACCTCAATCCAATACAGTTTCGCCTCAGTAATAGGCTGCTTGTCGATGCAAGATATATCCAAAGCCTCCAACTCATGGACTATTCTCTCATCATGTACCAACAACCAGTTGTCCTGTGCAGGAACCTTATGACTCAATGCATCCGCCACTACCTTACCTTTCCCTGGCACATAATGTATCTTGAAGGAGTAGTCCCCTAGGAACTCCATCCACCTCCGTTGCCTCATGTTCAGATCCTTTTGATCTAACAGGTACTTCAAGCTCTTATGATCGGTGTATATATCGGCTTTCACACCGTACAGATAGTGCCTCCACAGCTTTAAAGCAAATATCACGGCCGCTAACTCCAAGTCATGGACCGGATAATTTCTCTCGTGAGCCTTCAATTGTCGTGAACCGTAGGCTATCGCACTCCCATGCTGTAGTAGAACACAGCCCAAACCACTGCAAGAAGCATCACTATAGATTTCGAACCCTTCGGTTCCACTTGGGGAACATAAGATAGGCATTGTGGTCAACCACCTCTTCAACTCTTCAAAAGCCTGTTTGCACTCCGAAGACCTCACAAACTTCTGATTCTTCCTAGTCAATGTCATGAGTGGTAGCGCTATCCGCGAGAAGTTCTCTATGAAGCGCCTGTTGTATCCTGCAAGCCCCAGAAAGCTCCGGACCTCTGCCACTGTAGTCAAAGGAGGACACTCCCGTATCGCCACTATCTTCACCGGATCCACAGCTATCCCTTCTCCACTAACAACATGACCAAGGAACGCTATCGAGGATAACCAGAACTCACACTTGTAGAACATAGCATACAACTGGTTTCTCCTCAACATCTCCAACACCACGTGCAGGTGATTGTAGTGATCCTCTTCACACTGCGAGTATACCAGGATATCGTTGATAAATACTATCACAAAACTGTCCAGGTACTCTTTGAACGTCCTATTCATCAGATCCATAAACACGGATGGCGCATTGGTCAAACCAAATGGCATGACCGTGAACTCGTAATGACCAAACCGCGTACTGAATGCTGTCTTTGGGATGTCTCTCTCCCTTATCCTCAATTGGTTGTAACCAGACTTCAGATCTAACTTCGAATATACCGTTGACCCAACCAACTGATCAAATAGATCGTCAATTCTCAGGATCGGATACTTATTCTTTTCCGTAAGCTTGTTCAATTCTCGGTAGTCGATACAAAGCCGCAAACTCCCATCTTTCTTCTTAACGAAAAGAACCGGTGCGCTCCAAGGCGACGAACTTGGATGCAAATAACCTTGCTCTAACAACTCTTGCAGTTGCACCTTCAACTCCGCCATCTCTTTTGGCGCTATCCGATAGGGAGAGCGTGACACCGGTTTGGCGCTCGGTACCAGCTCAATAGTAAAGTCTATCTCCCGCTGAGGAGGAGCTCCTGGGAGATCATCCGGGAACACATCAGTATAATCAGACACAACTGGGATCCTGTCCAGACTAGGCCTAGGCGTTGAAGCCTGCACTAATGTGACAAAAAGCTCTGCCCCAGACTGAACTGCCTTAATCACCTGAAGGGCCGACATCAAAACTTTCCCTAACCCCTTCATGCCCGCAAACATAGTCTCCCGTTCAGAATTTAATCCCAACTTAACCTCCTTTCGGTTGCAATCAATGTAAGGTCGCTGCTCCGAGAGCCAGTCCATACCAAAGATTACATCGAACTCTACTAACAGTAGAATAAACGCTCGCAAATCAAACTCCTGATCCCCAATCCGAACCTTGACTACGCAGACCTTATCCGGGCGCATTGAGCACCGATTGGGCAACAACACATCAAACTTGTCTTTTTCCATCGAGGGAGGGACACCGATGTGCGTCACATATCGTTCGGACAAGACGGAATGCGAAGCTCCCGTATCAAACAAGGCCCTCGCCGGACAATCGAGAATCAATACAAATCCTAGCAACAACAGAAGTAAGCTAACACATAAAAGAGGTAACAACTACAAAAGTTAATCTTCTAAAAATTAACTCAAACTTGTCACCACGTCAGCTTGCTTTATGGCCTCTTGCTGACCAAGATTATAAACTCTAGGCTGGACTGTACCATGATGGGATGCGGTGTACTCCACCGCCTTCCCTTTCTCCTCATAAGTCGCTCCAGACTTCCTCTCGGACTTTGCACGTCCGTTCCAACACTCACGAGGAAAATGCCCCGTCTTCCCACAATTGTAGCAAGCTCCTTGGACTGGACTTGTGGTTGCCCATGACGGACCAGACGAAGGGGCTGAGTTCGAAGTCCTCTACTTCTTGTTCCATCTGCGGAATCCTGACTTTGCATTAGGCACTTTGAACTCTGCCTTCTTTTCTCCTGGGTCCTTCTTCTCTTGCACCCTCTTCACAACCTTTTCCAAAGACCAAGCCGAGTTGACCAAGGCTACGAAGCCCCGCGCCTTAGGCCCAGCAAGGAGAAACTGTAGGTCACCATAAAGACCCTCATAAAATCGGTTGGTCTTCCTCTCCTCTTCTATAAACATAGCCCCAGCATACTGACCCAACCGTGTAAACTTGCGGAGGTACTCATCTATGCTTCTAGATTCTTGAGTCAACCCAAGATATTGGTTCTCCATCTCAAGCTTCTGAGCAGAGGGTAGATATCTGGCCAGGAACAATCTTGAAAATTCCTCCATTGGCACATCAGCAAGCTGCCTACCTACTAAGAGATGAAACTCCAACTCATCCCACCACAGCCTCGCTTCACCCGCCAAAAGAAAGGTCGCTATGGTGGTCTTCTGCCACTCCTCAGTTAACGTGGCTGTCAAAACCCTCTTTATCGTAGAGAGCCAGTCCTCAGCTTGAGCTGGCGTTCCAGTCCTGTTAAATATTGGGGGATTAAAGCCCATTACATGCTTGAGTTGCTTCTCCGTATCTCTCCTCGGCTCTACCAGATCAACTACTGTGCGCTCCACCACTCTCGGCTCTGCTGCCCTAACCAGTTCTTGATCCACGATAGGAGGTGCGTGGTGCATTTGCCCCGTAGGTTGGGCATTAATCATCGCAAATATGGCTTCAGCCACCATCCTGATGGTTTCCGCTAAAGGAGGTGTAGTAGGCATGTCTCTCAGTGCACTATTTTCCGCCGGTTGAGGACGCTCTGATTGACCTGCACCGCTCCTAGCTGCCTATAGAAGCAAAGACACACGATTAGATGACAAAAAATTGCTAAAAGCAATCATTAGAAAACTCAGGTTCCATAAAACAAGTGTATTTTTCATTCCAAAGTGGACATTCATGGGTTCTTTTTGATGTTATAACGATGACGCACACATGTGCTCACCAACCCTTAAAAGAATTTGCCCACGAATTCATTTAAGCCTGACCGTAACCAGAAGTCTGATACCAAATTGTAACACCCCCATCCATCGTATGGCATATAAAAGAAGGTCCAGCTGAAACCCGACGCCATATACCACGAATAGACGGAAGGGTTACGTATTAATAACCAAACTATCCAATTAAGACTACACGTCCTAACACAGATCATTCTAGCGGAACCTTTTAAAAGTAGAAAGAACCCAAACTGAATAATCAATTTACATGAATGTCCACAATCGCTACCACTGGAATGAAATAACCATACACTGAAAGAAACATGGCCTTATGGCCTTACAATAGTTCACTTATCAAATAGTGTCTTACATACATTGGCTCGCAGGCCAGCCACACATGACAAAATAAAAACAACTATTCGCTAAGGCCTTGGAGGGCCAGCACAGCAACATGGGCTCTAGCCCGCTATTTTGCACTCGGCTCCGCAGCACCAGCAAGCAACATTCCACCGCACGGTGGCAAACAGGCAACGGTCAGCTAAAGACGACCAAACTATAATGACCCCGTCCCTTTCTCTGGACGGCGGCGCTCCTTCCCTGCATATCATTAGCGCAGCTAAACAATTATGTAAAAACATACTTCGCCACAGGTGTAGGCTCGCACGGCCAAACATCCCGTGCACTCAGGGCATATTAACGGTGAATCGTGACACTTCAGCGTCTTCACCACCACCCCAAGGATGGCAACAACATGAGCATTTTAGCCTTTCTGACCACTGTCTAAGGCTCCCGACTATGTCAACGGCCAGTCCCCTTTTTGGTTCTCTCGCACCGAACCACATGGCCCATGTCCAATTCCACTTGCCAGTTGCTCAACCGCGTAGTTTACATTAAGACGTACGCACGGGCCAAGCTTCTCTTGGATCCTAATATTCCAATCAATCACATAACCCAGTAATGTTCAAGGCTGGTTCCGCGTGCGCCTTGGAGCTAACCTCCAAGGATCCCTGCTATAATCTACCGCGTAGAAACCCGAAAACCCAAAGAACGTAGTCTTCTCCGGCAAAACATAACAAATGCAACATCGCCGATCCAGACCAACATGTCCGGGTAGGCTTCACACACAATTCCTATGCCCGTACTTCGATTCCGGACTCTAAATGCAACACAAGGGGGACTATTCCCGTCAACCCCAAGGAACACCGCACACTCGCCGCACACTCGAGGGAGCGGGTTTTCCCTATGCAAAAAGGAAGAGCTTCACATGCTCAAGTGGAGAATAGTTACCCTTGTAGTACTCTTTGGCACCATGGAAAAACTACACCGATGGAAATCTTTGCAACGAACTTTCCTCCACGGATCAGCTCTCAGATCTCAAAACGGTGCTCCGATGCTACGCTGGTGGCCGGAATCCTCCTTCTTCTTCCTCCTCTCTCTAACTCCTTGGAAAGAGAATGGTTTGGATAAAATGAACAATTAACTCCCCCATTCTCGGCCTTAACTGAGCAGGAAACCGTCTGAACCATTGGATCTCACTTAAAGAAAATGAACGGCTCAGATCTGCAGAAAAATCCCCAGACCTGGGCCGAACACGGCCTCGCACACGGCCATATACCAGGCTGTGTGGCTTGATTGAGGCACGATCGTCGAACGCAGAACAACCACACAGGCAAAGACACGCCCGTGTCTCACCTGACACGCCCGTGTCGGGTCCTCGACATGCCCGTGTCCGGGGGCGTGTCAAACATAACCGCCACGCCAATCGACACGACCCTGCTGAACACGGGTACTGACATGGGTAGGCACACGCCCGTGTCCAATGACACGCACGTGTCATTAAGCCGTGTTCCTTACGGTGTCATTCTTGGGATAAAATCGGCCGAAACACCATGCCAGACACGGCCTTGGACACGCCCGTGTCCTATGTCGTGTACCCCTATACAGGCACCTAAATCCCTTTTTACGCGACCAACTCAAATACAATTTTCGGGGCGTTACAGCTAGGGCCCTCGGCTCTTCCCTTCTCTTCAATTCCTACTGTATCCCTCCTGACTCTTTCGACTCTACCTCTGTCAGCCTCGCTATCTTTTTTGCGAAAGTCAGATTCGCCGCCTCCATAGCTATTTCCTTTGCTGCCTTCTCCATTAGTCCTTTGAACGACAGTGGCGCCTTCTTAGTGAGGGTCATCTTAATGAATCCTTCGCGTAGCCCCACTATAAAGTACATCTGGAGGGCGAATCCAGGCACCTCCTGGATGTCTAGGATCTCCTCCTGGAACCTGTCTACATACTGAGCTAAAGACTCATCCGCCCTCGGCTTAATTGTGAAGATAGACTCTAGGTTCTTCTTCCTCATCTACGATGTTGAGAATCGTAACTGCAAACTCCTGCTCAGGTCCTCAAAGCAGTATATCGAGTCTGTCGAGAGCTGGTGAAACCAGTCCCTAGCCTTGACCTTTAGAGTGATGGCAAAAAGACTGCATTTAAACGCATCCATCATGGGCATGATCGAAACCGCGTCCTCGAACCATTGCAAGTGACGAAGGGGATCATCTTTCCCCAAATAGTATTTCATCTCGGGTTCCGGAAACTCCTCCGGGATGGGAGCCGACAGGTTCAACTTGCAAAAAGGCGACCCTCTTGCCACCGCTCTTGCCGCTCCTACTCGCGCGACTACCTCCCCTGGCGAGACAGCGGTCGCTGGGCTGAGGAACAGCTCCCGCCGGGCCATGTCTCGCCCACCTCCATCCACCATCACTTCCTTCCCCGGTCGCTTTCCTGGGGCATCATCTCCCACTCATGCTGAGACGAGCTCCTCTTACGGCACGACAGCGGACACCTGAGGTAGCGGGGTTGAACCGTCCCCCTGTCGCGAGATCTCTTGCAGCAGATCCATGATACCTTTAATTGACGCCACGAACTCTTCACTTCCAACAAATCATACAGGATTATCAGACCCCTCTCATTCTTCGTCTCTGTTACCTCCCGCCATGTGGTTACTTAAGATTCTTCTCTGAGGGTTGTGGTCCACACTCACCGCACCTAAAATGTTGGAACCAGGTTTTTGGTCCCGCCTAGAGTTCGGACCTAAGGTTGCAGCCCACACCTACTCCTCTTGAACCACCCACCTGACGAGAGTCGCAGGGCTAGAAACAGACCGAGGGGTCTTAGCTCGGAGGTCCCACCACTTATTCGGAAGAAACTGAAGTCCTTCGCCTCCCTAGCCAATTGCTGAGCTAGGTGACTGTGAGGAAGAGTACGGAAGGGTTCCCCACCAACATTCCAGGCACATTGTCGGTCTATTTATAGGCCTCTGAGTCTGATCTGCAAATATCCATACTGAACCGACCTGAAATTACCAAAATATCATGGATCGCGTCTGCCAACAGCCAAACTTCGCTGTCCTAAAGAGCTATATGCAGATCACCAGGAGTAGAAATGTAAAATCACCTGGGGAAGAAGAGTAAAATCCCCCCTTGGGGGTAAAGAGGTAAAAACAACTTTTCTCCCAGGCGGCGAGTGGGGGAAGTGATTGGCGGGTGAGAGGATCCCACCTGCTCGTCTCGCCGGCCTCTCGCCCCACTAGCCATCTCGCCATATAAGGCCAGCTCGGGGCCCCAACGGGCGTCTCCCCTACTGCAGAGGACCCCTGTCTCGCCCTCTGTGAGTGGGCAAAAGGTCTCACTCACTCCTTCACCTCATCTCGCCAGTTTCTCTGGGTCACTGCTGCTAGAAAGGCCTCCAGCGAGCCCAAGGTTGTAAAGTTTGTACAACCAATCAGTAAGGGATACAGTAAAAGCTCTAAGAGTCATGTATCATAACATGAATAATTGAGTACGTCGTAAAGTCTAAAATACTAAATTTAACAGTCAAATGAAAAATTTGATTAAATTAATCAAAACATTTCATTACATATGTAAAGGAAACAAGAAATAAAAAGCCACATCGCTCTCTAAAAGCCTTAACCCAAGACGTCGAGACTGAAACCATCTCAGCATCTTGCTGCTCGGTTTCAATGGCACCAAATGTCATCAAGGAGCTTCAGGATGGATATGAAATAGTGAGGGATGGATTCAATCATGCCACTCCTGAGATTAAAACCTTGTTAAGGATGATTGAGGTCGCTGGTTTAGAATAAACTCTTTCCTAACCCTCCACCATTCTTAGAAATGAGGTTGTGGAATTCTTCTCAAACATTAAGATATCCCCTTCTCAAAACTCTCCCGGGTCTAAGGTTGAAGATGTCAAAATAAAGGTAAACCCTAAGAGGTTAGGAAAGGCACTTTATATCCCCTCCGTCAACCATAGCGAGGAAGAGAAGCTTGCCGACACAGACAGAGATAGTGCTCTCTTATGGTGTGGATACAATGAGGCCAAATCTAGGTCTCTGAAAAGAAAATTCTTCAATCAGGGAGGAAATTTCTAGCACACAGTGTAGGGAAAGCCCTCATCTGCAAACTTATATCACATGACACCATCTCCAGGTTCATGTTTTATGTCATGACCAGAATTATATTGAATATAAAGCCCTCATGGTCTTCTCTCATCTATCAGAGAATAGTGGACTGCATATCCTCTCTAAACAAGGGCAAAATCATTTCCTTATACCTAGTGAACACCTATCCTGACACTTTCACACAGGAACAGGGGTGAAGATTCACTACCTGAAAATAATGGACATAAAAACTTTGGATAGATTCTCTATTGTCCTACCTATAAGCCAACCTATAGGAATAAAGGAATCCTCCAAGGGTACAAGGAAGAAACCGACTGAGGAAGAAATAACTTCCAACCCTGAACTAGTGCTTGGATCATCCTCTCCAACTGATGCTGGTCTGCAGGTTGACTTATCCCTAAGTCAATCCTCTGCAAACATTCAACTTCAGGATGCTTGTGTGCATGTTGATAAAATCCATGCCCTAGGTCAGGAAAAATCTCTAATAATGCTGCTGAAGATGGTAATGTTGAAAAGGATGGGGCAGACAAGAATATTACTGATGATGCTACAGCAGTTAATGATATGCCTATTGCAGAAGATAACTAGGAGCATCTTGATACATTAGACATTTATCTTGATATGTCCAGCACAGAGAAAAATGCTTAGTCTGAGGGGGAGCATGATCAGATGGATGTGACAAACTTGGATCAAGTTGTCAATAAGATAGTTGAGTCTGCACCCACTATGGGTAAAACTCATTCCCTCTTGATTAATAGTGTTAAAACAGCTTTAGGTAAGAAAATTTTTCCTTCTATAGGTGTTGTAGTTGAGTGGGAGACTTCTCAGATCCCTTCTCAGGATGTTATACCTCCTCCTATGTGCGATAATTCATCTTCCCTCATATGCAATGAGGAATTTTTAAACCAAATTAAAGTACTCTTGGATAATTAGACCACAACCCTCAAGGAGTATGTTGATCAATCTATTGCCAAACTGAGGGATGAAATGTCAGCGAAAGTAAATGAAACTAAAGAAGAAATATCACAGTTAAATAAACAGGTCACCACCTAATTTGATAAGGCTGGAACTGCTGGAATCAAGCTGACCACCCTCATGGAATCTTTGGACACAAGCCAAAAACTCACTACAGCTGACATAGGATATGTAAAGAATTATGTGAGTGCAACTAATAAAGTAATCAATGGTACAGCAGACCATGTCAATCAGCATGTCACCAAGTTTGCTCTCCACTCCATGGAGCAGGCAATTCACTTGAGGAATGAGTTGCTTTTAGACAAAGAGAGAATCCTCCAATCTCTATCAAACAAAAGTGAAGAAAATTCCTCATTACTGCAATAGATAGTATCTGAAGAAGGCAGAAAGGGGGAGAGGAGCCATGCTAGGACAGCATCACTCATTGAAGATCAAGCCTTCAATATTATTCAAGGCACCAAGGTGGCACTACACTTGCCCCACCTGGATAGAAAGAGGCTAGAGGTCCTAGACATCCCCGCGCAAGCCAGAATTACACAGGATGCACAACTTGCTGCCAAAAGAAAGAGGGAAGGAACTCAAATGGCTGAAGAGTTCATGGCAAAGAGGAGAGCTGAGAACAGAGATGACCCAGACTATGAACAACTAAGTGAGGCCTATGAATCAATCATTTTCAATGCCTAGGTAATCCATGGACAAATCCTCAAGAACATTGACAGTGTATATCCTTTTGAGTAATGTATAAAACATTTGGAAAGGATTTCCCTAAGGGAAAGAGTATTCAAGGAGAATCTGGTAAGGAAGAGCAACCCCAAGAAAATACCTTCCAGTTATATTCCGAAGCCATTCCTTTACTTTAAGAGACAGAGGAACAAAGCTGAAAACATGAAGAAGACTGCTGGAACAAAGGATGCTGGTGCAAGTTCTTAAAAGAATAACAAATAGAAGACTTGAAGGCCTAAGCTTATTCAAAAATTATTATCTGATCTATGTCTTGTATTGAATGTCAACAATGTAATAATTTTCAAATCTTTATCAATGAAATCAACATGTGTTGACCCTGACTATATTGATGTGATAAATGTATATCTGTGATAAATAAATATGTTGTTCCTTCATATATATTTTGTAATCACAAGTTTGCTATTGTTTGGCTAAAGTTAATGATTAGGTTCATCTTGATCATAGTGTTTACCTTGTCAATTATTACTAAAGTTCTTGTTGTTAATCGTACTTTCACAATTTTCAATGATTATTAGTTCACCTACACCATTAGTTTATCAATCGTAGTGTCAAGCCATCTCATCTAGGGGGAGTTACCATGTACTGGGATGGCTAGTTGTCATGATAATGTATCTTTAGACCTATCATGATTTTTTTTCTGTGTTGATGCACCTTACCATTGATGTGTGTTCTGCCTTCTTCAAATAGGGGGAGATTGTTGGGAATTGTGCCCTATAATGTTCCTCAGGATTTGAAGTGGAATCACCAATGATGTTAAGGGGCATAATGTATTTAATGTGTGCTTTAGTTCATGCATGTAGGTAGTCCATGATTGGACAAGTAAAGAAAAATGAGTTGGGTAGTAAACTCAAATTTCGTTGAAACTCGACTCAGAGTTCATCGAACTCAGATCGATGGTCGTCGAGCTTTACTCAGCATAAGCTTAAGAAATCAGGATACAAAATTCATCGAACATAGCTCGAAGCTCGGCAAGCTCAGGTTACATTTCGTCGAACTCAGCCCAACCCTTTTCCAGCTAAAGTGAGAGAAAAATTGACTAAGGCAAACATCGTTGAGACCATAGAGAAGATCAAAGCTCGTCGAGCTCAGTTTGCAGTTTGTCAAGCTCAGCTCCAAAGTTCTCAATGTAAAGCCAGAAAATCTGTCTAAGGCAAAAGTGCTGAAACCGCTGAGAAGAAGGCATTGAGATCACTGAGACAGCTAAGACAACTAGGAAGATTGCATTGAGACAACTGAGAAGATGGCCCTGAGATAGCTGAGATAGCTGAGAAGATGGCGTTGATACAGCTGAGAGCAGAGAAAAAATTAGATGGAAATTTGCTAAGTCCAGAAGCCTTGAGTGAAGCAGGTTCACTCAACGCTTCTAATAAAGTAGGAAGCGCTGAGACAGTTAAGAGGTAAATAACTGAAAACAAATTAGCTGGATTTTTTCTAAGTCCAGACGTGTTGAGTGAAGCAGGTTCACTCAATGCTTCTAATGAAGAAGGAAGCGCTGGGATAGTTAAAAGCAAAAATCGCTGAGAGAGCTGAGACAAAGTCTTGTCTCAGCTGATAATGAAAAACCGTTGAGATCGCTGAGACAAAACCACTGAGACTGTTAAGTGGAAAAACCACTGAGACAGCAGATAAGAAGAAAGTGTTGAGACAAAGCCTTGTCTCAGCTAATAATAAAAAAACACTGAGATCGCTGAGACAAAACCCTGAGATAAATCCAAGGGATATTCTAATTCTAGAAGCGCTAAGAGCCAAGGCTGATGGAGTTGAGTGTCTTAACACCACTCAACGCTTGATAGGATTCTGGAATATTTTTTAAGTCCAAATGTTGATGACCACTGCTGATGTCATCAAAGTTAAAATTGCAGGAAGCCGTTGCGGGAAAGCTGCTACAACGTTGAAAGATGTTTTCTCCCTTTCTGATGGAGTTGGCTCTCACTAGTCCTTGGTGGGCCCACATAATATGGTGCCGTTAATTCAAATCAATGCATATAAAAGGCGAAATAGAAAAGGTATAAGGAATGACCTACATGCATGAACTTAAGCATACATCAAATATAACTTTGTGAATGACATTGATATGATTGAATTCTTCAAATCTAGGACATTGTGGGCAATGTATCCAACAATATCCCCCAATTTGAAGAAGTCAAAACCCTTAATTAATTGAGTCAATGACATACACTAACATATGCAGTAATAAAATATTAATTTGGTTAATATATAACAAGAGAACAAGATATACTTACCACACTTCCTTGCCTGCAGGGCACACCTGCTCCTGCTCCCCCTTAATTGTTGCTACCACCTATATGCATCTCACATATCCTTGGCTAGTATTTGATGCACACATAACTCTGATACTAGTTCCCTTAACTTATATCCTTCTCCTCCCCCTGTTTGACTTATGTAAATAGTGAGGGAAGTACTGATTTTTTGCTCCCCCTTATTGAGTACAAAAAAGAAACTCCTGCAGCAGGTGAACCACTTGAGAGTGCTGAAGAAATCCGACTCCTTCTCTATAGGATGCTATTTGAATCTTCCTCTAGAAGTGCTGGACTTGCTCCCCCTCAACTGAGGAATCCTCTATCAACTTCCTGGTAGATATTATAGTCTGCACAAGTCTGGATAGTACTTGATCATGATACCACTGATGGTATATCTCTTGAAAAGTCTTCATTCTACTAATGTGCAATTCCACCTGTATGAAATAGTATAACCTACAACAACATGAAGGGCAACTGAAGCTATACTAGGTTCACCATACCTAATTCAAACTTGAAGGTGTTGAAACTTGCTTCATCTATTGGCTTAGTGAATATGTCAGCCACTTGCTTGTCTGTTCGGACAAACTCAAGATTGATATCTTCACATTCCATATACTCCCTAATGAAATGATATCTTATCTCAATATGCTTAGTCTCCCGAATAAAATGAAATATTATCTTAATATGCTTAGTCTTGCTGTGTCAGACAAGATTCCTAACAATTAAGATGGCAATAGTAGTATCACAAAATAAGGGTCTTCTACTTATCTAAAAGTTATTATCCTGGAGCTGATGCTGGATCCAAAAAACTTAGCACAACAGCTAGCTGCTGAGATGTATTATGACTCTGCAGTTGAGATTGCAACACTTGTTTGTTCCCTGCTGCTCCAAGATACTAGTCTTCCTCCCAAGAACTGACAGGTGCCAGAAGTGCTCTTCATGTCCTCTTTATAGCCTGCAAAATCTGCATCTTTATAGACTGTTAGTTCAAACTCTCCATTCCTAGGTTACCATAGGCCAAGATCGGGTGTGTCCTTAAGATACATCAAAATTCTCTTTGCAACATAGTAGTGATTCATTAGGGTAAGCCTGATACCTGACACAAACACATGTAACATACATTATGTCTGGCCTACTTGTATTTAGATATAGAAGGGAGACAATTATCCCTATATATAAAGTTTCATCAACAGTTTTCCCTGCCTCATCTTGCCTATAGGCATACTTGAACCCATGGGAGTTTTCATGGTGGACGAATTCGGCATACCAAACTTCTTGATTAACTCCATGGTGAACATAGACTGGGATATGGACAAGCCATCATCAATTTGTCTAACTTGGAGACCCAAGAACAACTTAAGTTCACCTATACTGCTCAACTTAAACTTTCCTTGCACAAGTTTGACAAACTTCCTACAAAGATTATCATCAGTAGATCCAAAGATAATTTTATCTACATATATCTGGTCTAAGATGATATTACCCTTAGATACCCTTAGGAATAGGGTCTTGTCATTCTTCCAACCTTAAGAATTTATTCTCAATGTGGAATCTAGATAATGTCTCAAACCATGCTCTAGGGGCTTGCTTCAGCCCATATAATGCTTTCTTAAGTCTATAAACAGAATCAGGTGAGTTTGGAACAACAAAACCTAGAGGCTGCTCAACATAGACTTCTTCCTTTAAGTCACCATTCAGGAAGGCTGACTTCACATCCATCTGGTCAACCTAGAATCCCTTGTGTGCAAAATATACAAGGAACAGTCTGATGGCTTCCAATCTTGCTATAGGGGCAAAAGTTTGATCAAAATAAATACCTTCTTCGTGTTGTACCCCTTATATACTAGCCTTTCATTGTTCTTGATTATAATGTCATTTTCATCAAGTTTATTCCTGTAAATCCACTTGGCTCCAATGAAATTATATCCTTATGGTCTAGGAACCAGATTTCGGACCTTGCATCTCATAAACTGGTTTAGTTCTTGCATAATAATAATCCAGAAGTGATCTATGTTGGCCTCTTCGAATTTCTTTTGCTCTACTTGTGACCGAAAACTTGAGTATAGTGTTGTGTTGATACTTTTGCTCCTGGTCACTACTCCTTGGCTTGCATCACCAATGATCTGGTGTCTTGGATGATCCCTCAGATGCGTGATTGTTGAAGGCAATCTTGCATCTACTTCAGCTACTAGTGCAGCTTCTAGCTGATCTTCATCCACCTTACTTGGGTGTTGCAGTTCTTTTACTGGAATGTCCATTCCCTCAGCTTTATCTTGGACTAATGGAGCAGCTTCTTTGATAGTTAGCTGGTCCATCATTTTTTCTGTACCTGCAGTACTTGAAGAGGAGCTTGGCAGCTCACTATTAATCAAAGTAGACTCATCAATGAATACATGTACAAATTCTTCTACAGGTTGGCTTTTCAAGTTACATATTCTATAAGCTTTTCTATGATTATTGTACCCAACAAAAATACCATCGAAGGACATAGCAGTAAACTAGGTCACATAGGACTTCCCATTGTGAAGTACATGGCACTTACTAGCAAAGATTCTGAGATAGCCCAGGTTTCTTTTCTGCCCTTCATAATCTCATAGGGAGTCTTCTTGTGGCTCTTGGTGATAGAGGCTCCATTGAGGACATGACATATAGTATTTACTGTCTTAGTACAGAAATGTTCTGGGAGAGATGTGTCATTCAACATTGTTCTTTCAGCCTCTATGAGAGACCTATTTTTTCTCTCAATAATCCCATTTTGCTGGGGAGTTCTTGGAGAAGAAAACTCTTAATGAATCACTTGCTCTTCACAGAACTTTGTCTTGTTCTCAGACAGAAATTCAGTTCCATTGTCACTTCTTATTTTGGAAACAGTAGTGACAAACTCATTCTGAATTTGCTTGATAAACTTCTTGAACATATCAAGGGTTTCATTCTTTTTTCTTAAGAAAGAACACCCAAGAATACCTGCAATAATCATCAACCACCACAAGGTTGTAGACTTTCCTACCAAGACTATGAACCAGCATTTGACCAAACAAGTCCATATGTAAGAGGTATAGAAACGACACAGTGTCTTTGGTCCTAATGCCCTTGAAGGATGCTTTTGTCTCCTTGCCCTTTTGGCATGCTGAGCAAATGCCCTACTTGGCGCACTTCACATTACGACCATTCCTAACAAGCTCTTGACTAAAGAGCTTGCCAATAGTCTTGTAATTCAAATGAGCTTGCCTCTTGTGGGATTGGACACAATATGAGACTTTCTCATTTGCCTCTAGACAAATATGAGAGTCTGTATCTAGATATAGAATGTTTAAATAATAAACACTTCCACTCATAGTGCCTGTCAAGATGTCCCCTAAGTGACTTGACATCCTAATCTAGCACTCATCCTTGTGGAAGATAAGAAATAACCAAGATCAGAGGGTTGGCTTATACTAATGAGGTTGTGTTGCAACCCTTCAACATAAGTCACTTTTGTGATAGTGACTATGCCATTAGTAATCTTACTATAGCCTCTAGTCACCCCTTTATCTGAACCACCAAAGCTAACCTTGTGTCCATCTTTCACTGAAGTGTACTCCTTTAAGTTGCTCTGTGTCCCAGTCATGTGCCTGGAACATCCACTATCCAAGTGCCATATAGGAGTTTGGGCACTTTGACTATCTGCATCACACAATTCATTTTACCATAGGACCACAATATCTATTGGGTCCTAGGTGCATGTTAGTCTAAAACTGAACTTGTCTACTAGCAACATTTCTTACTGGTGGACTAACAGCTACTCTTCACACTTTAGGATTATGCCAGCAGTCTATAACAAAGTGGCCCCCTTTGCCATAGCACAAACATTCATGAATATTATATCTTCTTTTTTATGCAGGCCCTGTAGTGTGGTTAACTGTTGGCTGAAAAGTAGGAAGAGGTGCAGCAACCATCTTCATATTCCTTTCATCGTAGATTTGACTGATGGTAAGTCTTCTAGCTGACTTGTTTGGCTTGCTCTGAGTGCCAGCAACATCAAGTTTCTTTTCAGTAAGCATGCTCTTGATAGCATCAAATACATCCAAACCAGGTTTGTTCGATGACTGACCCTTGGTCTGAGTCTTTGTTGAATGATCCTGAACCTTTGTTGCATCCACATTCTTGAGAGTGGGGGATGAAGCACCAAAGACAAATGGTCAAGGAAGGACCATTTAAATTTCGTCATGGGCAGCCTTAAAGGCACTCACCCTACTATACATTCAACCATGGCTGTGAAATTTTTTTTTCACACCTATGGATCTGCAATTCATCCAGTGACCAAATATGGTTTCTTGGTCATACCTATTTGAAGGAAACTGATCTTTTCTAAAAGGAATGGGAGGCATGGAAGCCATAGGTTCAATAGGAGCTTTGCCCGTCCCTTTGAAAGGGACAACCCTTGTATTTTCCTTAAACCCCAACCCCTTCTTACCCATCTGAGATGTGAAGGAGTCTATTAAGGGAAACACTATATTGGGCTTAGAAAAACTAGCCACAATGTTCTTCTCCCTCTAAATATCCACTTCAAGGTCCCTTATGCGACTATCCTTGATCTTGATGATGTCAATCTAGATGATAGTGATGTTTCGCGGGTGGCTAACTTCCCTTACTTTTTGATGCAAAAGAGTTGTTACTTCAGTCAGCTGGGTAGCAGCTTGCTGAAGAGAGTCAATCTCCGCAGCTTGCTTTTTAGTCAACTTCTTGCACCTCTTAAATTCATCCAGAAGTTCACCATATCTATCAATCAATTGATTGACATCTCCTTCTAATTTACTGTCTTCTTCACAACTGGATGAAGAAGCTTCTGTACCGGGACTAGTCTCATATACAGACTCAGAAGAAAAGCTTGATAGAGATTTTACCTTGCTTTGATAAGGCTGATCCTGGCTGGATTCTTCATCAGTCAATGCAATCAGCTCACTGTAGCTATAGGCATCTTCTTCATCCTCAACATCCACCTCTGAATCACTGTCTGTGTGTGATAGAAGGGCACTAATACCTATACAGATAGCAGGTTAGTCTTCATCTGCTGCTACAATTTCTTGTTCAGTAGAAGCAACAACTAACCCAATATAGGCCTCCTCTTCTTAAGACTCAGATGAAGATGAGTCTGCCCATCTCTTCTCTTTCTTACAAATGAAGGACTTCTCCTTCTTGCACTTGCACAGGAGCTGTTTCTTCTCACTAGCATCATTCCTCTTCACTGGGAAGTTAACTATCACATGCCCTAGTTTTCTACAATAATAGAAGACACTTTAGAGGAATTAAATTTACTAGATTTATAATCATACCTATTAGCCTTGGAATGATTCCTCCTGTGATGAGAAGAGGTGGATGGTCTGCTCTTCCACTGTTTCTTCTTTATCAACTTTTGAAAGTGTCTGGAGAAGATAGCAAAGTATTTTGAAATTTGTGAAGTGGAAGTGGGTGATGGGCAGGCCGGGCGGACTATGCGGCCTGAGAGGTCTAAGTGTGCGGCCTGGGCGGACTGCTGGTTATGGCCTGGGTGACCTTGGCTGTCTTAGGGGCTTGGCTAAAGAGCAGCCTGTGCGGCCTGGTTTGCGGCCTGAGCAGCTTGGTGTGAGGCCTGTGCGGTCTGGTGTGCGGCCTGGTTGGCCTATGGCCAAGGAAGTCGGGCTTCTAGCGAAGCGGACTGTGCGGACTGCGGTTTGCGGGTTGTTGGCAGTGCTGAGTTGTTCTGCGGCCTTGTAGTTTTGCTCGTGTTAACCGGCGGATTGGGAGTTCTATCCGCGGGACGCTTTGCGGACTGGTTGAGTCTGCGGTGTTCGCTGTTGCGGACTGGCCTTGGAGTTCGGTTGTGGCCTTTGTCGTGCTCTGGTGGTGCAGTTATAATACATTTTGTACCCTTATTTATTATTGCATTTTCCAATTTTGAAGGCACTAAACTTGCCTTATATTCTTATTTTTGATCTTTATTATGTAAATATTATTGCCAGTAACATTTCCTTGTGTTTTTGCAGGTTTCCAGAAATTTGTCCAAAAATGATCTGACACTGTTGAAACTGAAATCTCGGTCTCTTGTGGAGTTCACCCTTGGGGAAGGGGTGATCGAACACCTACTTTGCTCCTGCAAACAATATAACAAAGGAAAACAGGAAAGAACTGACCCAAGGGCTCGACGTGGAGGACCCACCACCCACCCGGAAGATCTGAGAGCGCTTTCCCTCCTTAGACAAAGGCCGGGCTAAGGTACCCTTATAAAGCACTTGAAAGATGGAGCAAGAGAGCACAGGAAGCGTGCCTTCTGGGGTATCCCTTGGGTCCTATTTATAGGTTTCAGAATTTGAACTGCCAATAACCAAACTAAATAGATATGAAGTTACCAAAATACCCTTGGTTGGGTCTGCCAACAGCCAAACTCCGCTGTTTTGATGGGCTATAGGAGGACCAGCGGGGGCAAAATAGTAAAAAGTACCGCATAGATCTGGGCAAGCTGGGGAGCCTGGCCACCTCGGCGGATCCGGCTCGCCTGCTGTTGCCGAGCTCCTTTGCACGAGCACGAGTTGGGATGGCAAGCTCGCCTATCAGTCGGTCTCCATTAGTCGACCTCAGCTCGACGAATCTTGGCTTAGCTCGGCAAATGCCGAGCTCACGGTCGATGAACACCGAGCTCGGGCTCGGGTTTCTCTGCCGAGCTCGCCTGGAGCCTGGGTGATCTGAGTCGGCCGGCCTGGTTCCTGGTTTACCCTGCTCGCCGAATATAGGGTTGTAGACAATCCCCGCTCTTTTTGAGCTTGGCAAAGCTTGGAAAGAAACATCCAACCCCAAGTGTTCGGCGAGCGTGGGGTGGACTGCAGGGAATCTTCAGGTTGGGTCCACCTACGGCTATATATATACACCGGCATACCTGCTTGACTCTTGCCATTCACTTTGCTTTACCCCTGCCGAGATGCCGATCCCAAAGGACATTCAAGAGCGGATCGCGCTCGCTCGCCATACCTCAGTTGCTTTTGTGGCCGACCTGACAGCGGTCCCAGCCATTGTATCACAGTGTGGCTCGATCGAGCCCGACTCTGCCAATAGGGCGAAGCTGTTTCCCCCGGCAGCCGAGCCCATTCTCGTTGTCCTAACCATAATCGTGGATCATGGCGCCAGCTCCTCAAACTTTCCTACTCATGATAAGGGCAAAACCATTGTTGACCATTACGATGGCCCACATAGCCTGCTGGATGGCGACGGAGGTGCCGCGCCTCGAGACCCCGCCACGCGAGTCGAAGACATAGTAGGCGACTCGCGATTCAGAACTCCGGAAAATTTCCCCCAGGATCCGTCGCCTCCCTTCGGGACTTTGGGGCTGGGCTCGCAGAGGCCAAACTCGCCGGTGCGCGCCCCCACTCATCAGCGAGCAGTTGTGACCACGGAGGCGGCTGTGGAGACCATACCCATCCCTGCATTTAAACTTCTCTCACCGGGAGTGCGTAGCCCAGGGCATGGGAAGGACCCGAGGTTCGTCCCTCCCCGCACAACCTTGGGGATGCCGAGCTCGTCAGGTAAACTTGGCCTTGGATTCTTATGCAATTTTCCAGCATACCTCCCTTTGCTAATATTTCTGTATTCGCAGCTCCCCCCCAGCCAATCTGCTGCCGAGGAGGCTTCGCGGGTAGCCCATTACTCTCCCATCCCCTCCCCGAGCTCGCTGGACTCTTACCTAGGTCCTAATGTGGAGCAAGCCGAGCTGACCAGGAGTGGGGTCAAGCTATTCAAGAAACTGGTGTGCGGGCTGCTCGCGGTGTAGGAAATCAATGAGGTGCTGCAGCCAGACTATGTTCGGCTTGCTAATGAGGTGCGAGGTGGCCAGGGTGGCAAGTTGCTGCCTCCTTCCTGGCTCCTATACGAGATCTACGAGGTTCTCTCAGTGGCGTAGAGGAATTCGGGGAAGATTTGAGAGCTGCTCCGCGCGCGTCAGCCTGGGGGACGCAAGGCCGGAGAAGATAAAAGGCGGCTCCCTTGCCGAGCCGACCGGTACTCCCCTGGTTTTCCCCCTGCCCGCACTCCCCGCATCTTTATTCCTGCGCTATATCGATGTAATAAGTAACTGCAAACATTCTTAGATGTGCATTGTGTTTGAATAATAGTAATTATATTGCTTCTTATTTGGCTTAGCCTTGGTTGGAGCACGCCGGAAGTCGGCGAGCTGGGGGTTGGCGAGCTTGGATGGTAAGCTGGGCCGATTGGATAGCTTGGCCCTCAGATTCCTTTTTTTATAAAAAGCCCCCCCCCCCCCCCCCACCAGCCCCCGTACTACTGCCTCAACTGCTTACTCTTTCTCTCTCTTCCTGTGCTTTTCTCTTTCTTACTCGCGCTCCACCCCTTCTTCTGCGAGCATGGGCAAGACCAATCCTGGCATCAATGTCCGCACCAAGTGATCCCAGCACTTCACTGATTACTGCTTCTTCGAGGGGAATACCACCGAGGAGTAGCTCGCGGAATTTGTTGGCGACCACGTTCCGCCGGGCTTCGAGGCGAGCCGACCAAGACGGGGGGAGGCCATAAACACTTTTTATGATGATGAGCTCGCCTTCCCCATCTCGCACTTTGAGTTGGGGCTGCGCCTCTCCCTCTGGCTGGAGATCCGGTAGATTTTGATGTACTACAGTGTGGTGCCCACGCAGCTGAATTCCAATGCCATCGCCATGATGGTGGCGTTCACTAGCTACCTCCGGCGAGAAAGGATAGAGTTCAACATGAATGTGTTCATGAAACTCTTTTCCTCCAAGGCTACGTCGGATGGGGTCGCCTACTTCGGGGGCTCGCTGATCAAGGTTCGCGAGATCGCGAGCAAACACCACAATTGGATGACCAAGATCGCCTTCAACAAGGGCGATCTCGGTAACATCCCTTACTCGCCCCAGCAGAAGGGCGAGGAGGTCTACCACCCGCCGACCGTGTCCGGCAATGATGCCAACCTCCACAAGTACTTCCTCCACAAATACTTCGAGGTAGCCTTCTTGCGAAGGTGCCGCGACGCGCTCCGGCCCGTCCTGCCCGGCAAAGGTACTATCTACTCTATTGCTCAGCTCGCCATATTTGCCAACGAAATTCCTCCAAGTTTTCCACGTTTTCTTGCATGGGAGTGGCTAATCCCCGTGAACCCGCCATTTGCGGACATGGGATTGTACCCGGACCCTCTCGCTCGTGAGACGGTAGCGGCGGCAGCCTGCCGAGACAAGGCGACCTTCTCCAAACCCTCCTCCAGCAAGAGGCGGCCTGAGGATGCGGGGTCTAGCCCGCCCCATCGCCAACAAATACCCAAA
Source organism: Platanthera guangdongensis (assembly GCA_039583875.1). Taxonomy (NCBI): domain Eukaryota; kingdom Viridiplantae; phylum Streptophyta; class Magnoliopsida; order Asparagales; family Orchidaceae; genus Platanthera; species Platanthera guangdongensis. The sequence goes on from CM077150.1 coordinate 120,360,999, forward strand.
AAGATGAAGAAAGCCTTGCTGGCTCCGCGGGGAAAACAACATCAACAACATCAATCCAGCCCCAAATACATGAGCTCGCCTGAAGTCGTCCCCGACGCGTCGCTGGAGAGCCCGCTGAAGGAGACCACCAGCAATGGGCGAAAGGGTGACAAGACCTCTGCTACCCCTGCGACGATCTCTCCACCTCCTTCGCCGAAGAGTACGAATCGTGAGCTCGGCGCGCCGAAAGAACATCTACTCTTCAGCTTTGGGGGCGATGGAAAGACTCGGCGGGCGAGCCCATGGTGCAGTAGGATGAGCTGGCCGACCGGGTTTCCATCTCCACCCTTCAGCCCTCCTGGCATGACTGCGAGCCAGCCACCGGTCACGGTTATGCCCTCAGCTTCGGCCTCTATGGCATGGAGGACGCCGAGGCCTACAACGGCATGAACATGCAGTAGCTCGGTCATGAGGGCCTGCAGGCCCACCTGCGAGCCATGGAGCTCCATCATATGTTGGTCCGCCGCAGCTTCGGCCTCGGCAACCAACTTCAAAAAGCCGAGCAAGCCTGTGACGTCGCCAAAGACAAGGTCGTCGCTCAGGTGAGGCTGCTCGGCATCGCTGAGGGTCTTCTCGCCCAGGCCACCGACGCTTTTGTGAGTATCAGGCTTCCTCTTCTCTCTTTTACTTAAAATATTTTGCGCTGTCGTTAACGAATTTTCCTTTTTCATCAGGATGCCAAGGCTGCCGGGGAGTTGCGGGTTCACAATGCCGAGCAAGATGAGGAGATCGGCCAGCTGTGCGCCCGGCTTGCCGAGCTGGAGGGGGTGAATGTGAGGCAGAAGGAGGAGAATCAGAACCTCAGCCGCGAGGTCCGCCGCCAGGTGGAGATCTTTTTCCCGGCCTGCGACGCCGATCCTACCCTCCCCTATAAGAGGTCGAGGATCTTTGGCGAGGCCGACCTCACCTAGAGGTTGCGGGTCAACTCCATCCAGGCTGCCGAGTGCACCGTCCAGATGATGGACACTGGGGTGCCGGTGGAGTGGTGCGAGGAGATCTTAGCCAGCGACCTGATGCCGAACTTGTTCCCGGCGACGTCGCCCAACGAGAAAGAGGAAAGCCTGGACGCGCTCTTTGGGAAAATCTTTCAGGACCCATCCGGCGGAGGGGAGGAGGATCGTCAATTCGGCGAGGGGGGCGAGGGCTAATTCTACAAATTTCTTTCTTCCCCTTTTTTTGTAATTTCGCCGAGGCGAGCTCGACCTGTAAATATCAATACTTAATGAAAGAACATTTTTGATACCTTCTGTGTCCACTATAACTATATCACTATATATATATATATATATATATATATATATATATATATATATATATATATATATATATATATATATATATATATATTATCCTTTGCTGGATTTCTTTACCGTGCCCTGTGTTGGGTACATTGGTTCTAATGTACCTGATTTGAAGAAGCCTCACCCTACTCATTGATATACATCAAAATGTATTTGATGTGTTTTGAGTTTACTTGTGCAGGTTAAGTATTTGCAGGAAAGTTGAAAAATTCTAAGTCCATGTGTCGACACCTAGAGGGAAAGTGTCGACACTTAAGAAGACTTGTGTCGACACCCAGGCAAGCTGTGTCGACACTTGGAGTCATTGTGTCGACACCAGGGATGCAGAGTCGACACCAGACAGAAAGTGTCGACACAAGGAGCTGTGTCGACACTCAATGAAGAAAAGCCCAGTAAAGCTGTGTCGACACTTAGCAATTGTGTCGACACCCAGTGAAACTGTGTCTACATCAGAAAGTGTCGACACTTGGAGGCTATGTCGACACTCAGCAAAAGTCAGCAGAGTCTAAGTATAAGTGTCGACACCCAGAGCAACGTGTCGACACACAACAGAAGAGTCAACACTTGAAGAAAGTGTCGACACAAGAAGATGTGTTGACACTCAGCTGAACACTCAACACTTGAAGAAAGTGTCGACACAAGAAGATGTGTCGACACTCAGCAGAAGACTCAACACTTGAAGAAAGTGTCGACACAAGAAGCTGTGTCGACACTTAGCAAAGATCAGCAAAATTCTAAGTACAAGTGTCGACACTAAGGAGATGTGTCGACACTCAGCCAGAGTCTCAACACAAGAAGAATGTGTTGACACATGGAGCAGTGTCGACACTCAGCAAGTATCAACACAGAAGGCATGTGTCGACACCAAGAAGATGTGTCGACACTAAACAAGTTCAACACATGAAGATGTGTCGACACAAAGGTGTTGTGTCGACACTTACAAGAATTCAGCAATATACTGAAGTACAAGTACTTGTGTCGACACTCAATATCAGTGTCGACACATGAAGAACAAGCTGTGTCGAGAAGTGCATTCTACAACACAAGGAGTTGTGTCGACACCTTGTAGGCTAGTGTCGACACTTAGTCAACTTGTGTCGACACTTAGTCTATAAGTGTCGACACTTAAAGATAGACAGTCTCGACACTTTCAGACAGTTACAGAATTTTCAAGAACTGACTGGATGACTTGACAGTTGCCATTCCAGCCGATCTACTGCACCTGTCAGAGTTGTCAGAAATCAGTTATGAACCGGACCAGCCGGTTACCATGAAGAAGTCCTATAAATAGGCTTATACTGTCTATAGAAACTGATGATCAATAGTTGTTCAAGTGATCAATATACAAAGAAGATATAGCTATTCATTGAAGAATCAAGTGAAGATCTAAGTAGTTGGAGAGAGAGAGAGAGCTCCATCCAAGAAGACAGCCGTTGGAACCATGCTGAGAAGAAGGGTTTAGATTTTGTTCTGAATCTTAAGTAGCAGAGATCAAGGATCAACTGCAGAAGAGTTCAATCTTATTGTGTTCAACATTCAAGAAGCTTTGAAGAAAGCCAGGTCAGATTGATCTCAACTGAGTTCTTCCAAGAACTCATCAAGAAACACACAACTCTGCTCTCTTTACTTTGAGTTGTTGGGTTAACATTTTTGTATTCATATTTTCTTGTAGGATCCTTAGGGATCTGAGTTTGTAAGCCTGTAATTATAAAGGCTGAGTGTAGGTCCTGTGTGCCTGAGTGTAGGAGATTTGTATCTCTGAGTGTAGGCCTGTTGTGGCTGAGTGTAGGCATTGGTGGCTAAGTGTAGGCTTTGTGAAGAAGCTGAGTGTAGGCTTTGTGAAGAAGCTGAGTTGTAGGGCCTTGGGCCCGAGCTGTAGGAACCTGTTTTGGGGTTCTGAGTGTAAGATCTGAGGATCTGAGATAGTGGAGAAGTTTGGCCGAATCTAGTACACTGCTAGATAGGCGAAAGGGGAAAGTGGATGTACCCAAACCTTGGGGAACCACTATAAATATGAGTGTCTACTGTGTGCTTGTGGAATTCTGTGATTGCTGATTGTGTGCTGTGATAAAGTAGATATAATTATGTGTTATAATCTGAATTCTGCCTAAAAAGTTAAAAAGATTTAAGTCACCTATTCACCCCCCCCTCCCTCTAGGTGATTAGGTACAATATCTTTCAAGTGGTATCAAAGCGAGGTTACTCAAAAAGGGACATAACTGTCTGAGTAGATCCTGTTGGCAGATTCAGTCTAAGTACATTACAGAATCAAGAAAATCAAGAACCATGGGTTCCACTGAGAATCATAAGGAATTGGGATCCATGAAGCTACCCATATGTAGAAAAGAGATCTTTGGCATCTGGAGGAAAGGGTGAGACTGTTTATGGAAGCCTCAGACCCTAGGATTTATATCACAGTGAAAGAAGGGCCATATGTGCCCATGAAGGTTTCAGTCTTAGATGCAAATCAGAGAACACCTAAGGATTTCTCTGAAATGACAAAGGATGAAATAGTTCTACCCACAATGGACAAGAGGGCTCAGAACATCATTGTGAGTGCTATAGATGATGCTACCTTTCAGAATTTGATACACTGCAAGACATCCAAGGAAATGTGGGATACTCTTATTGTGTACATGGAGGGTACTGTAGAAGTGAGGCAAGACAGAAAGTCCTTGCTAAACCAAGAATATGAAAGCTTTAGGCAAGGTAGATCTGATAGCATAACTGAATGCTATAAGAAGTTCTATATGATTGTGAATGAGCTAATGTCCTATGGCAGAGAGTTCAGTAATTATGAGCTCAATGATAAGTTTCTAAGGTCCCTTACAAAAGATTGGGACACCAAGATCTGTGTCATTAGGGAAATGGCAAAGTTAGCAGAAAATCCTCCACCAACACTGTTTGGAGAACTGCTGTCCTATGACATGCAGTTGATGGTGAGGAAAGAAGAGGAGAAATCTACAAGAAGTGAACATAAAGAAAGGACAGTTGCATTTAAAACAGAAGCCCCCAGAAAGTACAGAAATAAGTCACCAACTCCACCACCAAAAGTAGCTGAAACTGAGTCAGATGAGTCAGCAAGCAGAAAGTCTGAAAGCAGTGAAAGTGATGAGGACTTTGCTGCCTTCACAAGACACTTTCAGAAGTTCTTAAAGAAGAAATAGTGGAGGACAAGGCCATCTACTTCACAGGGTAAAGAAGACTATTATCAGAATAAAAAGTCTTCAAAGAAAGACAGGAAAAAGACCAAGTCTAGCAAATCAACTCTTTCAAAAATTGTTTGTTATTGCTGTAATAGACAAGGATATGTTATTGCAGACTGTCCAGAGAAAAGGAAGGAGTCAAATGATAAGAAAAAGACTCAATTCAAGGGCAAGAAGGAAAGATCTTTGGTTGCCAAAAAGGATAAGAGCCTGTCAGACATTTCTTCATCAGAAACTGAGTCAGATGCTGAAGCATATATAGGACTGTTTGCTGAGGAAGAAGAAGAAGAGTTCATACTGATCATGAACTCTATATATGAACAAGAGGACAGTCAGTGCCAAGGACTGATGGCATTGACAGAAAGTGACAAAATCTAGGAGCAGCCAGGACCTAGTAAGGTGAGTCCAAGTGGCCATGCCCTAATATGGAACTTGGACAGTGGATGTTCCAGATATATGATTGGAACAAGGGGATTGCTAAAGGACTTCACTGCAATCAAAGATGGTCCTAAAGTCACCTTTGGTGGTTCTGAAAAAGGGATCATCAAGGGTTTTGGTAACATTTCTAGCTCCCATATAACTATTACTCAAGTGGCCTATGTTAAAGGTTTGAAACATAACCTTATTAGTATAAGTCAATTGAGTGATGTAGGATATGACATCTCATTTGTGAAAGATGGTTGTCATATCAGGAGGTCAAATGATCAAGAGATCATTTTGACTGGTTATAGAAAAAGGAATGTCTACTGCCTAGACATTATGGTTGAGAACAATGGTTCTCCAATGTGTCTTGTAGCTGATGAGACAGTCTCTCATTGTGTCAAATGGCACAAGAGGCTAGCCCATCTAAATTACAAGACAATTGGCCAACTCTTTAGTAAAGAGTTGGTGAGGAATGGTCCTCAAGTTAAGTGTATTAAAGATGGAATATGCTCAGCTTGTCAAAAGGGCAAGCAGACTAGATCCACCTTTAGTAGCATTGAAAACAAAGATGCTGTGAGGTGTTTATACCTCTTGCATATGGATCTCTTTGGTCCTATGCCAGTTCACAGCCTAGGTAGGAAGGTCTATACCTTTGTAGTTGTAGATGACTACTCAAGGTTTTCCTGGGTGTTCTTTCTTAGACAGAAATCTGAAACACCTAGTGTCTTCTATAGCTTTGTCAAACAAATTCAGAATGAACTAGATAGTACAGTGGTCAAAATAAGAAGTGACCATGGTACTGAATTTCAGTCTGATAGTATGACAAAACTATGTGAAGAATTTGGGATATTTCAAGAGTTTTCTTCACCAAGGACACCTCGGCAAAATGGCATTGCTGAGAGGAAGAATAGAACCTTGATTGAGGCTGGTAGGACACTATTAAGTGATACATCACTACCAGAATACTTCTGGGCTGAAGCAGTTAATACTGCATGCCATGTTATTAATAGGGCTACCATTACTAAAAGCCACAACAAGACCCCCTATGAGGTTGTGAAAGGCAGAAAACCAAACCTATCCTATTTCAGGATCTTTGGTTGTAAGTGATTTATACTTAACAATGGAAAGTCTTACTTGACTAAGTTTGCTGCCAAGTCCCAAGAGGGAATTTTTGTTGGGTAAAGCAACAATAGTAAGGCTTATAGAGTCTACAACTTGTCTACAGAAGTTGTAGAGGAGTCTGTACATGTAGTATTTGATGAAACTAGACTTATTAACAATGAGTTGTCTAGTAGTATATGCAGCTCCACAGGTATAACAAAGAAGATGGATAAGCTCACTATAGAAGGAGAACCTACTGCAAGACAGCAAGTAGAAGATAGTGGCTGCTATCCAGTGGGAGTACTACATGTACCTAATGAAGAAGAAGTCCAAGGAGTACAGCAAGATGAAGAAGTTGAAGAAGTTCAACCTGAAGCAAGGATGCCTCCAGCTAATAGGCATCTAAGAGATCATCCAGCAGAACAAATCATTGGTGATCCAAGACAAGGGGTACAAACAAGGAGCAGAAATCTGAATGCAGTGCTCTTCTCCAGTTTTCTATCCCAAGTAGAGCCAAAGAAGTTTGAACAAGCCATCCTAGACCCTCATTGGATTGAGGCAATGCAAGAAGAGCTGAATCACTTCAAGAGGTGCAAAGTCTGGGAGCTTGTTCCTAAACCAAAAGACCACAACATAATTGGGACCAAGTGGATCTTTAGGAACAAGATGGATGAGCATGGAGTCATCATTAAGAACAAAGCAAGATTGGTTGCTAAAGGATATAGACAGGAAGAAGGTATTGACTTTGATTAAACATTTGCTCCAGTAGCCAGACTGGAAGCCATAAGGATGTTCCTGGCCTATTCAACCTTTCAAGGATTTAAAGTTTACCAAATGGATGTAAAGTCAGCCTTTCTGAATGGCAATCTAAAAGAGGAAGTCTATGTGGAACAGCCATCAGGTTTTGTTGATTCAACTCAACCTAATCATGTCTATAGACTTAGGAAAGCATTATATGGGTTAAAGCAAGCCCTAGGGCTTGGTATGAAACCCTGTCTAGTTTCCTCATTGAGAATAAGTTCACAAGGGGGAAAATAGACAAGACTCTATTCCTTAGGGAATCCAGAGGCAAAGTAATACTAGTCCAAATATATGTAGATGACATAATATTTGGGTCTACTGAAAGTAGTCTTTGCAAAAAGTTTGCAAAACTAATGCAAGGACAATTTGAGATGAGTAGTATGGGGGAACTTAAGTTCTTCTTGGTTCTCCAAGTTAGACAGACTGAGAATGGATTATCCATATGCCAGTCTAAGTTCACCCTAGAACTCATAAGGAAGTATGGTATGGATTCATCCAGTACCATGAAGACTCCTATGGGGTCAAGTATGTCTCTTAGCAAAGATGATGCAGGGAAACCTGTAGATGAGGCTTTGTATAGAGGGATAGTTGGCTCCCTTCTATATTTGACTGCAAGTAGACCAGATATCATGTATGCTATATGTGTCTGTGCTAGTTACCAAGCATGCCCTAAGGAGGCTCATTTGACAGCAGTCAAAAGGGTACTGAGATATCTAAAGGGCACTCCTTATCTAGGCCTCTGGTACCCTAGGAATGGGGATTTTGAACTAACAGATTATTCAGATGCAGACTTTGCAGGATGTAAAGAAGACAGAAAAAGCACAACTGGAATCTGTCAATTCCTAGGTGGAAGACTGATTTCATGGAGTAGCAAGAAGCAAACAAGTATGGCTATCTCCACTGCAGAGTCAGAATATGTGGCTGCAGGAAGTTGTTGTGCTCAACTTCTATGGATACAACATCAGCTTGAGGACTATGGAATTCAGGTAAGTAGAACTCCACTCTTTTGTGATTCTACAAGTGCTATATCAATTGCAAATAATCCTGTTTCCCATAGTAGAACTAAACATATTGAAATAAAATATCATTTTCTTAGGGAACATGTAGAAAAAGAAGATATTTTACTAGAATATGTTAAGACAGATAATCAACTAGCTGATATGTATACTAAGCCCTTAGAAGAAACTAAGTTCAATAGGTTTAAAATTGAACTAGGTATGATAAACTTAGAATAAGTTTATAGAAATGGCTAAGTAAAAAGGTGTCGACACACAGAGTTATCTGTGTCGACACAGAAAAATAAGTGTCGACACTTCAGGGAAAAGGTGTCGACACATCTAGGAAGTTGGTGTCGACACTTCAGAAAATTAGTGTCGACACATGCTAAGTAGGTGTCGACACATCCAAGGTGGTGTCGACACTTAGGCTTTACTCAGAATTATCTAAGTAAAGTCTCGACTAAATGTCGAGTTGAGTGGTGTCGACACATATAATCTGTTGACTAAACTTGTGTCGACACATAGGTGTCGAGACATTATAAGTCAGTGTCGACACTTATCGACAGTGTCGACACAATTTAAGTTAGTTAACCCCCCTTTTCATCTTCAAACCTAGAAAGGTATAAATAGGATTTCTCCATTGTCTGTCGACACGCTCACTAAAGTTTCGAGACCAAACTTGTGTGTCGACACCTCTCTTCTCTCCAGTCAAATTCTTCAAACCCTAATGGCACCAAAGCTTGAGGAGAACGTCAATGAAGGTTATGAACTTGTGCGACATGCGTTTGATGATGCAGACCAGGAGATCAAGAAAGTGATAACCCTAGTTGCAAACTCAGGGTTAGAATTCCTTGTTTCTGAGCCAACTAAAATCTGGAAGAAAGAAGTACTAGAATTCCTGAATGGAGCTCAAGTAGACGAATCTGGATTCAAGATCAAATCCAGGGTTCATGGTGAAAAGGTGAAGGTATCACCAAAAAGTTTGAGAAAAGTACTACAGTTACCAAGAACTAAGGAAGAAGAAGAAGTTACTGCTTCTAAAACCAGAGATGCACTAACATGGTGTGGCCTGAATTCAAAGATGAAAATTGGATCTGTGTTTAATAGGAAAGGCATGAACAGCCAGGGAAAATTTCTATCTGAAATTGTTGGAAAAGTAATCTTGAGTAAGCCTGGAGGGCATGACAGGGTCTCAGCCCATATGTTCAACCTTATGACAAGGATAATCTTCACAGTAAACACAGATTGGTCTGTTGTTGTCTTTGAGAAGATTAAGGACAGTCTGAAGAAACCCAATTTGGGTAGAATAATCAGTTTATACCTAGCTGGTAGTATACCAGAGGTTATGGGTCAAGCTGCTGGCAGTAAAATCAACCATATGAGGAAGATGGACTTGAGGATATTCTCTAGATGGGACAGGGTTTTGTCTAAGGAGATGCCAACCCCTGAGAAAATAACTCCTAAGAAAGTAACACCTCAAAAGAAGAAGAAGAAAACTTCCCCAGTGGCTCAGGATACATCTAGCAGCTCTGGTAGTGAAGAGCAAGTTGTCTTTACTCCAGAAAAGGATGTAGAAGAAAATGCTGGGAAGTCTCCAGCTCAACAAGATGCTGCAGAAAGGCAGGGGGAGCTTCCACCAGCTAGCCCCATACACCAGGATCAAATCCAGGGGGAGCCTCTAGTGGTGGAAGAGCCAACTACACTAGAAAGTGAGCAAGCAACCCACATCATCCTTGAGGTAATCTCTGAGCTTAATGCTTTAGATTTTCCTATAGAGGATAATGTTTTGTCTGATTCCTTAAATAATGTTAATCAACAAACTCAGATTGATATTCAAGTCCCAGATATTGTCATGGAGGACACATCTGTTACAGTTCAAGTTGTATCTGATCCAGTGGTAGATGAGCCAAGAGTTTCTCCAGCCCATTCTCCACAAGAATTTACAATGGAAGATCTATTTCTTAATCTGGATCAAGAAGACTTTGAGAAGGAAAGTACTGCTGCTGAGGGGGAGAATGCTCCAGTTGAGGGGGAGCAAGTGCAAATTCTGGAAGAACCTGCAAGGCAAGAACCTGATAAGACACCAGAAGTGCAGAAGGAGTTACCTCCAAGCCCTAAGCAGAGGGTAGAAATTGCTAGCACATCAGCTTCTGAAGATGAGAAAGCTGCTAGAGCTAAGAAAAAGAAATTTCAAGTCTTTAAAAGAAGAAGCCAGAATTATAAGAAGGCCTTGCAAACTATTGCTCCACAACCTATATCTCAACCAGCACCAATTGTAGATTACAGTGCTCTTATGGTTGCTATGCAAATAAAGATTGATGAGCAAAGGAAAGCTCTTGAAACATATGTGGATGAGGGGCATAAATCACTACAATTTGATCTGGCCTAAGATATAAAGTCTATAAGATTTGAAATGAATCTTAATAAGAATGAAATGACTGACTGCTTCCACAAAGGAGGGAATGCAGTGGTGTACTTAGCTAACATCAAGAAAAGATAAAAGCTCAAGTAGATGACATTGTACTGAAGCAAGGATATGTTCTTGAGAACCAGATCAGAATGAATGATAACTTAACTGCTTCCCATAATGCAATTGTCACAGAGATGAAGAACATAGCTGCTGGACTGACAACTTCTACTGCTACTGCTAAGGAAGATTTTGATAAAGCACTGCAAGAGAGCTTAACTGCTGTTACAACTGCAATTCAAGACTCTCAGAAGTTGATAACTGACAAACTCCAAAGGTTGAAACCTTTCTTTAAAGATGGAGTCAACTATTTGGATAACCAAGTGAGATTTCAGAAAGATGATGTCAGAGATCACATAGAACGAGAAGTCATAAAGGGGGAGAGGGTGTTAGTCAAAGCTAGCTCTGATCATGCCAAGTGGATATCTAATTCTATCAGAGCAACTCTTGGATATCCTCCTTTATGTGATGATGACAATGTTGCAAAATATGGGTTAGATCCTGCATATCTAGGAGGGGAGCAACCTGAAGTGGCTCAAGTCGTCTACCCTCCTCCAGATTTTGATATGATCCATGCTGATATACAGTCCATGTATAGCCCACCTGGGGGAAAGGACAATGTCATCATAGAGAAGGTGGTTCAGCCAGTATCTGGGGCTATGCAAGAAGCTTTGCAGAAAGAACATGAAGCTATGCTGAAAGAACAGGAAACCAGATTGTCTAAGAAGAGGTTCAGAGAGCAAGCTGAACAAAGACCAGACTTTGAGTAGTGGAGCCCCACTTCAAGAAACATTATCTTAACTACATGGAAAGCTGCAAAAGATAATATACAAGATAGAAACAAGTGGTTTTCTTAATTGGAATGGAGGAAGCATAAGACAAGGCAAGAAGCCATAGTTCAATATAGAAGAAAGGCCAAAATGGGAAAGCTACCTCCTACTGCTCAGGAGCCTAGCAAGTACTTTCCCAAGCCTTATCACTACTTTGAAAGGCAAAAGATTAAAGCTGAAGAGCTAAAGAAGAAGGAGCTGAAAGGGAAAAAGCCAGCTGAAACTGAAGATGCTGAAGCTTCTGTGCAAGCCAAGATACAATCTGGAAAAGGGATAGTGATCAAAGATGCTGATCAAAAATAGCATAGAATTTTCTTAAGTTTACTATGTAATCTTTTGTTGTTAAACATTATGTAAACTTTTGAAAAATGAATATGACAAAGCTGTTAGAACAATGTGTTGTGTGATAAATTTGCTGTGTGATAAATTTATTTCATAATTGTTCTGAGATAATGTCTATGTATACATGTTTGATTGGTACATGTTTATGTTTGCCCTGATATATAATCCTGCTTTACATCATACTATGATTTTATTCTGTATGGTGTATATCATTGACTAAGGGTTATGACTTCTCCAAATAGGGGGAGATTGTTGGGTACATTGGTTCTAATATACCTGATTTGAAGAAGCTTCACCCTACTCAATGATATACATCAAAATGTATTTGATGTGTTTTGAGTTTACTTGTGTAGGTTAAGTATTTGCAGGAAAGTTGAAAGATTCTAAGTCCATGTGTCGACACCCAGAGGGAAAGTGTCGACACTTAAGAAGACTTGTGTCGACAACCAGGCAAGCTGTGTCGACACTTGGAGTCATTGTGTCGAGACCAGGGATGCAGAGTCGACACCAGACAGAAAGTGTCGACACAAGGATCTGTGTCGACACTCAATGAAGAAAAGCCCAGTGAAGCTGTGTCGACACTTAGCAATTGTGTCGACACCCAGTGAAACTGTGTCTACATCAGAAAGTGTCGACACTTGGAGGCTGTGTCGACACTCAGCAAAAGTCAGAAGAGTCTAAGTATAAGTGTCGACACCCAGAGCAACGTGTCGACACACAACAGAAGAGTCAACACTTGAAGAAAGTGTCGACACAAGAAGATGTGTCGACACTCAGCTGAAGACTCAACACTTGAAGAAAGTGTCGACACAAGAAGATGTGTCGACACTCAGCAGAAGACTCAACACTTGAAGAAAGTGTCGACACAAGAAGCTGTGTCGACACTTAGCAAAGATCAGCAAAATTCTAAGTACAAGTGTCGACACTAAGGAGATGTGTCGACACTCAGCCAGAGTCTCAACTCAAGAAGAATATGTCGACACATGGAGCAGTGTCGACACTCAGCAAGTATCAACACAGAAGGCATGTGTCGACACCAAGAAGATGTGTCGACACTGAACAAGTTCAACACATGAAGATGTGTCGACACAAAGGTGTTTTGTCGACACTTACAAGAATTCAGCAATATACTGAAGTACAAGTACTTCTGTCGACACTCAATATCAGTGTCGACACATGAAGAAGAAGCTGTGTCGAGAAGTGCATTTTACAACACAAGGAGTTGTGTCGACACCTTGTAGGCAAGTGTCGACACTTAGTCAACTTGTGTCGACACTTAGTCTATAAGTGTCGACACATAAAGATAGACAGTCTCGACACTTTCAGACAGTTACAGAATTTTCAAGAACTGACTGGATGACTTGACAGCTGCCATTCCAGCCGGTCTACGGCACCTATCAGAGTTGTCAGAAATCAGTTATGAACCGGACCAGCCGGTTACCATGAAGAAAGCCTATAAATAGGCTTATACTGTCTACAGAAACTGATGACCAATAGTTGTTCAAGTGATCAATATACAAAGAAGATCTAGCTATTCATTGAAGAATCAAGTGAAGATCTAAGTAGTTGGAGAGAGAGAGCTCTATCCAAGAAGACAGCCGTTGGAACCATGCTGAGAAGAAGGGTTTAGATTTTGTTCTGAATCTTAAGTAGCAGAGATCAAGGATCAGCTGCAGAAGAGTTCAATCTTATTGTGTTCAACATTCAAGAAGCTTTGAAGAAAGCCAAGTCAGATTAATCTCAGCTGAGTTCTTCCAAGAACTCATCAAGAAACACACAACTCTTCTCTCTTTACTTTGAGTTGTTGGGTTAACATTTTTGTATTCATATTTTCTTGTAGGATCCTTAGGGATCTGAGTTTGTAAGCCTGTAATTATAAAGGCTGAGTGTAGGGCCTGGGTGCCTCAGTGTAGGAGATTTGTATCTCTGAGTGTAGGCCTGTTGTGGCTGAGTGTAGGCCTTGGTGGCTAAGTGTAGGCTTTGTGAAGAAGCTGAGTGTAGGCTTTGTGAAGAAGCTGAGTTGTAGGGCCATGGGCCTGAGCTGTAGGAACCTGTTTTGGGGTTCTGAGTGTAAGATCTGAGGATCTGAGATAGTGGAGAAGTTTGGCCGAATCTAGTACACTACTAGATAGGCGAAGGGGGAAAGTAGATGTACCCAAACCTTGGGGAACCACTATAAATCTGAGTGTCTACTGTGTGCTTGTGGAATTCTGTGATTGCTGATTGTGTGCTGTGATAAAGTAGATATAATTCTGTGTTATAATCTGAATTCTGCCTAAAAAGTTAAAAAGATTTAAGTCACCTATTCACCCCCCCTCTAGGTGATTAGGTACAATATCTTTCACCCTGTTTGCCTACGAGCACTTTCCCCAGCGACCTCGCATAGATAGGCGTTGCAAGTAGGACAGTCATTAGGACTCGCCCCTGAGAGTACATTTTGAGAGCTCGCCAATTCTCAGGACTCGCCCTAGCTCGCTCTCAAGCAGCCCATAACCTTATCAATATAAGACCAAATTCTCTACATTTTCCCAAGTAAAACATAGTGGGGGGACGAGGCGTCCTGGCGGGATCCGCCTCCCCTTAGCGAGATCCGAGGGCCTGGCTCGCCACCCTTCTGCCGAGGCCGAGCTAAATTGGCTAGCCCAAACCCCCCCCTGCCAAGCTCTCCTCTCTTAATCTTAGAAGGGGCAAGTTTGTTAGGCACTACCTGGGGGTGCAGGACTTCCTTGAGTGACCTCCAGCCCTATCTGCTAGTTAAGAGCTTAACAGAGGGATCCGGTCGAGGTCTAAGGATCACACCGAGTGAATTCCAGCCCTGCCAGCTAGGTGGGAGCCCGACAGCGGGATCTGCTCGGGGTACAAGGCTGACACCATCGAGTGACTTCCAGCCTTGATAGCTAGGTGAGAGCCTGACAGCAGGATCTGCTCGAGGTCTAAGGATGACACCGAGTGACTTCCAGCCCTGCCAGCTTGGTGAGAGCCTGACGGCGGGATCTGCTCGTGGTCCAAGGCTGACACCATCGAGTGACCTCCAGCCCTGCCAGCTAGGTGAAAGCCTGACAGCGGGATCTGCTCGGGGTCCAAGGCTGACACCATCGAGTGACTTCTAGCCCTGCTAGCTAGGTGAGAGCCTGACAGCGGGATCTTCTCGGGGTCTAAGGATGACACTGAGTGACTTCCAGCTCTGCCAGCTAGGTGAGAGACTAACAGGGGGATCTGCTCGGAGTCCAAGGCTGATACCATCTAGTGACTTCCAGCCCTGCCAGCTAGGTGAGAGCCTGACATCGAGATCTGCTCGGGGTCTAAGGATGACAACGAGTGACTTTCAGCCCTGCCAGCTTGGTGAGAGTCTGACAGCGGGATCTGCTCAGGGTCCAAGGCTGACACCATCGAGTCACTTTCAACCCTGCCAGCTAGGTGAGAGCCTGACAGCGGGATCTGCTCGGGGTCCAAGGCTGACACCATCGAGTGACTTCCAGCCGTGCCAGCTAGGTGAGAGCCTGACAACGGGATCTGCTCGAGGTCTAATGATGACACCGTGTGACTTCCAGCCCTATCAGCTAGGTGAGAGCTTAACTGCAGGATCTGCTCGGGGTCCAAGGCTAATACCATCGAGTGACTTCCAGGCCTGCCAGCTAGGTGAGAGCCTGACAGCGGGATCTGCTCGGGGTCTAAGGATGACAACGAGTGATTTTCAGCCCTGCCAGCTAGGTGGGAGCCTGACAACTAGATCTGCTTGGGGTCTAAGGATGACACAGAGTGACTTCCAGCCCTGTCAGCTAGGTGAGAGCCTGACAGTGGGATCTTCTCGGGGTCTAAGGATGACACCGAGTGACTTCCAGCCCTGCCATATAGGTGGTAGCCTGACTGCGGGATCTGTTCGGGGTCTAAGGATGACACCTAGTGACTTCCAGCCATGTCAGCTAAGTGAGAGCCTGATATCGGGATCTGCTTGGGGTCCAAGGTTGACACCATCGAGTGACTTCCAGCCTTGCCAGCTAGGTAAGAGCCTGACAGTGGGATCTGCTCGGGGTGTAAGGATGACACCGAGCTACTTCCAGCCCTGCCAGCTAGGTGGGAGCCTGACAGCGGGATCTGCTCGGGATCCAAATATACTTCATTTCTTCATGCAAACTTATTGCGTCAACATTGGTATGTTAAAGAACTTTATTAAAAAATCAAAGCACCACTTACATGTTTCAAGGGAAAAGCGTTTTAAGTCGTCACCACTCTAGGTGAGACTTAGGGTCTCGCCCTCCACATTTCGGAGTCGATATCCCCCTGATCTTAAAGCCTCTTTTATAATAAATGGAGCATCCCAGCTGGTGTTGAACTTCCCCACGGTTGCCGACATCCCTGCTGCATATACTTTCTTCAGCACCAAGTCCCCCTCCATAAATTGCTTGACTATGATTTGGTTGTAAAAGTACTTGGTCATCCTCCTCTTCGCCTCTTCTTGTCGGATGGTGGAAAGGTCACGCAGCTCTTCCACCATGTCAAGGGAGAGCCGCTGCTCTTCCTCGTTCTTAGCCTGTCATTCTTCCCTGCCTTCCCCGGCTGCAACAACTCGAGGTGTTTGAACTTCAAATTCTACGAGGAGCACTACCTCGCACCCATGGGAGATCTTAAAGGGGGTCTCTCCTGTAGCTGTGCTGGGTGTGGTCCTCAGGGCACAGAGAACCGTGGGAAGCTGCTCCAGCCAGCTCCCCTTCAGGTTTTCCACTTTCTTCTTTAGGAGGTTGACAATGATTTTTTCGCGGACTCCACCTGCCCGTTGCTCCTGGGGTGATGGACTGTGGCGAACCTGAGGTCGATCCCAAGATGCTCGCAGAAACTGGTAAACTCCGCGCTGACGAACTGGGGACCATTGTCCGTGATAATGGCCTGGGGCAGTCCATTGGGGTAGATGATCTCCCCACAAACGAAGTTCCTGATGACCTGGGAAGTCACCTTGGTCAGCGCCTTCACTTTCAACCACTTGGAGAAATAATAGATCATTACCAGTAGGAACCTTCTCTGCCCCCTTGCCTGGGGAACGGTCCAACCAAATCCATCCCCCAAATGGCAAAGGGTCAGGGGGCTGTGATACTTTTGAGTCGCTGAGCCGGCTGCAGCAGGAGGGGGTCAAACAACTGGCACTTATGGAATCTTCTTGCGAACTCCGTCGCATCGTGGCCCAATGTGGGCCAGAAATACCCTTGCCTGACGATCCTTCCTTCCAGGGTCCGACTCCTGGAGTGACTCCCACACTCCCCGGAGTGGACTTCCTCCAAGATTCTTTGTACTTCCACCCTCAGCCACACAACGAGCCAAAATCCCTGAGAGAGTCTTCTTGCACAACTGCCCTACCCGGAGTTGGTAGTACGCCGATTTGTACCTGAGCTTCTTCTTATACGCCCCCTCTGGATATTCTCCCGTGGAAAGGAAGGCTGCGACTGGGTCCATACACGAGGGCCGCTAATCGATCTCCATGAGCTCTCCTTCTTCAATGGAAGGGCGGAATAGATCGGTGATAGTCCCCTCCATCCGGGGACCATGCTTCGCTAGTTGGTCGACATGCTCATTCTCCTCCTAGGGCACGTGCTGGATGGAAAAAGTTTGGAATGTGTCAATGACCCCCTTTACTTTGGCTAAGTATAACCACAGGGTGGGCTCTCTTGCCTCAAACTCCCCGTTGATCTGGGAAGCTACTACCATGGAGTCGGTAAGGGCCTCCACGTCCAACACCCCCAACTCCTTGGCTAGGCGCAGCCCTACTATCACGGCCTCAAACTCGGCCTGATTGTTGGTGATGGGGAAGTGCATCACCACCGTCTGCTCAATTTTAGTCCCTTGGGGGCTCTCCAAGATCACCCCCACTCCTAGGGAATTCCTCCCCGAGGCGCCATCTACCTTCACCTTCCAAGGAGTCGGACGAGTGAGCTCTTCCTCCGCAACCTCAATCACATAATCGTCCAGGAAGTCGGCCATCGCTTGGGCTTTGATCGAGAGGCAGGGGACAAAGGAGACGCCGAACTCACTCAACTCTACTGACCACTTGGCCAGCCTGCCAGAATGCTCCACCCCCTCAAAGTTATTGCGAAGGAGATGGTCAGTCACCACTCGGATTGAGTGTGCCTAGAAATTGGGCCGCAGCCTTCGGGCTGAGACGATCAGGGCGAAGGCCAGCTACACCAAAATTAGATACCGGAGCTCGGCCTTCCTCAGGACCCGGCTCACGTAGTATATAGGGAGCTGCTTCTTGCCCTCTTCGTGAACTAGGACAGAGCTTAAGGCCTCCGTCCCGACTCCGAGATACAAAAATAGTTCCTCCCCCTCCTTTGGCCCTTGGAGAAGCGGAGGCCGAGTCAACTGCATCTTGAGGGTCTGGAATCCCTCCTCGCACTCCTTGGTCCACTCGAATTTTTGGCCTCCCCTTAATGTTTTGAAGAAGGGGGAGAACTTCTCCCCAGCCTGGGAGAAGAACCTACTTAGCCCTGCCAGCTTCCCCGTCAGCCACTGCACCTCCTTAGTGTTCTGCGGCGACCACAGCTCCATGATAGCCTTGACCTTATCAGGATTCGGCTCGACCCCTACAGGGTTGAGGAGGTGCCACAATAACTTTCAATTGCTAGCCCTGAAGAAACACTTCAGGGTGTTCAACCGCATCTTGTACTTGCGCAGGGTAGTAAAGGTCTCCTCCAGGTCTTAGAGGTAAGAGTCCATATCCTGACTCTTGATCATGAGATCATCCACATACACCTCCAGGTTCCTCCCCCTATGTTCTTTGAGGACCCTATCCATCATCTTCTGGTAGGTCACCCTTGCATTCTTTAGCCCGAAGGGCATCATCTTGTAATAGTAGCATCCATCCCCCGTGATGAACGATGCATCCTTGATGTCCGGGGGTGCGTACTGATTTTATTATAACCTGAAAATGCATCTAGAAAACTCATTACAAAAAAACCAATGGCTGAGTCAACCAGCGTGTCAATCTGAGGCAAGGGATAACAGTCCTTAGGACAAGATTTTTTAAGCAAGGAGAAGTCGATACACATATGCCACCGACCATCCCCTTTTTTCACCATGACTACATTTGAGACCCGACCGGGGTATTGGATCTCAGATATGAAGCCTGCCTTGAGGAGTTTGGCTACCTCCTCCCTGATGGGCTCTGTCAGCTTTTCCGCAGTGGAACTCTTACTTTGTTGGACGGTGCGTGCTCCCAGGTCCAAGTTGAGGCGGTGGCAGGTCACATCCGTGTCAACCCCCGGCATCTCCGCGGCGCTGCATGCGAAGATGTCCACGTTCTTCGAGCTGTACTCCAGCATCCTGCCTTGATTCTTCGGGGTCAGCCCTTCGCTGATGCGGACCTTCTCCACCATGCCTTCACGGGTGAGGACCTCCAGCTCCACCACCTCTTCCGCAGCCTCCAACCTGGACTGCTCTCCCCATTCTTCAACATCGATCTCCTCTGGGATGAGGACCTCCACCTCCACCTCTTCTTCAATGGCCATCGCCTCGGCTGACTCCTCCTGATCTCCTCCTGACGCATCTCCCTCGGCACAACTCTCCACCTCCAGCTCCTCCCCACCAGCTTCCTACTCTGCCTCCTCCATCCTTCGCTCCATCTCCTCAGCTCCCTCCTGCCAAGAGATGGAGTTCACGGCGGTGACGTAGCATTCCCGCGCCATTTTGGGGTCCACCCTGACCCTGACCTGAATCCTCTCTCCATTGAACTTCAAACATTGATGGAATTATGAGGGGACGCAGCGGAAGGCACTGATAAGGGGCCTCCCGAAGATGGCATTGTAGCTACTGGGGGCATCCACGATGACGAACCTGTAGTTCCTAGACTTCCCCCCCCCCCCAGGGTGACATGGAGGCCTACTCCTCCCTCCACTTCCTTCCTCTCACTCAAAAATCCGAACAAGGGCCCATCCGAGGCCAACACCATCTTCGCCTCCACCTTCATTGCGTCAAACGCCTTCTTAAAGAAGACGTTGACGGAGCTTTCATTATCAATGAGGATCTTGGAGATGGTAAAATTTTTGATGGCTGTCTGGATGACCAGTGCATCGCAAAATGGATCCTCACGATTCGGCAAATCGCTCCTGGAGAAGGTGATCCTCTCTTTTGGGGCTGGGGTTTAGGATGTGGAGCCAACGTACCGGCAATACATGGTATGGAGGCTCGCCCTCCGGGAGGCCTCTACCCCAACCCTCCATGGATCGCTCTGATTCCTCCTCGGGTCCCGATGTCTACCCGGTCTTCGCAATGGTCCTCCTCCGCCTGAGGCAGGACCTCCTTGATCCTCACATCCTGATGCCCCTGGTGCTGCTGCTACTGCTCCCTGTTCCCCCTCATTTCGAGGAACTCCGGGCATGTAGCTGTGGCGTGGCCCTCCTCCTGATGGAAGTCATAGTAGGGCAACTCCATCCTAACTTCTCTCCTCCTCCTCCTGCTACTCTCCTCCTCTCCCCTATGGTTATGGCCATAGCCTCTTCTTGATCGGGGAGCCGAGGCCTCTAGGACAACCTCCAGCCCAGGGGGTGGAATTGATCTTGCCCCCCCCGGTGGTGGTCCCTTCCTTGGTACCCTCTCTGTGGCCACTGCCCTTGCCACTTGGGCCTCCAGCCCAGCCGACGGTCAGGCTCTTAACACCCCCACCTGGGCTACTACTGCCCCTGGAGCTACCTCTGCTCCATCTGCCGGGGCTCTCCTCTCCTCTCCTCATGTCATCTTCCTCCTCTTGGCTCCTTCTCTTCCTTCGTGGCCCACCTGGCTAGCTTCCTGGCAAACTCCGGATTTGACGCCTCCATATCAACTTCTCTCCCGTAGCTCTCCATCAGCTCCTCATAGGAGAGGGGGGGGGTATTCTCTTCAACTCCATCCTAAAGAAACCCTGCTGCAGGCTCAGGGTGATAGCCATCATCAGACTACGGCCCGGCATCTCCTGGACCTAGGTGACCTCCTCCTGGAACCTGTCCACGTAGCTCCCCAATGTATCATTCACTTCGTGCTTGATGTGGAACAGGGACTCCGACTCCTTTTCCCTCCTCTTCGAGGTAGTGAACCTCAGCATGAACCCCCGACGTAGGTCATCGAAGTAGTAGATGGAGCTAGCAGGTAGCTGGTGCAACCACTCCCATGCCTTCTACTTGAGGTTGACGGTGAAGAGTCGGCTTTTGAAGCCGTCCGACATTTGCTGGATCGAGACCACGTCCTCAAACCACTGGATGTGTTGGACCGGGTCTCCCTTCCCGGTGTAGTAGGACATCTCGGGTTCCCTGAACCCCTCTGGAACTGGAGCTTAAGAGACCAACTCGCTGAAGGGGCTGCCTCCACCTATTGGGCGAGCTGGCGCGTCTCGCAGGCTCAGCTCACCAAGCTGGCCTCTGCATGCCGAGCCAGGGAAGAGCTCGCTCCCGGGGAGCTCGCACCCCCGACCCTCTTCGGCCACTTCCTTCCCAGCTCACCTTCCGGCGGCGTTCTGGCCCAGAGAGGGGGCGGCTGCGATCTGTACTGTTGGAGTCGAGCACTCGGCTCGCGTGCCGAGTGCGAACTTGACAAGGCCCAACACCTCATTCCTGAAATCTTCAAACATCCGGACCTTGGCCAGAGGTGGGGGAGGCGAGCTCGACCTATCAGGTCCCTGTCCTCCTGTCATCGAGCTCGCTGAAGCTTTTCTGTAATGACCACGTTCCACGCTCACTGCACCTAATTGTTGAAACCGAAATCTCGGTCGCTTGTGGAGTTCACCCTAAAGGAAGGGGTGATCGTGCAACTACTTCACTCCTCCAAGCAAAATAACAAAGGAAAATAGGTAAGAACTAACCCAAGGGCTCGGCGTGGAGGAACCACCACACACCTGAAAGATCTGAGAGTGCTTCCCCTCCTTAGCCAAAGGCCGGGCTAGGGTACCCTCAGAAAGCACTTGAAAGCTGGAGCAAGAGAGCACAAGAAGCGTGCCTTCTAGGGTACCCATTGGGTCCTATTTATAGGTTTCGGAATTTGAACTGCCAACAACCAAACTGAGCTGATCTGAAGTTACCAAAATAACCTTGGTTGGGTCTACCAATAGCCAAACTCCGCTGTTTTGAAGGGCTATGGGCAGACCAGCGGGGACAAAACAGTAAAAATTACATCATAGATTTGGGCGGGCTGGGGAGCCTGGCCACCTCGGCGAATCTCGCCCGCCTGGTGTTGCCGAGCTTCTTTGCGCGAGCGCGTGTTGGGACGGCGAGCTCGCCTATCGGTCGGTCTCCACTAGTCGACCACAGCTCGACGAATCTTTGCTTAGCTCGGAGAATACCGAGCTTGCGGTCGACGAACGCCGAGCTCAGGCTCGGGTTTCTCTGCCGAGCTCTCCTTGGGCCTGGGTGATCTGAGCTGGCCGGCCTGGTTCCAGGTTTACCCCGCTCTCCGGATACTGGGTTATACAGACACGCCCCCAGTCACGCCCTCCCTGGGCATGTCACAGGGCTTGTCTACTGATAACGTGGAAGCCTACTGACAGAGAAAAAAATTCAAAGAAAAATGCCTGTCATGCCCCAAGGACACGCCCTCCCAGGGCGTGTCATCGGGCATGACATGGGGCGTGTCGCATACTGCCCGAACCTGCCGCCACATTAAATATAATTCCCTTCGCCACACATCGACAGTACTATCACGACCACCATACACGGTCGTGACCCCGGGCGTGTCCCGTGATTTCCGACGCTTGATGGATTTCGGACCACCGATTGGAGCTTGACGTGTCTGTTATAAGGGTCTAGGCCCATCCTATGGGAACCCGCTGGCACCGCCGGCCTACCAGGGTCCAGACCCGGGCCCACCACTGGTAGTCAGCCTTTCACATTCAAGCCTGCAGGCCATGCACCCCAAACCCTCTCCGGCCTGTTTATCAGCGCGGTAGGTTGTTGCCACTGGGTCTCGAACCCAGGAACTTGATAAGAGAGCTTTCCAGCACTCCCTCATCACTAACTGAGCTGCAACTCAATTGGTGATGAGGGAGTGGTGGAAAGCTCTCTTATCAATATCCTGAGTTCAAGACCCAGTGGAAACAACCTACCGCGCTGATAAACAGGCCGGAGAGGGGTTGGGGTGCATGGCCTGCAGGCTTGAATGTGAGGCTGACTACCAATGGTGGGCCCTGGTCTGGACCCTGGTAGGCCGGTGGTGCCAGCAGGTTCCCATGGGATGGGCCTTGACCGTTATAAATTATAACGGTCCAGGCCCATCCCATGGGAACCCACTGGCGCCGCCGGCCTACCAGGGTCCAGACCCGGGCCCACCACTGGTAGTCAGCCTTTCACATTCAAGCCTGCAGGCCATGCACCCCAACCCCTCTCCGGCCTATTTATCAGTGCGGTAGGTTGTTGCCACTAGGTCTCGAACCCAGGACCTTGATAAGAGAGCTTTCCTCCACTGCCTCATCACCAACTGATCTGCAGCTCAGTTGGTGATGAGGGAGTGGAGGAAAGCTCTCTTATCAAGGTCCTGGGTTCGAGACCTAGTGGCAACAACCTATCGCGCTGATAAACAGGCCGGAGAGTGGTTGGGGTGCATGGCCTGCAGGCTTGAATGTGAAAGGCTGACTACCAGTGGTGGGCCTGGGTCTTGACCCTGGTAGGCCGGCGGTGCCAGCTGGTTCCCATGGGATGGGCCTGGACCGTTATAAAATTATTAAATATGATGTGGTTCGAAATCCAGTGGCAACAACCTACCGTGCTGATAAACAGGCCGGAGAGGGGTTGGGGTGCATGGCCTGCAGGCTTGAATGTGAAAGACTGACTACCAGTGGTGCGCTCGGGTCTGGACCCTAGTAGGCCGGCGGTGCCAGCGGGTTCCCATGGGATGGGTCTGGACCGTTATACCTGTCACACCCTCCCTACATGGGCGTGACCTGGGGCGTGTCCACTATCGTACACATCAATTCAGAAATTCCGTCAGTTCTTTGCGCCCGAACTATTTCACATGCCTGTCACGCCCCCAGTCACGGGTGTGACAGGGGGCGTGACCAACCCGAGATTTTTCCTATAAATTCAGACCCCCCTCTCCATTTCAAGATGTTTTGGGCTAAGAGGGGGAGGTGCTTCCACTTTGTTTATTGTTCTTTTTTTCATGTTTTTCTCTCCTCTCTCTCTCTCTCTTATTTTAGCTTTCCCTAACACTAGTTTAGTTTAAGCTTTAGTATTAGCTTTTCTTGCAAATGCTCTAGTTGCTAATTGTAGGGCCAGAATAGGATTTCATGTTCATGCAATTGTAATTTTCATTTCAAATTTAAGCTCTCCTTTAGATTAATATAAAAGTTCTTCTTTCTGCTCTTTAGTACTTTGTGTTCTTTACGCTTTACTATTCATCCGCCCTTTTCCACCTCACCATGATTAACTAATCCTCCTTTTACTCTATCTTGATGATCTGAGGTTCCAGTGATTAAGTTATGATGCTTTGAGTTCACCTTTTCTTTTTAGGGTTTAGGCCTTGAATTACTGTTGATTTATTACGGGTTGGAGATATATCATCGATATATACTCTCCACCTTTACTTTCATTCCTGGCTAGCCGAGAGGCCGATGGTTTGAAGTGAGCACTCAAGAGTAAAGGGAGTTTCACGCACCCCTCGAGAGAGGCAGATGTCCAAATCTCCCGGATTGGAGTAAAATCCAATAGTGGGGTTCACCCCATAAAGCGAGTTTTAGGCCTCCGATTTAGACGAGAGTCGGTCGGACCTTCCTAAACTCAGTTGGGCACGACTTCGAGAGAAGCATGTTCAAGCTTATGAAACCTCCACGGCCAAGGACCTTTACCCGATTAAACTTAGGTTTATTTATCGTGTTTTTAATCAACTCTTACTGAGGTGATTCTCGATCTAGTACTTCTATTTTTCATTGTTTTAGCCCCTCATTGTAATCGCCTTTACTAGAAGCTATCTTTTTAACCGCAAGCATTTCTTTTTCTAGTGTAATATTTCTTTTCCTAATCGTGCTTAGTTTTCTTTTAAACCCTAAGTTTTCCGTCGATAAAATAATAGACTTCGTGTGAGTATTGATATAAAATTATTTAACGGAGAAGGGGTTATACGTGGAGAAGACAAAGTTAAGGAGGGAGAAGGTGAATGTGTGATTGTGAGACGTTCTCCGATTCTATATTCGATGAAGGCAAGTGTACCTTATCGTATATAGTGTAGGATATTAAGTTTCATATCAAGGTCGTATTACCCGGGGCGATTTGAGTACTTCTACTTCAAGGAGTTACTATTATCTTATCGAATAAAACTTGTTTTGGGGTTGCTTACTGAATTAGAGAAGTGAGAATATTTTACTTGCAAATTAGAGAAAAGCTAAATGGTAATTAAGCGATAGTACTCGATCGAGAATCACCTCGGCTTAAGTTGATCAAAGGATGCAATAATAAACTTTTTAAATTAATAAGGCAGGAGACCTTGACCACGGAGGTTCTAAAAGCAATAACATGCTTCTCTCGAATTCATGACCATCTGAGTTTAGGAAGGTCTGACCGAACTCTCGTCCAAATTGGAGACCTAAAACCTGCCTTATGCTGTGAACACCGTTATTGGATTTCACTCCAATCCAGGAGATTTAACGCCCACCTCTCTCGAGGGGTTCGTGCAACTCTCTTCAATCATGAGTGCTCACTTCAAACCATCGTCCTCTCGGCTAGCCAAGAATGAAAGCTAATGATGGAAAATATATATCGACAATATATCTCCAAGCAAAGGTAAATCAAGAGTAAATCAAGGTATAAGCCTTACAAAGAAAAAAAGAAAACTAGAGCATCATAACAGAATCAACTCGAACCTCAGATCATCAAGATCGAGTACAGGAGGATTAGTTAATCATGGTGAAAAGGGGAAAGAGAGATGAATAGAAATGCATTGAGAAAGCGAGGAAACGACAAACTTTTTTTATTAGCACTGAAAGAGAACTACAACTTGAAAATGAAAGATTACAGGTGCGGAAATGAAAATTTATGCGAACATTGCCCTTAGCTACTAAGCAGTTACAACAACTAATACAAAATAAGAGTAACTAAGCTAGATTACAAAGCTCGAAATGAGGAAGGAGAGTGGAAACATGGAAAATTACAAGAAATACAAGTAAACTAAGGGGAAAGACCTCCCCTCTCACTTCAGAACTACCTCCTGAACCCTTGGCAAAGGGCTGAATTTATAGATTTTTTCGGGATGGGTCACGCCACCCTGACACGCCCTGGTCGGGCGTGTACCTAGGGCGTGACACGGTCAGTGCGACTTTTTCGTGCTGAAATTAATTGCTGGAGTTGACGGGCGTGGTTGTTGAAGTGCACGCCAATGTGTCACTCTCGGGTAGGGCGTGACTTGGGGGCGTGACACATTCGGTGCGACGGTGTAGCGGGAAAAAAAGAGCGCGTTGCGGCGATTCCTCGGAACCTCGGGACACACCTCTGGACCACGCCCGTGTCGGATGTGACACGAGCATGACAGAGGGCGTGTACACTAAGTTTCCACGGAATGCAGTTTCAGACCAATTGCTTCATTCCTCTGGGTTACACACCCTAGGTAAACGCCCAGGTAGGGCGTGACCTTGGGGCGTGTCACAGCAAAATTCGGCTGAAAGCCGTGAAAACCTGCAAACAGCAGAAAAACGCATTAGCGACAAAAATATATACAAAGGGGAATCAAAATAAGCACTTTACAACACAAGATTTGCTTTAAAATCCTGAAAATACCCTAATAAAATTGACTGCAAACCGTACTATCAAATTCCCCCAAGCTTAAGTTTTGCTTGTCCCCAAGCAAAGATATAAAAACTAGCTAATCATAAAAAGTGACTAATTTAAAAAGTTTTAATCATGCTTACACATGTACTATGCGAAATTCAAGGTAGGGAGAATGTAAAACGTAAATCTAAAATAATTATTTTGGTATGATTTATCTTTTATAAACTTTACTTAACGAAAATAAATCATCCAGAATTTTGACGAGATTCTTTAAATAGATTTAAGCAAGGCAACGAAAATGAAAAGAACGAATCGAGTTGTTACTAGATCAAAGCAATGCATTTTAAATATATCAATTAAATAACAAAAATCTAAGTTTAAATACAGAACTAAAACTGATTTACTTTTCTTCTTTTCGTAGCTGTTAAATAAGATTTAAAAAGGCGTGAATCAAAAAAACTTAATAGGACCGAAACGTTTGGTTTAGGATGATGAATAGGAGTGAAATTAAAAGATAAACATGGAGGCTTAAAAGCACACTAAACCAAAACAAAGAGTTTCAAAAGTTTTCATTTTAAACAAAAAATATATATTTTTCTTTCTTTTTCTTCTTTATTATTATTTATTATTATTTTTTCATTTTTTTTTCTTTCCTTTTTACAAAACAAAGGCCATAAAGTTTTTATTTTTTTCATTTTGAATTGGCCAAATAAAATCAAACATTGCTTTTGAGTACACTTTTTCAACAATTTCTCCAAAGATAACACAAAATTTCCTATCATGATTATGAAAATTTTTGAATGAAACTTAAAAAAAAAAATTAGCGTGATTAGATAGGTAGGAATTTTGGCTTTGGTGAAAATGAAATGTTATGTGGAGTTATCAAACGAAATTGGGAAAAAAGGCTCAAAAGTGGCTAACTAGTGGTAAAAGATTTTAGGTTGGCAGGAAAGCTCAAACGTAAACAAAAACGGCCTAAATCATTTTCACGCTTTTAAATTTATTTAAAACATAGATTTGAAAAATTTCAAAAAACAAGTCCTAGATAATAAAAGAAGATTGATGAAATTATCTTGAAAATAGAAATAATAGGTGACTTGGATCGTTCATATCTATTACGTTATTCAAAAGTTGTCCTTACAAAAATTATCTAAAAACGAAAAGGAAAATAGTGGATGATGAATTTTAGAGAAAATATAGAAAACAAAGAATGGAAAACCATAATAGAAATGCGCGTTTTAGAGAAATATTTCACCTCAACATGCTACCGTGAATTAGAAACACAGTGAAAGTCCACCTAGTGTCAACTATGTGCACTTATGGGGGGGGGGGGGGGAATAGGTGACGTGTAGCGCTTTTGCGGAATTTACGAATGTACCTGCACAATAAAAATAAAAAGCACAGCAAACAGAATACACAGGCAATTTATAGTGGTTCCCCGACTTGGGTACATCCACTGTCCCCCTTCGACCTATCTCCCAACAAGGGACGACTCGGTCTCTTCTCCAACAGGATTGAAATCCAATCCCTGCACTATCGGAAGGAACCCTTCCACACGTGAGAGTCAACACTCCCACAAAACGGGTTGCACCCAACCCTTACAACACGGAACAAAAGTTCCTTTACAACAAAAGTAAATATAGAATGTACACGAGATACAAACTTCGTTTGGAGACTACGGTGTTCCTCTTCGTTCGACGACGTGTTCGTGAAGTCAACGAAGAGTCTACAACCTTGGTCTCTCTTGGAGAGGATCTCCCCGGAACCGGCGGCTGCAATCCTAGCGGTGGCTTGGTTCGGGATCGGCGGCAACGAAGGTGCGAGGCAGCAGTACTTTGAGATTCAAACTTCGTAGCGAAGCTAGCTAGGTCTACCAACGGTCACTCGAGGATCGGTCGTCTCGATCGATTCGGATGGGGAACACTTTCCCGTTCTACAAATCGTGAGACAAGAGATCTCTAGATAGACACATGAGACTCTAAGCTTGACTAAGCTTCTGTCGCCGGAGATCGGGAAGAAACGCGATCAACAGCGGCGACCACTTGACGTGAGCGGCGGCGGCGGTGCGGAGCGGAAGCGGCGACTTAGGGTTTTTCCGTGCTCGCGTTTTTCTTTTCTCTGTTCTCCTTACTGTTCAAAAATACCCGTGTATTTATACATTGAAGACCCATACAATAAGACCGTTGTGGGTCCCACAAGTAGAAACCCGAAATCCGGTTCAAACTAGTCCAGCGGCAGAATCCGGTCCAGCAGCATCCAGAGAAAACGCCAAGTAAAATTCGTCGAGAATCATTGGTGATTCTCGACGAATCGGCGAGAATCAGTTAACGATTCTCGACGATTCGTCGAGAATCACTGGTGATTCTCGACCTATCACTTGTTGATTCTCAACGATTTTCCCTTGGTATTAATGACCTGCTCAGCGATGGGTTCGGCGAGAATCATTAGTGATTCTCGGCGAATCTCACTTGGCACCATTTTAAGGTAGCCGGAAGGAGTCGGCGAGAATTACTAATGATTCTCGACGATTCGGCGAGAATCACTAGTGATTCTCGCCGAATCGGCGAGAATCACTTGGTGATTCTCGTCGACTTTCACTTAGACGAATTTTCGTCATTCCACTCAAGAGCTGCTCCTTGACCCATCCTTGCTCCTTGTCTTCTCTTGCATAAACATGGCCCTGTACTTGAAAGTAAGTGCACTCCAATAGAGAGAGTACACGTAGGCCAACAGACTGATCTGCTCAACGAGGGATTACGTTGTGCAGACCCGTGTATATTGACCTACTGCACCCTGGAATTGGTGTACACTTAGCGTGGAAGAGCTGCAAGCATAACTTAAGATGTTTCATCAAATACATTGTGAATTCATCTTAGCTTGACAGGTGGCTTCCTCAAATCCAGGTAATTGTGGATACAATACCCAACAATCTCCCCCTATTTGACGAAGCCAAAACCCTACTAGCTAAGATGAATAACACCTATCAAATAATAAACATAGCATTCAGAAATTAAACATGCAGCACAAGAGAATATATGCAACCAGATCAGGACTTGAGTCATTCACAAATTCAAATACGAATGTATATACATATATAATCTCAGAATTGTTCATATCATAACAATAATCATTAAATGTTTTTAGGAGAGAATGACAAGCTACAAGTTGTTGACTATCTTTCCTTAGCTAAGTCATCCTTGAGTTTCTGTGCCAAAAACTTCTTCCTTTGTCTCTCCATGTACTCCTTAGGCTTCGGGTAATATCTGGGAGGAGGAACTTTATCTGCATCCATGTTGTTTCTGAAGAATATGTTCCTTTTGGCTTCATACGTCTTATGCCTCTCCCATTCATACTGGCTGTAAACTTCGTTTCGATTGAGTTCTCCCTGATCTTGTAGCCAGAAGGTGTCCAAGATGATGTTCTTTGAAACTGGACTCCACTTTTCGTTTCGAACTTCCTCCTCACTCATTCGAGTTCTCTTTTCAGCCTGTGTCTCCTTGGAGGTCCCTTCTTGAGCTTTTCTCTTTCCCCTGGCTTTTGCTAAAGCCTCTTGGTCAAACATGCTCCTCAGTTTAGCTTTGGAGATAGCCCTAGCATCAGCTTCATTTGTGGGAACATCTGCAGCACTAGCACTTATTCCTTCAGCAGCACCTACTCCCTCAGCGGCCGTAGAAGTCTCAGGAGGATGAATATCTGCAGGATTTTCAGCAAAGGGGATGCCTAACGCCTGGTGGAGCATCCACCAGTTGCTGTCATAGACGTACTTGTTTGACTGTTCGAAGTTTATGATCATGACTTCTCGTAGCTCAGCCATCTTAGCTATGTAGTCCTCCTCCCCCTTTTTGGCTTCAACAGCGATGCAGTTTGCATAGGAGTGCAAGGAGTCATCAATGTGCTTGGTGGTCCGAGAGAATTCATTGACTAAGGCTTGCTGATTGGCGTTAAGAGTTACCATATTACCGTCAAACTTTTGAATGTTGTTGGCTACAACATGTGCATTCTGATTGACGACGGCAAGAGTGTCGGTGTTCTTCTTCAATCCGGCCATAAGAAGTGTGACAGCTTCGCCGGCCGCGGTATACTTCTCTTCAAATTTCTTCTCCATCACGTCCAGTTTATGGTTGATTTCCACCATATTCTTGAGCATGAGCTTTTCAGATGTCTTAATCCTTTTCAGCATTTTATTCTGAGCTTCATCAAAAGAGGCTTTAAGTTCATTCACAATGCCCTGAATGACATTGACAGTGTGAGTGGCTATCTCATCTCGTAACGGAATAACCGGAGGCACTTGTGGGCCTTGCCCTTCAGCAGACGCATCTGTAGAGCTGGATACAAGCACAGTCTCTAATGGAGGAATGCTGGCGGCCTCTGTAGATTTATCTGACTCCCCCTCCACTGGTGCAGGCTTGTCAGATGGAGGTTCAACAGGATCCGGAGCCTCAAATACTTCATGTCCCGCATGTCCTTCATCCTCTTCGTCATCATCCATGAACTCATCTTCATCAGCAGCCTCTTCCAATTCTTTGTCAGCAGTCTCCAATACAGTGTCACTTTCTTCTTGAATTTCGGCCACCGCATCCCTGGCCACCTAGGAGATGTCAGATACTACCTCAGTATGAGGGGGTAGAGGCTCCCCCTCGATTCCTGCAGGCAAGGTATCAGGAATGTCACTGGGGGTGACTGCTGAAGTTACTCCCTGTTGCTCTTCCACCGCAGTCTGCCCAATACGCCTCTCCCAGCGATCAAACACACTTGAGTCCATCTTCTTCAAGTAGTGGATAGGGACACCTTTACTCATGTCAAATTTGTCTCCATTTAGCTGGTTTAGATATAGACTTATGATGCGGCCGAAACTCGGAGAGCCCAAGGTGTCCTTGATCTTCTCGAACAACAACTCCCCCCAGTTGAACCTTTTACGGCAGACGACAGCTATCAGGATCTTGAATATATCCGCTGAGATATGGTCGTGAGAGCCCGGCTTGCAGATGAGCACCTTTCCAATGATGTCAGACAGGAGCTTCCCTTCTTCATTCATATCCTTTCTCTTTATGGACCTAGTTCCTCGTGGGAGACCGCAGAATGAGAGAGTTCTGGCTTTGTCATCGTCCTCCAGATAGTCTTCATGCTCCGAGCTAGAAAGCTGCAGAAAGCGGGTCAGCTTGCTGGCAGACATCTTGACCTTTGCCCCAGCCACCTTGCTTTTGATTAGGAAGTCGCCATTTCGGAGTCTTGCGGTAGCGAAGAACTCCAGCACCTCTTTGTCCAAGATTTTGCAAGGGTGCTCCAGGATGAATGTTAGCCCAGCCTCTTCCAGCATCAGAATGATGTTGCGGAATTCGTCCGAGGCGTGAGAGAACCCAGTCCGAACAAGCTCGCAACCGGTGACCAACCCATCAGTTGTCCTTGGAGCCATTGCAGATCTAGAGAGAGAAGCCCTACTCTAAGCTATAATGATCAATCAAAAGGAATGCGTCACAAGTGATAACGTCCAAGTATGGGTGAGGAAGAGGTTACCTAAATGTTTAGACGGAAATGAGTTGGTGGGCTTCCTGCGAGAGATCTTCGTTGAGCGTCCTTAGGGAAGACCTTCGGTGTAGGCCTTGCGGGAAACAGCGAGGACGGTGCGGGATCCGACGAGTACCTTGCGAGAAGATGATCGAGCTTCCTGCGGGTTTCGGCGGAAGAAACCTTGCGATTTGGCGTGATTTCTGCGAGAGTCGGCGGGAGACACCTTGCGGGATCTTGTAGCTTGCTCCTTCGGCGGGATCCGTAAAGAAGTTGAAAGGTCCGCGAGATTCCAAGTCTATAAAAAGTCGGCGGGATTTGTCTAAGTCGAAATTGAAAGATTTCTTGACTAGGAATTTTCACGTTAAGAAGTATTGCAACATTTTTGAATTCGTCTAATGTCAAGTCAATAAAAAGACGATAAATACAGATATATTTTAAAGCCAATCTATTTGGGTTTGAACGAGGCTTTTCCAAAAACTTTTTGATGTCAATTGTGAGTTGTCGAGATTCACAATGACATTGCTTTGATAACTCTTTATTGATGTAAAAAGGTTCGCATGTATCGTGTAAACCCATCCATGGATGTGCATACATACACGTATATACAAAGATGTATCTATATATAAAGATATATATACATATATATGTAATTGTCAATTGAAAACGACTCAAGTCTTGGAACGGATCATGAGTACCTGGGATTTTGAGAGTCATCGTTTTAGTCCCACAGGTAGAACATATCAGGGCCTCAATGTGAGTATGCTCAAATAGATATCACATCTGTTATTGCATACGCTTGTTCCAATTTAGTCTTGAGCCACCTACTGTCTAGTTCCCATCATATTCATGGGAACCTAGACTACCCTGCAAGAAAGAATTACCTTACCTTAGGAACCCAAATCATATTGGGTCCTAGGTTCCTGTTAGCATAAGCACGCAACTGCCTTCCTTCAGAAAACCTGTCAAGAAGACTACCTCTGTTCCGTGAGTGTGGATGAGCCCCTGCCCTTGACACAGAGGGGTTGTGCCAACAGTCGATGGCAAAGTGTCCCACTTTGCCGCAGCACCAACATGGGTGAATGTTG
The DNA here is from genome assembly GCA_039583875.1 of Platanthera guangdongensis. Taxonomy (NCBI): domain Eukaryota; kingdom Viridiplantae; phylum Streptophyta; class Magnoliopsida; order Asparagales; family Orchidaceae; genus Platanthera; species Platanthera guangdongensis. Next base: position 120,393,802 of record CM077150.1, read on the forward strand.
TATCGCCGTTTCCTACCTGATCTAGTGACTGAGGTAGTCACGATCTTAGGACTAAACGGGATAGAGCATGATTGCCTCACACAATTTCCTCTTCCATCGTGACACGTGGAAGGGTGGAAGGAATGCATGTTGTGAGTGTCATGAGGCCGGGAAGGTGGTGCCATTCTTTCAGGCATCCCCCTTCCTGAGGCCCCATGAAAACTTACACCATGACCTCTAACCTCCCTATCCTGTGTCCTCGGGTGGTGAGAAATGTTCTGTGAGCTAGGACATGCAGATTCACACCGAGTTGAGGCAGTGACAGTGAATACAAAGGGCTCAGAAGGAGCCTTAGGTATTCTCTCATGGGTGGCCACGACGGCCCTTGCACTACGGGTGTCTCCACATGGGGACAGATCACCCTTACAGTGACCACGACTATTCCTATGGTCATACCTGAAGGCATGATGAGTTGCCTTCCTGCTTGGAGTGGGGGGTCGGAATACCGTTTCCCCATTTCTCCACGAATTAATAATCCGGGAGATCCACCCGTTTTCTTTCTTTCTCTTTATAGCATCAACCTTGGAAAAGTTTGATACTATTCTTTTCTCATTTTCTAGACTACTCTCTAGAGCTGAGATCTTAGAGTCCTTGACCTTGTTGGACGCCAATTGCAGAACCAACAAGATCTTCAGTCGAGCAATCTCTTGAGCTTGCTCTTCAGCAAGTAGGTTGCTTTCCTGAAGGGCTCTCTTCAGGGAATAAGAATTTTCTGGAGGAGAGCAGTTTCTGTCTTCAGAAAGTTCAAAAGATATGGGGCAGGATGAAGATGTTACCTGCTCATCTGTGTTATAGTCATTAGAGCCAGTGACCATTGTTTCATCCTCATCAGAGCTGCTTTCCTCACTGGCCTCGTCAGTCTCTGACACGGACACAGGAGCTCTGATGCTGTCCGAGTGAAGCTTGCCTTCATCTTCAGAGGTGAGGACCCCCACATAGGCTTCCTCCTCAGGTTGACAGCATATTCCAGCTTTCGCTGACTCCCCCATCCACTCTGATATCATCACCCACATGGATTTAGCAGTCCTACATTTTGCTAATCTAGAGCGAGAAGCTCCAGACCAGATATCCAAGATAATTTGACGAATCCTCTCGTCCAAGTTAAATAGGGACAGTTCCGTCTCTGACATCTCAGCAATGCACATGGGCACTTGGATCCCAGAGTCGGAGGTCTTCATGGGAATGAATGGACCCTCTTCCAGGATGAAGGATGCTCGAGGATCGATTGCATCAAGGTGAAATGACACTCTCATCCTCCAGATGGGATAATAATCCTTTGTGCATGCGGGGAGTTTGAGTGGCGGTATCTCATAATCCAGCTCCATGCCTCTGACACTGGTGGCAGGATTCTACTCAAGGTGTTAACCTTTTTGATGAGTAACCTGGCTCTGATACCACTTGAAAGTCCACCTATGGTCAACTATGGGCACCTATGGGGGGGGGGGGGGAATAGTGACGTGTAGCGCTTTTGTGGAATTTACGAATGTACCTGCACAATAAAAATAAAAAGCACAGCACACAGAATACACAGGCAATTTATAGTGGTTCCCCGACTTGGGTACATCCACTTTCCCCCTACGACCTATCTCCCAACAAGGGACGACTCGGTCTCTTCTCCAACAGGATTGAAATCCAATCCCTGCACTATCGGAAGGAACCCTTCCACACGTGAGAGTCAACACTCCCACAAAACGGGTTGCACCCAACCCTTACAACACGGAACAAAAGTTCCTTTACAACAAAAGTAAATATAGAATGTACACGAGATACAAACTTCGTTTGGAGACTACGGTGTTCCTCTTCGTTCGACGACGTGTTCGTGAAGTCAACGAAGAGTCTACAACCTTGGTCTCTCTTGGAGAGGATCTCCCCGGAACCGGCGGCTGCAATCCTAGCGGCGGCTTGGTTCGGGATCGGCGGAAACGAAGGTGCGAGGCAGCAGTACTTTGAGATCCAAACTTCGTAGCGAAGCTAGCTAGGTCTACCAACGGTCACTCGAGGATCGGTCGTCTCGATCGATTAGGATGGGGAACACTTTCCCGATCTACAAATCGTGAGACAAGAGATCTCTAGATAGACACGTGAGACTCTAAGCTTGACTAAGCTTCTGTCGCCGGAGATCGGGAAGAAACGCGATCAACAGCGGCGACCACTTGACGTGAGCGGCGGCGGCGGTGCGGAGCGGAAGCGGCGACTTAGGGTTTTTCCTTGCTCGCGTTTTTCTTTTCTCTGTTCTCCTTACTGTTCAAAAATACCCGTGTATTTATACATTGAAGACCCATACAATATGACCGTTGTGGGTCCCACAAGTAGAAACCCGAAATCCGGTTCAAACTAGTCCAGCGGCAGAATCCGGTCCAGCAGCATCCAGAGAAAACGCCAAGTAAAATTCGTCGAGAATCATTGGTGATTCTCGACGAATCGGCGAGAATCAGTTAATGATTCTCGACGATCCGTCGAGAATCACTGGTGATTCTCGACGGATCACTTGTTGATTCTCAACGATTTTCCCTTGGTATTAATGACTTGGCACCATTTTAAGGTAGCCGGAAGGAGTCGGCGAGAATCACTAATGATTCTCGACGATTCGGCGAGAATCACTAGTGATTCTCGCCGAATCGGCGAGAATCACTTGGTGATTCTCGTCGACTTTCACTTAGACAAATTTTCGTCATTCCACTCAAGAGCTGCTCCTTGACCCATCCTTGCTCCTTGTCTTCTCTTGCATAAACATGGCCCTGTACTTGAAAGTAAGTGCACTCCAATAGAGAGAGTACACGTAGGCCAACACACTGATCTGCTCAACGAGTGATTACGTCGTGCAGACCCGTGTATATTGACCTACTGCACCCTGACATTGGTGTGCACTTAACATGGAAGAGCTGCAAGCACAACTTAAGATGTTTCATCAAATACATTGTGAATTCATCTTAGCTTGACAGGTGGCTTCCTCAAATACAGGTAATTGTGGATACAATACCCAACACACAGCATGGCCAACATTTTACTTGTGAAATATGATTAAAAAAGTGATTAGAAAAATTATAATTAACTGCGTTGTTTATAAAGAATTTTGAGAAAAAACAAAACACAAACATGGGGTACTATTGAAATACCAAAATGCAGCTATATATATATATTTTTTGGATTTTTGGATTTTTTGGATTTTTGAGAATATTTACAAAAAGTAAAAGATATTTACAAAAAGCAAAAAGAAGGAGGAAGTCCTCCCCCAATCATAAAATCTACATTGTCCTCAATGGAGAAGGAGGTTAGAGAACGAGAGAAAATTAAAGTACAGAAATGAAAGACAGAATTGAAAAACAGGTACTTCCCCGTTTTATTTTGCAGCGAAAGCTGAGTGATGACGCTACCCCATGCTTGTGCTTTTAATCTTTAGGAAAGGTCTTTTGTTGGACTTTGTGATGGATTTAGCAGCATTGGCGGCGGTGATTTTAGAAGCCTCAACTTGTGGAGCCGTCCGGGGCAAAAAGTGTAAAATAAAGAAAACAGAAAAATGATTTGGGTTGCCACCCAAGAGCGCCCTTTATTTATAAAGGTCATTTGAGCTCGACCAAAAGAATATTGTCCAACAATAAGAAGTCTTAAATTATTAAAGTCCAAATGAAGGAGAAACAAAATAGTTCGTGAGTTCGATAACAGTAATTGTTCCGTCGCAGTAGGAAGTAAATCGTTAGGCAAATAGAGTTTTAATCGCTGACCATTTACCTTGAATTCACCCTTATCCGGGTGCGAAATTAGAACCGTCCCATAAGGCCAAGCCTCTTTAACAATATAGGGGCCGGACCATCGCGATTTTAATTTACCTGGAAAGAGGCGAAGTCGAGAGTTATAAAGAAGGACGAGATCGCCCGGCGAAAAAGATTTAGGAAATTTAATATTTTTGTCATGGTAAAACTTTGTTCTCTCTTTATAAAGCCTATTACTCTCGTAAGCGTTCGCCCGCCATTCGTCGAGTTCATTGAGCTGAAATTTACGGTGTTCGGCGGTTAGGGTGGGATCTAGATTTAATGTTTTGAGGGCCCAAAACGCACGTTGCTCTAACTCAACTGGAAGGTGGCAAGCCTTACCATAAACCAATCGATACGGTGTGCAGCCGATGGCTGTCTTATATGCCATTCGATAGGCCCATAGGGCATCATATAGTTTTAGTGCCCAATCCTTCCTGTTTAAGGATACGGTTTTCTCTAAAATACATTTCAATTCTCGATTAACAACCTCGACTTGACCGCTCGTCTGGGGGTGATAGGAGGTGGAAAGTTTGTGCGTTACTCCATATTTTGCCAAAATTTTGGCAAACTAGCTATTGCAGAAATGGGTTCCCCTATCACTAATTATAGCGCGTGGCGTGCCAAATCGAGAGAAGTTATTTTAGAAATTTTACAACGACTCGTGCATCGTTGGTGGGGAGAGCTTGCGCTTCCGTCCACATTGATACATAGTCGACAGCTAAGAGAATGTATTTATTTTGATAAGAGGGAGGAAGGGGGCCAATGAAGTCGATGCCCCAAAGATCGAAGATTTCACATTTGAGGAAAATATTTTGAGGCATCTCGTCCCACCGTGAGGTATTTCCTGCCCGCTGGCAACTATCGCAAGTACTCACTAGGGTGTGTGCATCCTTAAATAGCGTGGGCCAATAGAAACCCGCCTCTAGCACCTTTCTTGCGGTGCGGTTCGCTTGATAATGACCACCTGTTGGTCCTTCATGGCAATGTCCCAATATTTGCACTCCTTCCTCACTCGAAACGCAACGCCGCACTACCTGATCCACACAGATTCTGAATAATAAAGGGTCTTCCCAAAAGTAATTCTTTAAATCAGAAAAGAATTTCTTCTTTTTCTGGCTTGAGAATTCCTTTGGTAAGACCCGAGCCACCAAAAAATTGGCAAAGTCGGCGAACCAGGGCATGGGATAATCTTTTGAATTTTTGAGAATGAAGAGATGCTCTTCAGGGAATTTATCGTTAATGTCGGCTTCCACTAATGTTTTGCCTGGCAGGGTTTTCTAAACGAGATAAATGGTCGGCCAACAAATTTTCGGCCCCTCTTTTGTCCCGGATTTCTAAATCAAACTCCTGCAAAAGAAGGATCCATTGCAAAAGGCGGGGCTTTGCATCCGCTTTTCTAAATAAAAAACGAAGAGCTGAGTGATCCGTAAAGATGATTACTTTGGAGAGGGTGATATAAGATCTAAACTTATCAAAGGCAAAAATAATTGCTAGGAGCTCTTTCTCGGTGGTGGTGTAGTTGGCCTATGCAGACGTGAGTGTCTTGCTTGCATAATAAATCGGGTGGAAGATTTTATCCACTCGCTGGCCTAAGACCGCGCCCACCGCAGTGTCACTAGCATCGCACATGATTTCGAAAGGGAGCGACCAATCCGGAGCAACTAGAATTGGAGATTTTACTAATTTTTCTTTTATTAAATTGAAAGCAAGAAGACAATCGTTGTTAAAATTGAAAGGTGACTCTTTCTCGAGAAGATGGGTTATCGGCTTTGTTATTTTAAAATTTTTTTTGATAAAACGCCGATAAAATCCCGCGTGCCCAAGAAAACTATGAATGGCTTTAATATTTGTTGGAGGGGGAGCTTTTCAATAATTTCGATCTTCGCCCGGTCGACCTCGATCCCCTTGCCTGAAATCTTATGGCCGAGGACTAATCCCTCTCGGACCATAAAATGGCATTTATCCCAGTTGAGGGCTAAGTTAGTTTCTTCACAACGAATCAACACACGCTCGAGATTTTTTAAACAATTTGCAAAAGAACTACCAAACACCGAGAAGTCGTCCATGAAAACTTCCATCACTTCTTCTACCAACTCGTCGAAAATCGCAAGCATACATCGCTGAAATGTAGCCGGTGCATTACATAAACCAAATGGCATCCGTCTGTAAGCGAAGGTACCAAAGGGACATGTAAAGGTAGTCTTCTCCTAGTCTTCAGGTGAAATAGGGATTTGGACGTACCCCGAGAGACCGTCGAGAAAGTAGTAGAAGGAGTGACCGGAAAGTCGTTCTAAATTTTGGTCGATAAAGGGGAGCGGGAAGTGGTCTTTTTGGGTGGCATCATTGAGTTTGCGGTAATCAATGCACATCCGCCAACCCGTAATAGTACGGGTTGGAATTAATTCATTATTTTCATTGGCCACTACCATGACCCCGCCTTTCTTTGGCACGACCTGGACTGGGCTTACCCAAGTACTATCGGAGATGGGATAGATAATTCCCGCATCTAGAAGTTTAAAAACCTCAGCCTGCACGATGTCCTTCATGTTTGGATTTAAACGTCGTTGGGGCTGGATAGTACTACGAAAGTTATTATCTAAGAAAATCTTGTGTGTACAGAATGATGGGCTAATCCCCTTAATATCAGATAACTGCCACGCAATTGCATTGCGGTGATTTTGCAAAACTAGAGTCAACTCAGAAATTTCTGAGTTGCTCAGATCCGAGGAGATAATAACTGGTAGCTTAGAGTCATTTTCGAGGAAAAGATACTACAGATGAGGGGGCAGTTTCTTAAGATCCAATATGGGTGGTTCCTCGTAAGAGGTTTTGAATTTTATGGTGTCCATGGGAAGCGATTCGGGGAGGGTAGTGCGAGAGACTTCCTCTAAGCAGAAGAGCTCAGTGATAAGAGATTCATCAAATGGTGAAGAAACTAATTCAAAAGGCACAAAAAATTCATTTTCGAAGAATTCCTCTAGATAAAAGCAGGAATCATCTTGCTCTAGGGTGTTGCGCATGGAGGGATTAATGCTAAAAGTGATTTCATCATCTCCAACCCGAAGGAGGAGCTTTCCATCACTGACATTTATAATAGCGCGGGAGGTGGCAAGGAAGGGGCGGCCGAGTATCAGGGGTACATCGGCATCCTCTTCTATGTCTAGGATGACAAAATCCACCGGAAAGATGAATTTGTCCACCTTGACCAAGACATCCTCCACAATCCCTATCAAATATTTCACAGAACGATCGGCTAGCTGAATGATCATACGAGTGGGGTTCGGAGATCCTAGACCTATTTTTTTAAAAAGCGAAAAGGGCATGAGATTTATGCTTGCTCCCAAGTCCGCCAACGCATGTTTGACCAACGAATTACCGAATAGGCACGAGATGGAGAACCTTCCCGGGTCATTCACTTTGCGGGGTAATTTGTTGAGCACAACTGCGGAGCATTTTGCATTTAAAGAAATATGTGAAATATCCTCGAGCTTTTTCTTATTTGATAGGAGCTCCTTGAGATATTTCGCGTATTTCGGCATTTGAGAGATAGCCACACAAAACGGCACGTTTATATGAATTGTTTTTAGAATTATAAAAAGTTTTTGTAACTTTCTACAGCGCGTTCATTTCTAAGTTTAGACGGATACGGTAATTTTTAATTAGATGCATGTGGCGTAGGCGTAGTAGGCAAATTTGAAGCAAAAATAACAGGAGGAGAGAGAGGAGAAGGGAGAGGTACTATAGGTTCGCTTGGTATACCAACTTCTTTTCCACTGCGGAGGGTAATGGAGTTTGCACTTTCTCTTGGATTTTGCTCGGTATTGCCTGGCAAAGCTCCTTGTTGCCGATCAGAGATTATCTTGGATAGCTGTCCCACTTGGTTTTCCAAGTTTTTGATGGACCCGGCAATATTCCTGATGTTTGTTTCATTTGTAGCAAAGTATTTGGCAAAGACCTATTCTAGTGAAGTGGGCTTTGCCTGTTGCTGTTGGAAACCAGGTGATTTAAATTTAAGGGGGGAGCTAGATTAAATGTTTTTCTATGATTATGAGGGGGGTTATGGGGGCGTTGAGCATTTCCTTGGTTGCTCCATGAGAAATTCGGATGGCTCCTATAACCCGCATTGTAAGTGTTATTGTACGGTGCGTTGTTCGGGTTATAGGAGGGGCGAGGAGCATTTCCCATGAAGTCAACATGCTCTTCTGTAAAAGCAGAGTTATTATAATTATTATACCAAGGAAGAGTGGCGGGGAAGCAGTCATCTCCGCCACCTGCTTTCTTAACCGCTCAACTTGGAGGGCAAGATTCGAAGTAGCTTCAATTTCAAAGACTCCTGCTGGTTTTTTAGCTCGCACGCGGGGCACATTCCATTGATACGAATTCATAGCCATTTCCTCAAAAAGTTCCTGAGCGTCCTCTGGGGTTTTGTTATTTAGTGTTCCCCCAGCGGCCACGTCAATCATTTGCCTTGTTAAGGAATATATGTCGTTATAAAATATTTGCACTTGTTGCCAATTTGGAAGTGCGTGGTGTGGGCCCCTTCGTAATAGCTCCTTGAAGCGGTCCCATGTATCGTAGAGAGTCTCCGAGTCTATTTGCATGAAGGATGCAATATCCGTGCGCAATTTGGCGGTCTTCGCAGGTGGGAAATAATTGGTAAGAAATTTCCCTGCCATCTCGGCCCACGTGGTGATGGACCCTCTAGGAAGAGAGCTCAGACACTGCTTGGCCTTTGACCGCAAAGAGAACGGGAAGAGACACAATCGAATAGAGTCATCTGAGACTCCATTGATTTTAAAAGTATGACATATTTCGAGAAAATTCACAATGTGACAATTTGGATCCTCATCCAGGAGACCATCGAAGGTTACCGACTGCTGCACCATTTGGATGATGCTGGACTTGATCTCAAAGTCATTGTTCGCCACTGTGGGGCGAACAATACTTGATTGTGTACCCTCCAGGTTTGGCCGCGCATAATAGGATATAGTCCTTTGCTGGACCTCATTTGGGTTAGGCGGATTAAGATCCATCATTTCTGTTGTAGTGTCCCCGATCGACTCTTCAATGCCTAAATGCGATTCCTGGTCACGAGAACAGAGGCGTCGCAAAGCGGTGCGCTCTATCTCAGGATCAAAAGAAATAATCAAAGAGATTTCTCGGGTCATACACTTAAAGAGAGAGAAAGGTGGGGGAGAGATAAAACCGATACGAGAGCGAGAAAAAGAAAAAAAAGGAAAACGATAAAATTAATAGCTATCCTTTTTTTCAAAATATCAAAACATTTGTCCCCGGCAACGGCGCCAAAAACTTGATATAAAATTATTTAACGGAGAAGGGGTTATACGTGTAGAAGACAAAGTTAAGGAGGGAGAAGGTGAATGTGTGATTGTGAGACGTTCTCCGATTCTATATTCGATGAAGGCAAGTGTACCTTATCGCATATAGTATATGATATTAAGTTTCATATCAAGGTCATATTACCCGGGGCGATTTGAGTACTTCTACTTCAAGGAGTTACTATTATCTTATCGAATAAAACTTGTTTTGGGGTTGCTTACTGAATTAGAGAAGTGAGAATGTTTTACTTGCAAATTAGAGAAAAGCTAAATGGTAATTAAGCGATAGTACTCGATCGAGAATCACCTCGGCTTAAGTTGATCAAAAGATGCAATAATAAACTTTTTAAATTAATAAGGCAAGACACCTTGACAGTGGAGGTTCTAAAAGCAAGAACATGCTTCTCTCGAAGTCATGCCAATCTGAGTCTAGGAAGGTCTGACCGAACTCTCGTTCGAATTGGAGACCTAAAACCTGCCTTATGCTGTGAACCCTGTTATTGGATTTCACTCCAATCCAGTAGATTTAACACCCACCTCTCTCGAGGGGTGCGTGCAACTCTCTTCACTCTTGAGTGCTCACTTCAAACCATCATCCTCTCGGCTAGCCAAGAATGAAAGCTAATAATGGAAAATATATATCGATAATATATCTCCAAGCAAAGGTAAATCAAGAGTAAATCAAGGTATAAGCCTTACAAAGAAAAAAAGAAAACTAGAGCATCATAACATAATCAACTCAAACCTCAGATCATCAAGATTGAGTATAGGAGGATTAGTTAATCATGGTGAAAAGGGGAAAGAGAGATGAATAGAAATGCGTTGAGAAAGCGAGGAAACGACAAACCTTTTTTATTAGCACTGAAAGAGAACTACAACTTGAAAATGAAAGATTACAGGTGCTGAAATGAAAATTTATGCGAACATTGCCCTTAGCTACTAAGCAGTTACATCAACTAATACAAAATAAGAGTAACTAAGCTAGATTACAAAGCTCGAAATGAGGAAGGAGAGTGGAAACATGGAAAATTACAAGAAATATAAGTAAACTAAGGGGAAAGACCTCCCCTCTCACTTCAGAACTGCCTCCTGAACCCTTGGCAAAGGGCTGAATTTATAGATTTTTTTGAGATGGGTCACGCCACCCTGACACGCCCTGGTCGGGCGTATACCTGGGGTGTGACACATTCGGTGCGACTTTTTCGTGCTGAAATTAATTGCTGGAGTTGACGGGCGTGGTTGTTGAAGTACACGCCCATGTGTCACTCTCGGGTAGGGCATGACCTGGGGGCGTGACACATTCGGTGCGACGGTGGAGCGGGAAAAAAAGAGCGCGTTGCAGCGATTCCTCGGAACCTCGGGACACGCCTCTGGACCACGCCCGTGTCGGATATGACACGGGCGTGATAGAGGGCGTGTACACTAAGTTTCCATGGAATGCAGTTTCGGACCAATTGCTTCATTCCTCTGGGCTACACGCCCTAGGTACACGCCCGGGTAGGGCGTGACCTTGGGGCGTGTCACAGCAAAATTCGGCTGAAAGTCGTGAAAACCTGCAAAAAGCATAAAAACGCATTAGCGACAAGAATATATACAAAGGGCAAATAAGCACTTTACAACACATGATTTGCTTTAAAATCCTGAAAATACCCTAATAAAATTGACTGCAAACCGTACTATCAAATTCCCCTAAGCTTAAGTTTTGCTAGTCCCCAAGCAAAGATATAAAAACTAGCTAATCATAAAAAGTGACTAATTCAAAAAGTTTTAATCATGCTTGCACAAGTACTATGCGAAATTCCAGGTAGGGAGAATATAAAACGTAAATCTAAAATAATTATTTTGTTATGGTTTAACTTTTATAAACTTTAATTAATGAAAATAAATCATCCAGAATTTTGACGAGATTCTTTAAATAGATTTAAGCAAGGCAACGAAAATGAAAAGAACGTACTGAGTTGTTACTAGATCCAAGCAACGAATAATAATTATATCAATTAAATAACAAAAATCTAAGTTTAAATCCAGAACTAAAACTGATTTTCTTTTCTTCTTTTCGTAGCTGTTAAATAAGATTTAAAAAGGCGTGAATCAAAAGGACTTAATAGGACCAAAACGTTTGGTTTAGGATCATGAATAGGAGTGAAATTCAAAGATAAACATGGAGGCTTAAAATCACACTAAACCAAAACAAAGAGTTCCAAAAATTTTCATTTTAAACAAAAAATATATATTTTTCTTTCTTTTTCTTCTTTATTATTATTTATTATTTTTTTTTCATTTTTTCCTTTTATTTTTACAAAACAAAGGTCATAAATTTTTTTTTTTTCATTTTGAATTGGCCAAATAAAATTAAACATTGCTTTTGAGTACACTTTTTCAACAATTTCTCCAAAGATAACACAAAATTTCCTATCATGATTATGAAAATTTTTGAATGAAACTTAAAAAAAATTAACGTGATTAGATAGGTGGGAATTTTGGCTTTGGTGAAAATGAAATGTTATGTGGAGTTATCAAATGAAATTGGGAAAAAAGGCTCAAAAGTGGCTAACTAGTGGTAAAAGATTTTCGGTTGGCAGGAAAGCTCAAACGTAAACAAAAACGGCCTAAATCATTTTCACGCTTTTTAAATTTATTTGAAACATAGATTTGAAAATTTTCAAAAAAACAAGTCCTAGATAATAAAAGAAGATTGATGAAATTATCTTGAAAATAGAAATAATAGGTGACTTGGATCGTTCATATCTACTATGTTATTCAAAAGTTGTCCTTACAAAAATTATCCAAAAACGAAAAGGAAAATAGTGGATGATGAAATTTAGAGAAAGTAAAGAAAATAAAGAACGGAAAAACATAATAGAAATGCGCGTTTTAGAGAAATATTTCACCTTAACATGCTACCGTGAATTAGAAACACAGCATGGCCAACTTTTTACTTGTGAAATATGATTAAAAAAATGATTAGAAAAATTATAATTAACTACGTTGTTTATAAAGAATTTTGAGAAAAACAAAACACAAACATGGGGTACTATTGAAATACCAAAATGCAGCTATATATATATTTTTTGGATTTTTGGATTTTTTGGATTTTTGAAGAATATTTACAAAGAGTAAAAGAAATTTACAAAAAGCAAAAAGAAGGAGGAAGTCCTCCCCCAAGCTTAAAATCTATATTGTACTTAATGGAGAAGGAGGTTAGAGAACGAGATAAAATTAAAGTACAGAAATGAAAGACAATTGAAAAACAGGTACTTCCCCGGTTTTATTTTGCAGCGAAAGCTGAGTGATGCCGCTCCCCCATGCTTGTGCTTTGAATCTTCAGGAAAGGTCTTCTGTTGGACTTTGTGATGGATTTAGCAGCATTGGCGGCGGTGATTTTAGAAGCCTCAACTTGTGGTGCCGTCCTGGGCAAAAAGCGTAAAATAAAGAAAACAAAAAATGATTTGGGTTGCCACCCAAGAGCGCCCTTTATTTATAAAGGTTGTTTGAGCTCGACCAAAAGAGTATTGTCCAACAATAAGAAGTCTTAAATTATTACAGTCCAAATGAAGTAGAAACGAAATAGTTCATGAGTTCGATAGCAGCAATTGTTCTGTCGCAGTGGGAAGTAAATCGTTAGGAAAATAGAGTTTTAATCGCTGACCATTTACCTTGAATTCACCCTTATCCGGGTGTGAAATGAGAACCGTCCCATACGGCCAAGCCTCTTTAACAACAAAAGGGGCCGGACCATCGCGATTTTATTTTACCTGGAAAGAGGCGAAGTCGAGAGTTATAAAGAAGGACGAGATCGCCCGACAAAAAAGATTTAGGAAATTTATTATTTTTGTCATGGTAGAACTTTGTTCGCTCTTTATAAAGCCTATTACTCTCATAAGAGTTCGCCAGCCATTCGTCGATTTCATTGAGCTGAAATTTACGGTGTTCGGTGGTTAGGGTGGGATCTAGATTTAATGTTTTGAGGGCCCAAAATGCACGGTGCTCTAACTCAACTGGAAGGTGGCAAACCTTACCATAAACCAATCGATACGGCGTGCAGCCGATGGCTGTCTTATATGCCGTTCGATAGGCCCATAGGGCATCATCTAGTTTTAGTGCCCAATCCTTCCTGTTTAAGGATACAGTTTTCTCTAAAATACGTTTCAATTCTCGATTAACAACCTCGACTTGACCGCTCGTCTGGGGGTTATAGGAGGTGGAAAGTTTGTGCGTTACTCCATATTTTGCAAAAATTTTTGCAGACTGGCTATTGCAGAAATGGGTTCCCCTATCACTAATTATAGCACGTGACGTGCCAAATTGAGAGAATAATTTTTTAAAAAACTTTTACAATGACTCGTGCATCGTTGGTGGGAAGAGCTTGCGCTTCCGTCTACCTTGATACATAGTCGACAGCTACGAGAATGTATTTATTTTGATAAGAGGGAGGAAGGCGGCCAATGAAGTCGATGCCCCAAAGATCGAAGATTTCACATTCGAGGAAAATATTTTGAGGCATCTCGTCCCGCCGTGAGATATTGCCTGCCCGCTGGCAACTATCGCAAGTACTCACTAGGGTGTGAGGATCCTTGAATAGCGTGGGCCAATAGAAACCCGCCTCCAGCACCTTTCTTGCAGTGCGGTTCGCTTGATAATGACCACCTGTTGGTCCTTCATGGCAATGTCCCAATATTTGCACTCCTTCCTCACTCGAAACTCAACGCCGCACTACCTGATCCGCACAGATTCTGAATAAGAAAGGGTCTTCCCAAAAGTAATTCTTTAAATCAGAAAAACATTTCTTCTTTTTCTGGCTTGAGAATTCCTTTGGTAAGACCCGAGCCACTAAATAATTGGCAAGGTCAACGAACCAGGGCACTGGATAATCTTTTGAATTTTCGAGAGCGAAGAGGCACTCTTCAGGGAATTTATCGTTAATGTCGGCTTCCACTAATATTTCGCTGGCAGGGTTTTCTAAACGAGATAAATGGTCATCGCCAAATTTTCGGCCCCTCTTTTGTCCCGGATTTCTAAATCAAACTCCTGCAAGAGGAGGATCCATCGTAAAAGGCGGGGCTTTGCGTCCTCTTTACTAAATAAAAAATGAAGAGCTGAGTGATCCATAAAGACGATTACTTTGGAGAGGGTGATATAAGACCTAAACTTATCAAAGGCAAAAACAATTGCTAGGAGATCTTTCTCGGTGGTGGTGTAATTGGCCTGTGCAGACGTGAGTGTCTTGCTTGCATAATAAATCGGCTGGAAGAATTTATCCACTCGCTGGCCTAAGACCGCGCCCACCGCAGTGTCACTAGCATCGCACATGATTTCGAAAGGGAGCAACCAATCCGGAGCAACTAGAATTGGAGAGTTTACTAATTTTTCTTTTATTAAATTGAAAGCAAGAAGACAATATTTGTTAAAATTGAAAGGTGACTCTTTCTTAAGAAGATGGGTTATCGGCTTCGTTATTTTGGAAACATTTTGGATAAAACGCCGATAAAATCCCGCGTTCCCAAGAAAACTACGAATGGCTTTAATATTTGTTGGAGGGGGGAGCTTTTCAATAATTTCGATCTTGGCCCGGTCGACCTCGATCCCCTTGCCTGAAATATTATGGCCGAGGACTAATCCCTCTCGGACCATAAAATGACATTTCTCCCAGTTGAGGGATAAGTTAGTTTCCTCACAACGAATCAACACGCGCTCGAGATTTTTAAACAATTTCCAAAAGAACTACCAAACACCGAGAAGTCATCCATGAAAACTTCCATCACTTCTTCTACTAACTCGTCGAAAATTTCCATCATACATCGCTGAAATGTAGCCGGTGCATTACATAAACAAAATGGAATCCGTCTGTAAGCGAAGGTGCCAAAGGTACAGGTAAAGGTAGTCTTTTCCTGGTCTTCAGGTGAAATAGGGATTTGGAGGTACCCCGAGAGATCGTCGAGAAAGCAGTAGAAGGAGTGACCGGAAAGTCGTTCTAAAATTTGATCGATAAAGGGGAGTGGGAAGTGGTCTTTTCGGGTGGCATCATTGAGTTTACGGTAATCAATGCACATCCGCCAACCCGTAATAGTACGGGTTGGAATTAATTCATTATTTTCATTGGCTACTACCGTGACCCCGCCTTTCTTTGGCACGACCTGGACTGAGCTTACCCAAGTACTATCGGAGATGGGATAGATAATTCCCGCATCTAGAAGTTTAATAACCTCAGCCTTCACGACGTCCTTCATGTTTGGATTTAAACATCGTTGGGGCTGGATAGTACTATGAAAGTTATTATCTAAGAAAATCTTGTGTGTACAGAATGCTGGGCTAATCCCCTTAATATCGGATAACTGCCACGCAATTGCATGGCGGTGATTTTGCAAAACTAGAGTCAACTCAGAAATTTCTGAGTTGCTCAGATCCGAGGAGAAAATAACCGGTAGCTTAGCGTAATTTTCGAGGAAAAGATACTGCAGATGAGGGGGGGACTTTCTTAAGCTCCAATATGGGTGGTTCCTCGTAAGAGGTTTTGAATTTTATGGTGTACATGGGAAGCGATTCGGGGAGGGTAGTGCGAGAGACTTCCTGTAAGCAGAAGAGCTCAATGATAAGAGATTCATCAAATGGTGAAGAAACTAATTCAAAAGACACAAAAAATTCATTTTCGAAGAATTCCTCTAGATAAAAGCAGGAATCATCTTGCTCTAGGGTGTTGCGCATGGAGGGATTAATGTTGAAAGTGATTTCATCATCTCCAACCCGAAGGAGGAGCTTTCCATCACTGACATTAATAATAGCACGGGAGGTGGCAAGGAAGGGGCGGCCGAGTATCAGGGGTACATCGGCATCATCTTCGATGTCTAGGATGACAAAATCCACCGGAAATATGAATCTGTCCACCTTGACCAAGACATCCTCCACAATCCCTGTCGGATATTTCACAGAACGATCGGCTAGCTGAATGCTCATACGAGTGGGGTTCGAAGATCCTAGACCTAATTTTTTAAAAAGCGAAAAGGGCATGAGATTTATGCTTTCTCCCAAGTCCGCCAACGCATGTTTGACCAACGAATTACCGAATAGGCACGGGATGGAGAACCTTCCCGGGACATTCACTTTGTGGGGTAATTTGTTGAGCACAACCGCGGAGCATTCTACATTTAAGTAAATATTCAAAATATCCTCGAGCTTTTTCTTATTTGATAGGATCTCCTTGAGAAATTTCCCGTATTTCGGCATTTGAGAGATAGCCACGCAGAACGGCACGTTTATATGAATTTTTTTTAGAATTTCTAAAACGATTTTGTGACTTTCTTCAGCGCGTTCATTTTTAAGTTTAGACAGATATGGTAATTTTGAATTACATGCATGTGGCATAGGCGTAGTAGGCAAATTTGAAGCTAAAATAACAGGAAGAGAGAGAGGAGAAGGGAGACGTACCATAGGTTCGCTTGGTATAGCAACTTCTTTTCCACTGCGGAGGGTAATGGACTTTGCACTTTCTCTTGGATTTTGCTCGGTATTTCCTAGCAAAGCTCCTTGTTGCCGATCGGAGATTATCTTGGCTAGCTGTCCCACCTGGTTTTCCAAGTTTTTGATGGACCCGGTAATATTCCTGATATTTGTTTCATTTGTAGCAACGTATTTGGCAAAGACCTCTTCTAGTGAAGAGGGCTTTGCCTGTTGCGGTTGGAAACTAGGTGGATTTAAATTTAAGGGGGGAGCTAGATTAAATGTTTGGCTATGATTATGAGGGGGGTTATGGGGGCGTTGAGCATTTCCTTGGTTGCTCCATGAGAAATTCGGATGGCTCCTATAACCAGCATTGTAAGTGTTATTGTACGGTGCATTGTTCGGGTTATAGGAGGGCCGAGGAGCATTTCCCATGAAGTCAACATGCTCTTTTATAAAAGCAGAGTTATTATAATTATTATACCAAGGAAGAGTGGCGGAGGAAGCAGTCATCTCCGCCACTTGCTTTGTTAACCGCTCAACTTGGAGGGCAAGATTCGAAGTAGCGTCAATTTCAAAGACTCCCACTAGTTTGTTAGCCCGCACGCGGGGCGCATTCCATTAATACGAATTCATAGACATTTCCTCAAAAAGTTCCTGAGCGGCCTCAAGGGTTTTGTTATTTAGTGTTCCCCCAGCGGCCGCGTCAATCATTTGCCTTGTTAAGGAATTTAGGCCGTTATAAAATATTTGCACTTGTTGCCAATTTGGAAGCGCGTGGTGTGGGCCCCTTCACAATAGCTCCTTGAAGCGCTCCCATGTATCGTAGAGAGTCTCCGAGTCTATCCGTGCGCAATTTGGCGGTCTTCGCAGGCGAGAAATACTTGGTATGAAATTTCCCTGCCATCTCAACCCACGTGGTGATGGACCCTCTAGGAAGAGAGCTCAACCACTGCTTGGCCTTTGACCGCAAAGAGAAAGGGAAGAGACGCAATCGAATGGCGTCATCTGAGACTCCATTGATTTTAAAAGTATCACAGATTTCGAGAAAATTAACAAAGTGACAATTTGGATCCTCGTCCGGGAGACCATCGAAGGTTACCGACTGCTGCACCATTTGGATGATGCTGGACTTGATCTCAAAGTTATTGTTCGCCACTGTGGGGAGAACAATACTTGATTGTGTACCCTCCAGGTTTGGCCGCACATAATAGGACAGTACTTTGCTGGACCTCATTTAGGTTGGGTGGATTAAGATCCATCGTTTCTGTTGTAGTGTCCCCGATCGACTCTTCGATGCCTAAATGCGATTCCTGGTCATGAGAACGAAGGCGACGCAAAGCGGTGCGCTCTATATTAGGATCAAAAGTAATAATCAAAGAGATTTCTCGGGTCATACACTTAAAGAGAGAGAAAGGTGGGGGAGAGATAAAACCGATACGAGAGCGAGAACAAGAAAAAAAGGAAAACGATAAAATTAATAGCTATCCTTTTTTTCAAAATATCAAAACATTTGTCCCCGGCAACGGCGCCAAAAACATGATATAAAATTATTTAACGGAGAAGGGGTTATACGTGGAGATGACAAAATTAAGGAGGGAGAAGGTGAATGTGTGATTGTGAGACGTTCTCTGATACTATATTCGATGAAGGCAAGTGTACCTTATCGCATATAGTATAGGATATTAAGTTTGATATCAAGGTCGTATTACCCGGGGCGATTTGAGTACTTCTACTTCAAGGAGTTACTATTATCTTATCGAATAAAACTTGTTTTGGTGTTGCTTACTGAATTAGAAAAGTGAGAATGTTTTACTTGCAAAATAGAGAAAAGCTAAATGGTAATTAAGCGATAGTACTCGATCGAGAATCACCTCGGCTTAAGTTGATCAAAGGATGCAATAATAAACTTTTTAAATTAATAAGGCAAGAGACCTTGACCTTGGAGGTTCTAAAAGCAAGAACATGCTTGTATCGAAGTCATGCCCATCTGAGTTTAGGAAGGTCTGACCGAACTCTCGTCCGAATTGGAGACCTAAAACCCGCCTTATGCTGTGAACCCTGTTATTGGATTTCACTCCAATCCAGGAGATTTAACGCCCACCTCTCTCGAGGGGTGCGTGCAACTCTCTTCACTCTTGAGTGCTCACTTCAAACCATCATCCTCTCGGATAGCCAAGAATGAAAGCTAATGATGGAAAATATATATCGATAATATATCTCCAAGCAAAGGTAAATCAAGAGTAAATCAAGGTATAAGCCTTACAAAGAAAAAAAGAAAACTAGAGCATCATAACATAATCAACTCGAACCTCAGATCATCAAGATCGAGTACAGGAGGATTAGTTAATCATGGTGAAAAGGGGAAAGAGAGATGAATAAAAATGCGTTGAGAAAGCGAGGAAACGGCAAACTTTTTTTATTAACACTGAGAGAGAACTACAACTTGAAAATGAAAGATTACAGGTGCGGAAATGAAAATTTATGCGAGCATTGCCCTTAGCTACTAAGAATTACAGCAACTAATACAAAATAAGAGTAACTAAGCTAGATTACAAAGCTCGAAATGAGGAAGGAGAGTGGAAACATGGAAAATTACAAGAAATACAAGTAAACTAAGGGGAAAGACCTCCCCTCTCACTTCAGAACTGCCTCCTGAACCCTTGGCAAAGGGCTGTATTTATAGATTTTTTCGGGATGGGTCACGCCCCCCTGACACACCCTGGTCGGGCGTTTACCTGGGGCGTGACACGGTCGGTGCAACCTTTTCATGCTGAAATTAATTGCTGGAGTTGACGGGCGTGGTTGTTGAAGTACACTCCCATGTGTCACGCCCGGGTAGGGCGAGACCTGGGGGCGTGACACATTCTGTGTGACGGTGGAGCGGGAAAAAAGAGCATGTTGTGGCGATTCCTCGGAACCTGGGGACACACCTCTGGACCACGCCCGTGTCGGATTGACACGGGCGTGACAGAGGGCGTGTACACTAAGTTTCCATGGAATGCAGTTTCAGACCAATTGCTTCATTCCTCTAGGTTACACGCCCTAGGTACACGCCCGGGTAGGGCGTGACCTTGGGGCGTGTCACAGCAAAATTCGGCTGAAAGCCGTGAAAACCTGCAAAAAGCGGAAAAATGCATTAGCGATAAGAATATATACAAAGGGGAATCAAAATAAGCATTTTACAACACATGATTTGCTTTAAAATCCTGAAAATACCCTAATAAAATTGACTGCAAACCGTACTATCAAGTATGCTTACTCAACAGTTCCCGGATTTAAATACGACACTTGTGTCCCCTTACTACAGTTCGATAGGTATACTTGCCTATTTGGATTGCTAGTTCGGCTTCTCCCTTTTCGTAAGAGTTGGCCGGGCCATCAAGTTTTTGGCGCCGTTGTCAGGGAGCAATGCTAGTTGATAAATTGAAAACTAGAATTTATTAATTTTATCATTTCTCTTTCTCATCCTCCTTCTAAAAAACGTTTTAAAATCAAATTTTTTTTTATTACCGCTCTTAATAGAAACCCACTTCATAATTTTTCTACACCACCTAAATCTCGCGAAAAGGGAAAAGTGGCTTTAATTGCCGCTATCTTGTCCAGTACCTTGCGAATCCTTCACCGGGTAGTCCTTGGGAAGTTCGGGAGCTAAGCTACATAAAAAAAATCTATTTCAAAAAATTGTTAGCTCTCTTTTTCTTGTTTATTTTATTTCTCTTTCTTCTCTTCTCTTCTTTTAGTGTATGACCCGCGAGAGTCCGTCGGTTATTTTGGACCTGGACCACGAAATTGAGAGTACTCGTCAGAGAAGATCGAAATTTCAAGGTCCTACTATCCAAGTGCCGGTTGTGGATTCCGAGTCATTTTCCACGTTAAGAATGGAAGAACCCAACGTGGAGGAAGCTGTGCAAAGGCCTATGTCTTATTATGCACGGCCGAATCTCGAGGGTACTGAATCTAGCATAGTTCGCCCTGCAATAGCAAATAAAAATTTTGAACTAAAGCCCAGCATAATTCAAATGGTGCAGCAGTATGTGCAATTTGACGGACTTCAAGATGAAGATCTGAATGCACATGTTGAAAGCTTTCTTGAGATTTGTGACACCTTCAAGATAAATGGTGTCACAAATGATGCTATTAGGCTAAGATTATTTCCTTTCTCTCTTAGAACTAAGGCTAAGCAGTGGTTGAACACTCTACCTAAAAATAACATCACAACCAGGACGCAATTAACTGAAAATTTTTGGCGAAGTATTTTCCTCCTGCTAAAACAGCTAAATTTAGGAAAGACATTTCTGCTTTTTGACAAATAGACTCTGAAACCCTTCATGAAACCTGGGAAAGATTTAAAGAACTATTAAGACAATGCCCATACCATGCTCTGCTTGTATGGTTGCAGGTGCAGACGTTTTATAACGGGCTAAATCAAAGTACAAAGCAAATGATAGACGCAGCTTCTTGCGGTACTTTAAACCATAAGACCTCGGAAGCAGCTCTTGAGCTTTTTGAGGACATGGCCATGAACACTTACCAGTGGAATGTGCCTAGGTCCCACCCCAATAAACTTGTAGGTATCTTTGAAGTGGACAATGTCTCCCAGCTCGCTTTGCAAGTTGAAATATTAAGCAAAAAATTTACGGAGATGACTGCTGCCTCCGCCCCTCAGGTATGGGAATCTGCAACTCCTTCCTCAGAACATTTGGATTATGTCAATAATATACCTAGAAATGCTTTTAATAATTTTTTTGCTGCGAATTTTTATCTTCCTGGTTTTAATTTTCCGAATAGTTATAATCCTGATTTAAGAAATCACCCCACCTCCTCAAAGTTTTAATTTTCATGGAGTAATCCACCGGACATTGTGCCCCCACCACAACAAATTGATTTTTCTGCACCACCACCACCTCCGTAAAGTTTTCCAAAACCTCCAAGTCTGGAGGAAATGTTTTCAAAATACATGAATGTTAATGACGCTACGATAAGAACCTTAATTGTAAGCGTTAAAAATTTAGAGAATCAAGAAGGACAGCACGCTAAAATAATTTCTGAGCGACCCGCAGGGTCTCTTCCTTCCAATACCGAGCCAAACCCGAGAGAGCAAGCGAAAACTATAACTCTTCGGAGTGGCAAGAAAGTTCCTGGTATGGTAAGTAAAGAGCCCGAGGCAAGCTCCGCTCCCGCTTTAAAAAATCAAAGCTCCGCTCCCGTTTTTAAAATTCCACCCTCTGCTGAAGAAGTTATCACCTCTGTTTTAGAAAAATAACTCACTCGAACACCCACCCTTAAAATTAATCCAACCCCGTCATACCCTTCCGAACTTAATAAACAACGTCAGGATGATCAATACACCCGCTTATTAGAAATGTTTAAACAAATCCACATAAATCTGCCCTTTCACGAAGCCATATCCCCGATGCCGAAGTACGCTAAGTATCTTAAGGACCTCCTGACCAACAAGAAGAAGTTAGCGAACCTTTCACATGTCACGTTAAATGCCGAGTGCTCGGCGGTTTTGACAAACGGTTTACCAAAAAAAACAGTGACCAGGTAGTTTTTCTATTCTGTGTGGCTTTGGTGATCTTTTTGCCAAACACGCATTAGCCGACCTAGGTGCGAGTATAAATCTGAAGCCCCTCTTGTTGTTTAAAAAGTTAGGAATTAGTAGTCTCAACCCCATACACATGAGTATCCAGCTCGGCGACAGATCAGTCAAATACCCTTTAGGAATCGTGGAGGATGTCCTAGTCAAAGTCGACAAGTTCATCTTCCCGGTGGACTTTGTCATATTGGACATCGAAGAAGACGTCGAGGTTCCCCTTATCCTTGGCCGACCCTTCCTTTCCACCTCCCGAGCTATCATTGACATAAGCAATGGTAAGCTTTTACTTCGAGTAGGCGATGACGAAGTAACTTTCTCTATCACCCCCTCGATGAAGAACACTCTAGCCAATGATGACTCCTGCTTTTTCATAGATGTCGTAAGTGATGAATCCTCCTATCGCCGCTTCAATTTTGAAAAAGAATTTTCTGATTTCTGTTCCTCCTCTACTCCTCCAACTAATTCGCTACACCTAAGTGAAGAACCCTCCTATCGCTTCTCTGAATTTGAAAAAGAATTTTCTGATTTTTGTTCCTCTTCTACTCTTCCAACTGAATAACTGCAAGAAGCCGCCATGGCCGCTAGCCCCATCCCTTTCAATTTTTCGTACAAAGAAAAGTTTTATGAAAATATTGTTTTTGAGAAAGAATGGATTTCTAAAATGTCATATGAAGACCCCCTACCCTGAAACTGAAAGAACTACCGGAGCACCTTAGATACGCTTTCTTAGAAAATAACTCCAAGCTGCCAGTCATAGTTTTGGCCTACCTCACGGATGCAAAAAATGATAAACTTATTTTAGTTTTACGTAAGCATCGTCGGGCTTTTGCTTGGCAGATATCTGATATCAAGGGCATAAGCCCATCTTTCTGCATTCACAAACTATTAATGGAAGGTAATTCACGTTGAAAGTCCACCTAGTGTCAGCTATGTGCACCTATGGGGGGGGGGGAATAGGTGACGAGCAAAGCTTTTGCGGAATTTACGACGGTACCTGCACAATAAAAATAAAAAGCACAGCACACAGAATACATAGGCAATTTATAGTGGTTCCCCGACTTGGGTACATCCACTTTCCCCCTTCGACCTATCTCCCCAACAAGGGACGACTCGGTCACTTCTCCAACGGGATTGAAATCCAATCCCTGCACTACCGGAAGGAACCCTTCCACACGTGAGAGTCAACACTCCCACAAAACGGGTTGCACCCAACCCTTACAACACGGAACAAACGTTCCTTTACAACAAAAGTAAATATAGAATGTACACGAGATACAAACTTCGTTTGGAGACTACGGTGTTCCTCTTCGTTCGACGACGTGTTCGTGAAGTCAACGAAAAGTCTACAACCTTGGTCTCTCTTGGAAAGGATCTTCCCGAAACTGGCGGCGGCAATCCGAGCGGTGGCTTGGTTCGGGATCGACGGCAACGAAGGTGCGCGGCAGCAGTACTTCTGAGATCCAATCTTCATTGCAAAGCAAACTAGGTCTACCAACGGTCACTCTAGGATCGGTCGTCTCGATCGATTCGGACGGGGGAGTTTTTCCCGGTCAACAAATCGAGAGACAAGGGATCTCTGGATAGACACGTGAGACTCAAGCTTTGCTAAGCTTCTGTCGCCGGAGATCGGGAAGAAATGCGATCAGCAGCGGCGACGGACTAGCGCGAGCGGCGACGGAGGCGGCGGAGAGATTTCGCGATTTTAGGGTTTGCACTCGCTCGGCTTCTTTCTGTGTAGGTATTCCGTTCAAAATACCCGTGTATAAATACTGTAGTTAACTCCAATATGACCGTTTGTGAGACCCACAATAGAAATCCCCAAAGCCCGATCCAGAAATTTAACAGCGGCAGAATCCGGTTCAGGAAGTTCCAGAAAAACGCCAAGTCAAAATCGGTGAGAATCGAAAGTGATTCTCACCGAGTCGCCGAGAATCAAAGATGATTCTCGACGATTCGGCGAGAATCAAAGATGATTCTCGTCGAATTTGCCTTGGTTGCACGCACTTCTTTAGGTGAGGTCGAGACGGCGAGAATCAACCAGTGACGTGAGTCGACGACGAGAATCACTAGTGATTCTCGCCGAATCGGCGAGAATCACTAAGTGATTCTCGTCGATTCTTACTTAGACGCAGAGGTGCTTGCTTAGAAGTGGCTGGAACTTGTTCGGCGAGAATCAACCACTGATTCTCGACGAATCGGCGAGAATCCCTTGTGATTCTCGACGAATCGGCGAGAATCCCTTGGTGATTCTCGTCGATTTACACTTAGACGAATTTTCGTCTTTCCACCCATGAGCTGCTCCTTGACCCATCCGTGCTCCTTGTCTTCTCTTGCATAAATACGGCCCTGTACTTGAAAGTAAGTGCACTCCAATAGAGAGAGTACACGTAGGCCAACACACCGATCTGCTCAACGAGGGATTACGTCGTGCAGAACCGTGTATATTGACCTACTGCACCCTGACATTGGTGTGCACTTAGCGTGGAGGAACTGCAAGCACAACTTAAAAGAGTTTATCAAATACATTGTCTATTGACCTTAGCTTGTCCAGGGGCTTCTTCAAATCAGGTACATTGTGGATACAATACCCAACAATCTCCCCCTATTTGAAGAAGCCTAAACCCTACAAGCTAAGGTGAATAGAGCAAATGAGAATGAAAACCATAAACTGAAAAGTGAGTTGAGTGAGTTATCCATTACCAATACCAATTTCTTGGGAGCAAGCTTGGAGCCACCTTAGCCTTATCCGGGAGGGTAATCTCCCCCTTTTCGGCTTCTGCAAATCGGGGTCTGTAGCGTTTGGCCCTTTGCTCCCCCTCAGTTCATGCATCTGTACTCACTCTGGAGTTCCTTGCTCCCCCTCAGATCATGCATGAGCCTGGAGCTTCTGTAGTCGTCAGTCCTCATACTTGAGCATCCCCAATTCAGTCTTGAAAAGATTGAACTTGGCCTCGTCTAAGGGCTTTGTGAATATATCAGCAATCTGCTTGTCCGTGGGGACATAACAGAGAGAGATGTCCTTGTTTTCCACGTGCTCCCGAATGAAGTGGTAGCGCACTTCAATATGCTTCGTTCTGCTGTGCGATACAGGATTGTTGGCAATGGCAATTGCACTGGAGGAGTCGCAGTATATGGGTACTTCCTTGAACTGAAGGTCGTAGTCGGCTAACTGGTTTCTGATCCATAGAAGTTGTGCGCAACAGCTTCCTGCTGAGATGTACTCGGACTCTGCTGTGGAGGTTGCAACACAATTCTGTTTCTTACTGTTCCATGAGATAAGCCTCCTGCCGAGGAATTGACACGTCCCGGAGGTGCTTTTCCTGTCATCCCTGCTCCCTGCAAAATCAGCATCTGAAAAGCCTATTAGCTCGACATCATTGTTTCTCGGGTACCACAAGCCAAGATTAGGAGTACCTTTAAGGTATCTTAGAATTCGCTTTGCAGCGACATAGTGAGATTCCTTAGTGTTCACCTGATATCGGGCACAGACACATGTGGAGAACATAATATTCGGTCTACTGGCAGTAAGGTAGAGTAGGGATCCAATGATGCTTCTGTATTTGGTTTCATCGAAAGGTTTACCTTTCTCATCCTTATCCAGAGACATGGTGGATCCCATTGGAGTCCTCATAGAGGTTGCACTCTCCATACCGAATTTCTTAAGGAGTTCATTTATGAACTTCGTCTGAGAGATGAAGATTCCATCCTCAGACTGTTTCACTTGAAGTCCTAAGAAATACTTGAGCTCTCCCATACTGCTCATTTCAAACTTTCCTTGCATAAGTTTAGAAAACTTTTTGCAAAGATTGTTGTCCGTTGAACCGAATATTATGTCATCGACATAGATTTGCACCAGCAAAATCTTGCCTTTGACTTCCCTGAGAAACAATGTTTTATCTATTTTACCTCTGGAGAACTTGTTCTCAAGAAGAAAACTAGATAAAGTCTCATACCAAGCTCGTGGAGCTTGTTTCAACCCATATAAGGCCTTATTAAGAAAATAAACGTGATTGGGATAAGTAGGATCGACAAAACCTGGGGGTTGAGCGACGTATACTTCCTCTTTCAGGTCTCCGTTCAGGAATGCAGATTTCACATCCATTTGATAGACTGTGAATCCTTTGTGTGAAGCATACGCCAGGAACAACCTGATTGCCTCGAGCCTTGCTACTGGTGCGAAGGTCTGGTCGAAGTCAATCCCTTCCTCCTGTCTGTAACCTTGAGCCACCAGCCTGGCCTTGTTCTTTACGATGACACCATGTTCATCCAGCTTGTTTCTAAAGATCCACTTCGTGCCAATCACATTCTGCTTGTATGGTCTGGGAACCAGCGTCCAAACATTGCAACGTTCGAATTGATGTAGTTCCTCTTGCATGGCCAGAATCCATGCCGCATCCTTGTTCGCCTCGTCGAACTTCTTTGGCTCAACCTGTGACAGGAAGCTAAGATGCAATACTTCGTTAACAGTACCTCTTCGAGTTCTGACACCGACACGAGGATCTCCGATGATCTGATCTCTAGGATGATCCCTCACGTGCCGGAGCTCAAGAAGTCTGGCGTCTGGAACTTTGACTACTTCTTGGGCTTCTCCTTCTTTTAAGATATTTGTTTCATTTTGATCTTCAACATTTTCAGATGATGTGGAGGTGGAAACTTTGACGTACTTGGGAGCGTCATCTTTAGCGGTCTCATCCAGACTCAGCTGTTCAAGTCTAGCACCTGCATCTTCAAGAATACTACTGGAAGAATTGCTGTTAAGCAAACTTCCTTCATCAAATACAACATTTATTGATTCTTCTACCACTAGGGTTTTCTTATTGAAGACCCTATATGCCCGACTATGGGAACTATAGCCCATGAATATGCCTTCGAAGCATTTTTCACCGAATTTAGTACGCGGGTACTTCCCATTATTCAGTACATAGCATCTGCAACCAAAAATCCTCAAGTAGGACATGGTTGGTTTCCTGCCTTTCAGTAGCTCGTAGGGCGTCTTACGATGATGCTTGTTGATCAATGCTCGGTTTTGTACATGACAAGCCGTATTGACACCCTCTGCCCAGAAGTATTCCGGGAGAGAAGCGTCTTTCAACATTGTCGTGCAGGCTTCAATGAGAGTTCTATTTCTCCTCTCTGCAACTCCATTTTGCTGAGGAGTGCGCGGGGAGGAAAACTCATGAAAGATACCTTGTTCTTCACAAAATTCTGTCATTGCACCAGATTCGAATTCTGTTCCATGGTCACTTCTGATTTTGACCACGGAGCAGTTAAATTCGTTCTGAACCTGCTTGACAAAATTAGTGAAGATGTCAAACGTATCTGACTTTCGTTTCAAAAAGAACACCCATGTAAACCGAGAATGATCATCAACTATCACTAGCGTATAGGACTTGCCTCCCAAGCTATGAACTTGCATTGGACCAAACAAGTCCATATGTAGAAGGTAAAGACATCGGGAAGAGTCTTTGTCTGCGATGCTCTTAAAGGTAGCCCGAGTCTGTTTGCCCATCTGGCATGCAGGACATGGGCTATCTTTGATGCACTTGATACTGGGAGCATCCCTTACCAAGTCCTTAGAAAACAGCATACTAATTGTCTTGAAATTAATATGTGCCAATCTCTTGTGCCATTGTTCACAAAGAGATGCACTGCCTGTTGCCACAAGGCATACGGGGGTAGATGAATCTAAACTGAGAAAATCTAAACAAAAGATATTTCTGCTCCTAATGCCTGATAATACCGTTTCAGAAGAGGTACGTGAAATTATCAGACATTTATCCTTGCAGAACTTAACGTCATAACCTTTATCACATAACTGACTTACACTGATCAGGTTATGGTTTAACCCTTCAACATAAGCCACGTCGGTGATAGAGATTATACCGTTGGAAATCATACCATAACCTCTGGTGACTCCTCGATCTGACCCTCCAAAGATGACTTTGGGTCCATTCTCGACTGGAGTGTAATCACGCAGCAGGCTTCTTGTCCCGGTCATATGCCGGGAGCATCCACTGTCCAAATACCAGATCGGCGTTTTGGTGGCCTTTGGACATTCCTGCAAAACAAAATTAATTTGCCTTAGGAACCCAATCGAACTTGGGTCCTAGATTCCTGGTTAGCACACTCCCCCTCGGTTGGTTAACCCTACGAGTGGTCGGTCTCGCATTGCTAACATGGGGAGTCTCGTAATTCCTTGGATTAAACCAACAATCCACGGCAAAGTGACCGACTTTGCCACAGCACCAACAGTCAAATCTGTTGTACCTCTTCCTGGGCTCCTACCTTACCCTGGGAATGGTGGGTACTGCTGGGGCCTTGGATCTGGAGGTGGAGGCCTAATGGTGACAACAGTCGCATGACTTTGTCACCTTCTGTATAACAGGCTTGGCTTTTGGCGCCTGCTTTCCATTATGGCCGCTAGAGAACGGACCATAATTTCCTATGTGGATTTCCTCATAAGGTGCCTTGAAGGCACTCTCACCGAAGTTCCGGGGAAAGTTCCAACCGTCATACCGGCTCTTTGGCTTTGCAACCGAGGGCCGGAAATGATGCCCAAAAGTTGACTCAAAGTCATGTTGGTTGCAAGGAAAGCCAGGCTTTCTGAACGCAACAGGACTAAGAGGAGTCTTACCCTTTTCATCAGCAGAGGCCTTCTTGGCGGCCTTATTC
Organism: Platanthera guangdongensis; assembly: GCA_039583875.1. Lineage (NCBI taxonomy): Eukaryota > Viridiplantae > Streptophyta > Magnoliopsida > Asparagales > Orchidaceae > Platanthera > Platanthera guangdongensis. The sequence goes on from CM077150.1 coordinate 120,422,640, forward strand.
TTCCTCTGGTTCTTGTTTCTCCTAGATGAAGAACCAGATACCCCTTTATGCCCCAAGCCAGCTCCTTTGGCCTGAGCAGAGAAGGTATCAACGACTGGAAGAACTGTTTTTGGCATGGAGAAGCTCTTGACGATCTTCCTTTCTGCCGCAAGTAGTTCATCCAACTTGTCGACTTCCTCCTGCTTAAGATCAAGGAGCTTAAGAGACTCTGAGTGCTTTGAAGTCAGGTCGAGGTGTTCCTGTCGGAGATAGACCAATCTGGTGACCTCTTCCCTTAGGGAAACACACTCGCCCTTAAGGAATTTTACTTCCTTTTTCTCAGCCTTCAATCTCTTTCGGCACTCCTCGAAGGTGTTGAGCAGAAGCTCATACTTCTCGAGGAGCTCAGCTTCGCGGGCCGAAAGGCTATCCTCAGGTTCATCATCCTGAGACTCAGGATCAGAGTCAGAGTCGGAGAGAGGTGTGTGAGCTTTTACCTTCCCAGTAAATGGGGGACATTCTCCTTCTGAGTCGGAGCGACCCACCAGCCCGAAGTAGGCTTCCTCATCATCACTGGAGTATGAGGAATCAGACTCACTTAGTGTCTTTGGCCTTCCGGCGATGTAGCTCCGCTCCTTCTTCTTATCTCTGGAGGATTTGAGCTCCTCTCCTTTCCCTTTTTCTCTTTTGCTTTGATGGCAGTCGACCATGACGTGTCCTGACTTGTTGCATCCAAAGCAAATAATATCAGAAGAACGATGTTTGTTAGGTTTAGATGCGTACCTGTCAGAAGAATAATTTTTCTTCTGATGCCTGGAGGAGGAGCTGTCTTTCTTTCTTTGATTCCTCATCTTGAGGAACTTCTTGAACTCTCGGGTGATGAGGGAGAAATCCTCCTCCGACAGCTCTGAGCCGGAGGAGCATGGTTCAGAGTCCTCCTCCTCTTCCTTATTCCTCGCACGGTATGACATCGCACCCTTGCCCTTTCTGGAGTAACTGGCTTTTAGGGCCACAGTCTTTTCTTTTGCAGCAGCCTTCTCTGCTTCTTCCTCTGCTTTCCTGGTGTTCAGCTGAAGCTCATAGGACATCAGCTTCCCAAACAGGATTTGTGGATCAGTTTCTGCTAGTCTGCCAAATTCTCTGATGGCGCAGATCTTTGTGTCCCATTCCTTAGTAAGGGACCTAAGGAATTTGTCATTGAGTTCACCATTGGTGAACACTCTTCCGTAGCCCTTGAGGGCGTTGACAATCTTTAGGAAGTTCTCGTATGTGACTCCGATCTCTTCCTTAGGCCCTTGCCTAAAGGCCTCATATTTTTGGTTCAGGAGGGATCTCCGATCATCCCTCACTTCATTCGTGCCCTCCATTAGGATGATCAGGCACTGCCAGATCTCCTGAGCAGTCCTGCAGTTGCTGAAATTTTGCATCATGGAATCATCAACTGCGCTCACCAGAATGTTTCGTGCCTTCTTGTCCAGTCCCACGAGCAACATCTCGTCTTTGTCCATTTCAGAAAGTGTCTTCGGCACCTTCTTGGTGGGATCGATGGTGGAGGCCTTGGTGGGGACATAAGGTCCCTCCTCCACGATCATGAAGAGTCGAGGATCGACTGCTTCCATGTAAAACCTGATTCTTTCCTTCCAGTTCGGAAAGTTTAGCCTGGTGCATACTGGGATCTTGCCGGAGAACTTGAGCCCGTCCATAGTAGATATTTGTCTTCTTCTTGACACTAGGGGCAGGATTCAACTCAAGGTGTTGACCTTTTTGATGAGTAACCTCGCTTTGATACCACTTGAAAGTCCACCTAGTGTCAGCTATGTGCACCTATGGGGGGGGGGGGGAATAGGTGACGAGCAAAGCTTTTGTGGAATTTACGACGGTACCTGCACAATAAAAATAAAAAGCACAGCACACAGAATACACAGGCAATTTATAGTGGTTCCCCGACTTGGGTACATCCACTTTCCCCCTTCGACCTATCTCCCCAACAAGGGACGACTCGGTCACTTCTCCAACGGGATTGAAATCCAATCCCTGCACTACCGGAAGGAACCCTTCCACACGTGAGAGTCAACACTCCCACAAAACGGGTTGCACCCAACCCTTACAACACGGAACAAACGTTCCTTTACAACAAAAGTAAATATAGAATGTACACGAGATACAAACTTCGTTTGGAGACTACGGTGTTCCTCTTCGTTCGACGACGTGTTCGTGAAGTCAACGAAAATAATGAATTAATCCCGACACGGACGGTGACCGGATGGCGAATGTTTATAGATTATCGTAAGTTAAATGACGCCACCCGCAAGGATCATTTTCCCTTACCATTCATCCACCAGATTTTAGAACGATTATCCGGCCATAGCTTTTATTGTTTTCTCGATGGCCTCTCGGGGTATTTTCAAATCCCCATCTCCCCCGAGGACCAGGAGAAAACTACGTTTACTTGTCCCTTCGGCAGCTTCGCCTACCGAAGAATGCCGTTTGGATTGTGCAATGCGCCAGCTACATTCCAATGATGTATGCTCGCCATCTTTGACAAGTACGTAGAAAGCATTATGGAGGTATTCATGGATGATTTCTCCGTGTTCGGTGAAGCATTCGATAGATGTTTAGAGAACCTTGAAAAAGTCTTAGAACGATGCGCAGAAACTAACCGTGCCCTAAATTGGGAAAAATGTCATTTTATGGTGAGGGAAGGGTTAGTTTTGGGACATAAAATTTCTGCAAGAGGTATTGAGGTAGACGTTGCTAAGATTGAAGTTATCGAGAAGGTGTCGCCCCTACGAACATAAAAGCTATAAGAAGTTTCCTAGGTCATGTCGGTTTCTACCGCCACTTCATAAAGGACTTCTCCAAGATCACTAAGCCCCTTACCCACCTCTTAGAAAAAGACGCTCCATTCATCTTTGCTGACCTTTGCCTAGCTGTTTTTGATTTAATAAAAGAAAAATTAATTAATGCCCTGATTATGATAGCTCCGGTGTGGGGCTTTCCATTTGAGATAATGTGCGATACGAGTAGCTATGCGGTAGGAGCCGTTTTAGGTCAACGTATATCTAAAAACTTTCACCCCATCTATTACGCAAGTAAGACACTCACATCTGCACAGGAAAATTACACCACGACCGAGAAGGAGCTCCTTGCTGTAGTATTCGCTTTTGATAAATTCCGCCATTATATTACACTTTCAAAAATTATTGTTTTTACGGACCACTCGGCCATTAAATAACTTCTTTCTAAAACGGATGCCAAGCCGCGCTTGATTCGCTGGGTCTTACACCTCCAGGAGTTTGACTTGGAGATCTGTGATAAGCGAGGAGCCGAGAACTTGGCCGCCGACCACCTTTCGCGCCAAGATAATCCTTTTATAGAAAAATTAGAAGAAAAATCTTTTAACAATTATTATCCCGATGAGAAGCTATTTTCAATGAACACATCTACTTCTCCTTGGTTTGCACGCATCGCCAACTATCTAGTGGCTCGTGTGCTCCCAAAAGAGTTCTCATCTCAGAAAAAGAAGAAATTCTTTTCTGAGTTGAAAAACTATTTTTGGGAGGACCCACATCTTTTCGGAGTCTGTGCAAACCAAGTGATAAGGTGGTGTGTTTCTTATGAAGAAGGTTTAAACATTATTAAGCATTTGCGTGAAGGACCGACAGGTGGGCACTATCAAGCTGCTCGCACCACTCACAAAGTGATAAGTGCGGGTTTTTACTGGCCAAGCCTTTTTAAAGACGCGCAGGCCTTTGTGAGTAGGTGTGATAGTTGCCAACGGTCGGGTACTATTTCTAATAATAATGAAATGCCTTAGAATTATTTCCTAGAGTGCGAAGTTTTCGACCTCTTGAGAATTGATTTTGTTGGCCCTCTTCCTTCTAGCATCGGGAATAAGTTTATTTTAGTTGTTGTTGATTATGTTTCACGATGGGCCGAAGCCCAAGCTCTTCCTACGAATGATGCCCGAGTCGTAGTTTCGTTTTTTAAAAATTATTTTCTCGATTCGATATGCCGCGCGCCATCGTTAGTGACAGGGGTTCCTATTTCTGTAACGCAAAATTTTCTAAAATCCTTACTAAATCTGGCGTTACTCATAAGCTTTACACTTTCTACTACCACCAAACTAACGGACAAGTTGAAGTAGTGAATAGAGAAATAAAAAGAATTTTAGAAAAGGCGGTTTCAACATCTAGAAAAGACTGGTCCGCCAATTTAGATGATGCTCTATGGGCCTACCGAACAGCGTACAAAACCGCCCTCAGATGTACGGAATATCAGTTAGTTTATGGAAAATCGTGCCATTTACCCGTAGAATTAGAACATCGTGCTTTTTGGGCCTTAAGATTTTTAAACTTTGATCCCCACTCTATCGACGATTTTAGAAAATTTCAACTCAATGAACTCGACGAGTGGCGCTCTTGCGCATACGAAAATAACAAACTTTATAAAGAGCGGAGGAAGCGTTTGCACGATAAACATCTCAGGCACCAAAAATCCTTTAAGCCGGGCGACCAAGTTCTTCTTTATAATTCTCTTTTACGTTTATTTTCGGGCAAATTAAAATCACGTTGGTCTAGTCCTTTTACTGTTTTAGAAGTTTTTCCTTATGGCACTGTTTTGATTTCCCACCCTGATAAGGGTAATTTCAAAGTGAATGGTCAGCGTCTTAAACTATATTTCTGTGATGATGTTAGTCCTAACTCTGTTAACTCTATCCTTCATGATCTAACTTTTGATTAGTTTGAAACTTTGTTTTATTTTTATCAAAACTTTGAACTATTTACTTGAACTTTATTTTAGACAATATTTTTGGACAATATTATTTTGTTGCGTCGAGCTCAAATGACGTTTTAAACAAAGGGTGCTCTTGGGAGGCACCCCAAGTTATCTTTTTCCGTCTTCTTTATTTTACAATTTTTGCCCCGGACAGCTCTGACAAGCTGAAACTTCTGCGATCGCCTGCTCCAACACTGCTGATTCCACCACGAAGTCCAAAGAAGACATTTCATGAACATCCAAAGCACAAGCATGGGGGAGCGGCATCACTCAGCTTTCACAGTAAATAAATCCGGGGAAGTACCTATTTTTCAATTCTTTTTTTTAATTTTGTACTTTAATTTTCTCTCTCTCTCTAACCACCTTCTCCATTGAGGACAATGTCCATTTTAAGCTTGGGGGAGGACTTTCTCCTTCTTTTTGCTTTTGGTGAATAACTTTTTTTCCTTTTTGTGAATATTTTTTTCAAAAAAGTAAAAAAAAATGAACATCTTGAGATTCCAAAAACAGAAAATATCTCCAAAATAAAAAAAAGAGAGAATATTTCTAAATTTTTTAAAAAATATAGATAATAATATATGCATTTTGGTATTTCAATAGTACCCCTTATTTTTGTTTTGTTTTTCTCAAAATTCCTTATAAACAACTTAGTTAATTATAATTTTTCTAATCATTTTTTAATTATGTTTCACAAGTAAAATGTTGGACATGCTGTGTTTCTAATTCACAGTATCATGTTAAGTTGAAATATTTTTCTAAAACTCCCATTTCCATTATGGTTTTTCGTTATTTATTTTCTTTACTTTCTCAAAAAATTCATCATCCACTATTTTCCTTTTCGTTTTTAGATAATTTTTGTAAGATCAACTTTTGAATAGCGTAGTAGATGTGAACGATCCAAATCACCTATTATTTCTATTTTCAAGATAATTTCATCAATCTTCTTTTATTATCTAGGACTTGTTTTTTGAAATTTTTCAAATCTATGTTTTAAATAAATTTAAAAAGCGTGAAAATGATTTAGGCCGTTTTTGTTTTCGTTTGAGCTTTCCTGCCAACCTAAAATCTTTCACCACTAGTTAGCCACTTTTGAGCCTATTTTTCCATTTTTGTTTGATAGCTCCTCTTTTCATATTATTTTCACCGAAGCCAAATTTCCAACCTATCTAATCACGCTAGCCTCTTTGAGTTTCATTAAAATATTTTCATGATCATGATAGGAAATTTTGTGTTATTTTTGGAGAAAGTTTTGAAAAAAGTGTACTCAAAAGAAATGTTTATTTTTATTTGGCCAATTCAAAATGAAAAATATTTATGTTCTTTGTTTTGAAAAAAGAAAAAAATGGAAAAGAAAAAAAAGAAAGAAAAATATTTTCTTTAAAAAGAAAATTTTTGAAATTCTTTGTTTTGGTTTAGTGAGAATTTAAACCTCCCTGTTTATCTTTGAATTCCACCCCCTATTCATAATCCTAAACCAAATGCTTCGGTCATATTAAGTCCTTCTGATTCACGCCTTTTAAATTTTATTTAATAACTAAGAAAAGTAGAAAAATAAATCAGCATTAGTTTTGGATTTAAACTCAGATTTTTGTTATTTAATTGATATAATTATAATATGTTGCTTGGATCTAGTAATAACTCAATGCATTTTTTCCATTTTCGTTGCATTACTTAAATCTATTTAAAGAATTTCGTCGAAATTTTGGACGATTTATTTTCGTTAGGTAAGTTTATAAAAGTTAAACCATACCTAAATAATTGTTTTAGATTCACGTTTCACCTTCTCCCTACTTAGAATTTCGCATTGTATTTGTGTAGGCATAATTAGAAATTTTTGATTAGTCTTATTTTATGTTTATCTAGTTTTTATATTTTTGCTTGGGTACAAGCAAAGCCTAAGCTTGGGGGAATTTGATAATACATTTTGTACCCTTATTTATTATTGCATTTTCCAATTTTAAAGGCACTAATCTGGCCTTATATGCTTATTTTTGATCTTTATTATGTAAATATTATTGCTACTAACATTTCCTTATGTTTTCGCAGGTTTCCAGAAATTTGGCCAAAAATGACCTGACACGCCCCCATGTCACGCCCTCACTGGGCGTGTTACAGGGCGTGTCTGCTGATACCGTGGAAGCCTGCTGACAGAGAAAAAAATTCCAGTAAAAATGCTTGTGACGCCCCCAGGACATGCCCTCCCAGGGCGTGTCATCGGGCGTGACATGGTGCGTGTCACCCTCTGCCCGAAGCCTGCTGCCGCATTAAATGCAATTCCCGTCGCCACACATCAACAGTACTGTCATGCCCACCATACACGGTCGTGACCCCGGGCGTGTCCCGCGATTTCCGACGCTTGATGCATATCAGACCACCGATTGGAGCTTGACGTCCCTATCATGCCCTCCCTACATGGGCGTGACTTGGGGCGTGTCCACCGCCGTATACATCAATTCAACAATTCTTTCAGTTCTCTGTGCCCGAACTATTTGACGTGCCTATCACGCCCCCAGTCACGGGCGTGACAGGGGGCGTGACCAACCCGAGATTTTTCCTATAAATTCAGACCCCCCTCTCCATTTCAAGAAGTTTTGGACTGAGAGGGGGAGGTGCTGCACCTTTGTTTATTGATCTTTTTTTCATGTTTTTCTCTCCTCTCTCTCTCTCATTTTAGCTTTTCCTAATGATTGTTTTGTATAAGCTTTTGTGTTAGCTTTTCTTGTAAATGCTCTAGTTGCTAATTGTAGGGCCAGAATAGGATTTCATGTTCATGCAATTGTAATTTTCATTTCAAATTTAAGCTCTCCTTTAGATTAATATAAAAGTCCTCCTTTCTTCTCTTTAGTACTTTGTGTTATTTATGCTTTACTACTCATCCCCCCTCTTCCACCTTACCATGATTAACTAATCCTCCTTATACTCGATCTTGATGATCCAATGTTCGAGTGATTAAGTTATGATGCTTTGAGTTCACCTTTTCTTTTTAGGCTTTAGGCCTTGAATTACTCTTGATTTATCACGGGTTGGAGATATATCATCGATATATACTCTATACCTTTGCTTTCATTCCTGACTAGCCGAGAGGCTGATGGTTTGAAGTGAGCACTCAAGAGTAAAGGGAGTTGTACGCACCGCTCGAGAGAGGCAGACGTCCAAATCTCCCGGATTGGAGTAAAATCCAATAGTATGGTTCACCACATAAAGTGAGTTTTAGGCCTCCGATTTAGACGAGAGTGGGTCGGAACTTCCTAAACTCAGTTGGGCACGACTTCAAGATAAGAACGTTCAAGCTTATGGAACCTCCACTGTCAAGGACCTTTACCCTATTAAGCATAGGTTTATTTATCGTGTTTTTAATCAACTCTTGCTGAGTTGATTCTTGATCGAGTACTTCTCCTTATCATCGTTTTAGCCCCTCATTGTAATCGCCTGTACTAGCTCTCTTTTTAACCGCAAGCATTTCTTTTTCTAGTGTAATATTTCTTTTCCTAATCGCACTTAGTTTTCTTTTAATCCATAAGTTTTCATTCGATAAAATAATAGACTTCGTGTGAGTAAGCTTACTCAACAGTTCTCGGATTTAAATACGACACTTGTGTCCCCTTACTACAGTTCGATAGGTATACTTGCCTAGTTGGATTGCTAGTTCGGCTGCTCGCTTTTCGTAAGCGTTGGCCAGGCCATCATGCAGCGGGCGTTAGCTACTGTGGAGGACTGTGTGGACTGGTGTCGAAGTCCGGCAGTTGGTCGTTGTCTTGACAGCTGTGCGAGTAGGGCTTGCGGGCTCTGTCTTCTGGTGGAATGATTGGTGATCTGCCTTGGGGACAGGCGGACTGGGCCTTGTCCGTCGAGCTCACATTTGTTCTTGGTGGTTTTCTGGACTTGGTCACATTCAGTGACAAGTACAGTGTGTCCGCGGTATCCGCCGAGTCCGCTGTTGATCGGGCGGACTGCATGTTGGTCGTGGACTCATGGTAGATGGTGGCTTTGTTATCGAGATGTGCGGACTGCCTCCTTGTCTGCATATTATGTGCGGACTATCCCAGTAAAGGTAGATGTCCTTGTGTGGTGTTTGCGGGCTATGCATGCTGGTGCCTTGTCTGCATAGTGTGGGCGGACTGGTGCGAGTTTGCCTAATGGTGAACATCTTCATTATTGCTCCTGGCGGGTTTTCTTGGAATACGGCTAAGTCCTTGCAGACTTAGTGGACGGGTCTTTGCTAGTGCGCGCGCTGGGGCGGTGACTCTATTCACCAGGGTGGTGACCACACTGCTCACCTCGCCTATAAATAGACCCCCCCTGGCACGTCTACAGTAACTGAGTGAACAGTAAGTGGGGCACGGTCAATTATTGTAGTCTGGATTTTCCTGTCCGCGTGGGTTGAGCAGAGTTAACGGTTTGCTGTGTGCAGGTCGCGCGACTAGCTTTAAGGAGCTAGGAGGTTGGATGTGACTTCGATCAAGTTGTGTGAAGGGTGCGGTCTCAACAGGTCTCTTTTGCGGCTTGTCAGTTCTCTGCTTTAGCGTTTCCAAGTTCCAATAACCTGTCTGCCATTTTCAGGCGGGTAGGCGGTCCGTTATTCAGTTCATCAGTAGGCAGCGAATAACGGTGTGTCTGCACGACCGAGCGGTCTCGGCGGACTTCGTGCTCTATTTGGTGTGTAGCAGCAGCAGCTCAGGCGGCTTCGGCGACTTCGGCGGACTGGGCGGTCTCATCGGTCTCCAGTGTTGTCCTCCCAGCTTGTTTTGTGCTTTCTATTTTTTAACTTGTGTACTGCCGAAATCATGTCTTGCTATGTATACCTCACCCTATAAAGAAGTGTGAATAAATATAAGATCTGCTTGTTCTTCCATTTGTATGAGGTGTTGAGCTTGCTCTTAGTTTCCGCATGATCAAGCTGTTAACTGGATAATTCTTAGAATATTCATTTGGCTTTAGGCTATCTTGCTGATCACTTTGAGAAAAATCAACATGGTATCAAAGCTAGGTTCAGTTGCTTGAGCGGTGATCAATGTGTGTTTTTTCTCTGTTGTTGCTCTGTGCTTATGGAATCTTAACCAAAGGTTGTTGCAATGGAAGTAAGCTATGCAAGATGTCTTGGTATTGATCTCTTAACGCCGACTAACTTTAAGAAGTGGAAGTCATGCATGAAGGGTTACCTTCTGGGCGAGGAGCTATGGGAGGTCATCGGTGGTAACGACAGACAATAAGTAACTGCTACTTTTGGTACTACTGAGCAGGTGAGGCTCTGGAGAAAAACAAATGCAAAGGTGGAGTTTGTTCTCAAGAGGGATGTTTCACCAGAACTGTTTGATCACATCATTGGATGTGAGTCTGCCGCTGATATTTGGACAACTATTGATGAGCTGTTCAATCGGAATAATGTTACAAAACTTCAGTTTCTGGAGAATGAGTTGGCTAGGACAACTCAAGTAGACCTGACCATCTCAAAATTCTTTCTGAAGATGAAGAGCTTGTGTGCTGAGCTATCAACACTTGATCCTGATGAGCCTATCTCTGAGGCTAAGATGAAAAGGCACATAATTCGCGGCTTGCGGAAGGAGTATGTATCCTTTGTGACATTTGTTCAAGGCTAGGCTACTAAGCCATCTCTGCTGGAGCTTGAGAACCTACTTGCTTCGCAGGAATGTTTGGGAAGCCAGATGGCTGGAGTTACTGTCACAGAGGAAGGCAGTGAAGCTCTCTTCTCAGGCAAGAAGAAGAAGGGATGGGAAGGGAAGAAGAAGACGACTGATGTTGAAAATGAGGCTTCAACTTCTTATCAACCAGAGAGGAGCGCTGCTCCTAAGAAGGATTGGAAGAAGAACTTGAAGTGCTATAGGTGTCATCAGCGGGGACACTTCAAGCGTGACTGCAAGGTCAAACTGTAGCCTGGGCATGTTGCAGGAAAGGAGGAAGCTTGCACTAAGAGTGAGGAAGCTGGATGTGGCGGATCTTTCCAAACGGGAACTTGTGTCTGTGGTTTGTCCGCTGTCGAATTCAACGACGAGTGGATCGTGGACTCCGGGTGTGGTCATCACCTCACCGGAGACAAGTCGAAGTTCTCTTCCTTTTAAGCTTACTCAGGTAACGAAGCTATCATAACTACTGATAATACTGTTTATGCAGTAGAGAAAGAGGGGGTTGTGTCTTTGGGTAGTGATAAGGGGCCACTCGCGTTAAGGAGTGTGTATCACATGTCGGGCATGAAGAAGAACCTCTTCTCTGTGACCAATCTGGTAGACGCGGGTTATCACGTTCTGTTTGGGCCAACATAAGTGAAGTTCCTTTGCAGCATATCAGCGGTTAAGGCTGATGTTGCTCATGTTGGGAGGAGAGTAAAGAACTTGTTTGTTCTTGAAACTAACTCTTATGTTGATCGGATGAGAGCAAATGATAACACTGCTATATGGCATGAAAGGCTGGGGCATGTAGGAATGGATAATCTGAAGGCTATGGCTAACAGAAGCTTTGTAAGAGGCTTGCCTAAGCTATCTTGATTTGGCGACAGTCACGTTTGCGTGAGGTGTCGGTACGGCAAGGCTCATTGCCTTTCATTTGATAAATCACAAATGAGGAGCAATAGACCATTGGAGTGCATCCATGGAGACTTGATGGGACCAACCGTCACTACAAGCCTTGGTAGGAGCAGCTATATTCTCGTTCTGATTGATGAATACTCAAGATACACTTGGGAATATTTCTTGAAGGATAAGTCTGAAGCCTTCCGATTGTTTGTGGAGTTCAAGGATTTGGTGGACGACCGGATAGGCTTACGGATCAAGAAGCTTAGAACAGACAACGACAGTGAGTTTGTCTCCTCCGAGTTTCCTAACTTCTGTAGGAAGCACGTGATCCAAAGAGAGCTTATGTGTGCTTACACTCCACAACAAAATGGAGTAGCGGAGCGGAAGATCCGTCATATGACGGAGACTTGCAAATGTTGGCTTCATGCGAAAGACATTCCTAGGTCCTTTTGGGAAGAGGGGATGTCTTGTGCTTCTCACGTCATCAATCGGATGTCGCTCATCCCGATCAACATGAAGACTCCTTTTAAGATGTTGCTGAAGGAGAACCCTAGTGTGGAATACCTTCGGGTGTTCGAATCAACTTGCTATGTGCATGTCCTAGATGCTTCGAGGACGAAGCGTGATGTAAAGGAAATGAAGCTTGTCTTTGTTGGCTATGATGAGCGAAAGAAGGGATTGAAATGCATGGATCCTGTGATGAAGAAGTTTGTTGTATTAAGAGATGTGGTCTTTGACGAACTGATGTCGTATGGAGATGGCTCGGTTGACCTAACAGAGAGCAAGGTTGATGAAGGGGAGAAGGTGGCTGCTGAAGTTCTGGAAGAGGAGCTTGTTGTTTCACCAGCAGCTCTTGTTGCCTCAAGTTCTGGTGTTGAGGTTTTGATGCTAAAGATCACAGCAGTGAACCGATCGCACAAGTAATATAAAATGGGCGAGTTTTCCCAAGTATCAATCTCCCAAGGAACACAGTAAGGTGGGGTTAATTTCGAGGAGGACTTGAGATTGAAGTCCTTAGGTCGGAGTTAACTAGGGGGGGGGGGGGGGTTGATTGTTTCAATAAAAAGAAAGTAAAAATCTAACAACTACTCCTATGAAACGCCGCTATGCGATGCTTCGCCAGGCGGGATGGAAGACAAGTCGGGCCGCTATGCACCGAATCGCTGGGCAGATGGACGAGTAGGCTTCCGGATGAGGTGGACAGAACAGCGGAATGAGTGTCGAAAGCACCTCTTTGCTATGCACGCCATTAGCAATTGCTAGTGCGGCAAGGGTGGATGGTGGTGGATGGAATATGACGCACCTCAAGTAAATATAACGAAAACATCCAATCGCATAGACATAATTACACATAAACGTATATTATGCTAAGCATAACTTCATCAAATACAAAGAGTTCAACCAAAACATCTACAACAAGAGAAGAGAAGTGTGTGAAATCGACCAGATCCGAAGTCTTACTGAGGATTCATGGTTGGAATCGTTGGGTTGTCAATCCGCGTCCAACCTCGGTCCTAAACTACGTCTAGGGTAGAGAAGGTTTGTCACCACCTTCCAATGGCCCGTCTTCTTCGTGTCACGATCCGGTGGAGGATGACACAACTTCTCTTAGCTTGGTGGAGATATCTGGGTCTAGCTTTTTTGAAGCTGAAGCATGAAGGAGGAGGCCGAGAGGGAGCTCTGGCTTGGATTTGGCTGTGAAAGCTTGCCCGAAGCACCTCCCTAGGGTGGAGACTGAAGGAGGATGGAGGAATCCCTCCTCGGAGACGAAACGGTGGAAGAAAAATGCGCTCTTTTGGAATTAGGGTGACACCTGCATATTTATAGAAAGTAGAATTGAACAATGCGCACGATCACGGGCGCACGACCAGTGGTCGTGCGCACTATGTCCAGTGATCGTGCGCACTAGCATGGCAGATTAGCAAGAAGAACTGGGGTAACGCGCACGAGTAGTGGCACACGACCGGTGGTCGTGCGCATTATGTCCAATGGTCGTGCGATTACCGCAGACAGGACTCCAGGAAAAGAGGAATCAATGCACACGATCAGTGGCGTACGTTCGGTGGTCGAGCGCACTATGTCCAGTGGTCTTGCGATTACCTCAGGAAGATTCTGAAAATCAGGGTACATTGCGCACGATCATCGGCGCACGACCAGTGACCGTGTGCAGTAGATCCGATGATCGTACGCAGTATTCCTGCTTCCAAACGTCCCCGAAACACGCACACGACCCCTAAACCCAGCAATGATATGTACAGACATTCCAGACGAGCACAATAAGGAGTACAAACAATAAAAGTACAAAAATACACAACACGGGCCAAAGTGTCCACTTCCTATGGAAATATAGATAAAAAGAAATATGAACGATATAAAACTAAAAGTGAAATGCAAACGCGTGAAAACTAGCCCAGATGAGTCCGAAAAACCCTATATAAATCAGACTCATCACACCCCCAGACTTAACTGTTTGCGCGTCACGAGCAAACAAAATCTAAGCAGATAGGGAAAAATACTAGCTAACAAAGAAATTGAAAAACAAAGTACAATGCGTAGTCGCATGCTTGCGTGCGTAAAAATACAATAGAGAAAATTTCTTAGTAGGCAGAATAGTTTATATTTTTCACAAAGCTTAACAAAATTTTATTACTACTCAAAAATAGAATCATGGTGAATCAACCGGTCACGCATAGGAAGAAAGTAGGCAGGCCACTATGGTGAGCTCTGCCAAAGATCGGGGCTCAGGATCACCTCCAAAGGAATCCACCAATGTCGGGGATCATACGCTTGCCCGTTCACACACTCTCTCCATGGCACTAGTTAGAATCAAGCTCAAATTCGTAGGACTTTAGGATAATCACGGGGCTTGGGTTACGGTAAGGTAAACAATGATAAAATGAAAGGCTATGCACCTAACCCAAATGATCTTGCCTAAGAAGAATCCAACTGCTAACCACAATATGTACAGGTACACCACACCGCCAAACTTAACGTTTAACATATGGGTGTGTGCACCGCCTAATTCAAATATAATCACATTTCCAAAAAGATTTTCAATTTAAACTTTTTTTTCACTTTTTTTTGTCTTTACAAATATTTTTCTTTTTTTTCATTTTATTTTCACAATTCAGCAGATATAAACTTGGGGCACTTCCACATTTTCACAAATAATAACACCACATCACATCCCAACATGAAAATATAAAACATTAAACTCGACTTGGGTGTGCGACTAGGATATGCTATGGGGCTTTGGTGAATGAAGGTGGAGCTGAATCAAAAGAAGGGTAGGCACAACGGTGCTAGCGAGGATATGACGTTAGGAACAGTACAAGGCTCAAACGGGCAAAAATGATGGCCTACATCACGCTTATTCTAGACTAACCAAATACTCATGCTTCAATAGTAGTTTGGGGCAAGTTCTTAGCCACCGAGAAAGATGATCTTCCTCCCGACTCGAGCAAAACGAGTCTAGTGATGGCTACACACATTCCTATACTATCGTTTGATTCACACCGGATTCACCAACTTTTGAGTAGAATAAAAAGATTTTTATGCAAATAGAAAAGTATAAAACCATAAGCATATAGAAAAATTAAATCTACTCGAAATTCTACACGAGACGTGAGCAATTGACTAGAAACACAACAAGGTCAACATTTTACTCTGTCTCACAATCCTAAGCCAGCACCATAATTTTCCCAAATCTAACGAAGAAATGAGTTTATCTCGCGGCACACTAACAGCTAAGCACGTGCTCAAGTGGGTGTAGTGCTGTGCAGTGCAATGAACTAATCAAAATAAAACTATAAAATCTTCTAGTATGCACATGAGATGTGCACGTGCCAAAGGTAACAAAACTGGCTCTCCCCCAAACTTAAACTAAACTACACAGCATATGATGGAGAAATTAAAATCATAAAGAGCTAAGGGAAGAGGTTACCCAATGCTCAGCCAGGGAGCATACCAGAAGACGTATTGAAACCTGAAGCAGGCCTGCCATACGAAGAATCACAACCCCTCTAATACGATTTGTCATGAATACCTGCAGGGGTGAGCTCCGCAAAAACAAAAGAAAAATATACAAAAAGAAATGCTAAAACTAAAATATACATGAAAATTAAAAATGCAGGAAATAAAAGATAAGTACTGGAGTTATTGTCATCCCAGCACGACTTATTAAATTCTATACAGTTCTAGCTAATGGGCCTATGAAAAGAAAAATGCACAGGCAACTGTTCTATTATTCATTGCATTAACGGGTACTGATACGGTGATAAAACAGTTACCCCTCTGCCTAAATAATCATACCTGCTCCTCGCACGCAGAGGAAATAGGAAGTAAGAAGAGAAGGAGCGATGGTCCTCACTCTTCTCACCACAAAATGAATCGTTGCCCAGCAAGGTATTGTCTACTATAGGGAGAAGGCGGGAGGAGAAAGCAATCATTGAAGCTTCCTCAACAGAGGAGGAATCAACCTCCTCACGAGAGAGGATGCTATCATCTATGACTCGAGCTGAAAGCTCCAAGTCCTCCTGAAGCTCCTGCGGAGACTAAACCCGCCCAGGCTCGGATAAAGAAGGGGGATCAAGAAATAAAGTAGAAGAAGAACTAAAATAATCAGAAATAGGGGGAGTGGTCCCAGTCTCACTCCCAGCAGGATCCAAACATAGATCATCGACAACGTCATATGAGTTATGGCGAGGGGAATCCGCAAGCTCGAGGTCCTCGGTGGTGGTTTGGACCTTCTCATCCATCAAGGAAGTGGAAACTTCCTCAACAAAGAGGATCTCCTGATCAACACACCTCGGTGCATCCACATATTCCAAGACGTAATACTTTCCATTAATGAAAATAATATCCTCGTCAAATATGGGCACATCCTCAGGCTCAGAATCACAATCCGGCCGAACATCATCAACCGACTCACTAAAAATAGGGATAGATAATTCTTGCAAAGAAGGCGGAGGAACAACAACATCAGAGAAAATATGTGCGGGTTCCTCCGGGGGTGAATCAATAAGGGGGGAAGAGTGCATGGGGAGAGATGGCGCCAAAATGTCGTCACACCGATCAGCAGAAAGTCTGATGGGCATATATGCAGCAGTCCCCCATAGACAAGGTGGTGCTGCGAATATATCATCAGAATCAGAAGGGGCGGCCATTTGAGAGGGTGATAGAGTGAATCAGATACCCGGTTCATCATCCTCCTCCAACTGGAGCTGAAATTCTGCGCAATCTTTCAACACGTGGTCGGTGCTACGACAACACAAACATGGTTTTCCATTACTCCTCGATCCAGGTGGGACCGGAGAGGAATAAGAAAACGATGAATGGGTATAAGAGGAGTGACCATAAGACTTGGATTTGGTGTATGAAGTACCATAGGAAGATGGTGCTCCATACACAAAACCACGAGAATTATGCTCCCAATCTTCAGTGGGCCACTCATCACTACCATGCCTATAATCCCCGCACCATCGGCAACGAATATTCACATAAGAATACATGGTGCAACAAGAATAATACACCAACATAAAGTTTCTAAGCAATAACTAACTGCACACCACCGATAAAAGAATAGGAAAACCTGCTACAGAAAAATTAAAACTAGAATAAGAACAAATAAAAACAAGAAATAGATTCTAAAAACTAAAGCAAAGAAGAAACATGAAATATACAAATGGAAAAGGACTTCTATCTCCTATCTACCTCTCCAAAAACTCACACGACTGTGTTCCCCAGCAACGACACCAAAAACTTGATGCTAAAGATCACGGCAGTGAACCGGTCGCACAAGTAATATAAAATGGGCGAGTTTTCCCAAGTATCGATCTCTCAAGGAACACAGTAAGGTGGAGTTAATTTCGAGGATGACTTGAGATTGAAGTCCTTAGGTCGTAGTTAACTAAGGGGGGGGGGGGGTTTGATTGTTGCGATAAAAAGAAAGTAAAAATCTAACAACTACTCCTATGCAACGCCGCTATGCGATGTTTCTCCAGGCGGGATGGAAGACTAGTCGGGGCGCTATGCACCGAATTGCTGGGCGGATGGACAAGTATGCTTGCGGATGAGGTGGTCAGAACAGCGGAATGAGTGTCAAAAGCACCTCTTCACTACGCATGCCACTAGCAATTGCTAGTGCGACAAGGGTGGATGGTGGTGGATGAAATATGGCGCACCTCAAGTAAATATAACGAAAATATCCAATCACATAGACATGATTACACATAAACGTATATTACACTAAGCATAACTTCATAAAATACAAAGTGTTCAACTAAATCATCAACAACAAGAGAAGAAAAGTGTGCGAAATCGACCAGATCCGAAGTCTGCTGCATCCTCCACTCCCCTTATTTTATTCCCCCTAACGTATGCGTAGCTGAAGAGTTCGTGGACTTCATGGGAAATTCGGGTCGTCCTCCCTTCAACCCCAACAACAACCCTTATAGTAATAACTATAATCCGGGTTGGAGGAATCACCCCAACTTCTCTTGGAGCAACCCGAATAATGCTCAGCGTCCCCCTATTTCTTATGCGCCCGGATTTCTGCCTCCTCCTCCTCTTCTGAAACACTCCCCGATGGAGGAAAATTTTTCGAAGTATATTGCGTCCAACGAGTCAAATATCCGGAACATCACCGGATCGCTAAAAACTCTCGAACAACAGGTTGGACAGCTAGCGAGGATGATGTCCGAAAGCACGCTCGGGGCACTGCCGGGAAACACGGAGCCCAATCCGTGGGAGAACGCCAATGCTATAACCCTCCGTAGCGGAAAGGAGGTGGTCGATCCAAAACGGACCGACCCTCAGGTACATATTTCACCACCGACCCCTCTTCCCCTTTCTTCGCTTACGCCGCCTTTACCGATTTTAAAAGAAAAAATTATTTTAAACAAGGCCCTTCCATATCCGCATAAGTTAGATAACGAGCGTAAGGACGCGCAATATGAAAAATTTATTTTATTATTAAAACAAATTCACATTAATGTTCCTTTTTGCGAGGCTATCTCGCAAATGCCCAAATATGCGAAAATTTTAAAAGAATTACTTTCTAATAAACGTAAATTAGAGGATAATTCGCATGTATCTCTCAACGCTGTCTGCTCGGCGGCCCTTACTAATAAATTGCCCACAAAACAAAACGACCCGGGATGATTTTCCATCCCGGGCCTTTTTGGCAATATATTAGTAAAGTACGCCTTAGCTGATTTAGGGGCTAGCATTAATCTAATGCCGTTCTCGCTCTTTTCACGTTTAGGTTTGGGTACTCCTAGTCCTACGAATATGCGCATCCAATTAGCAGATCGCTCGGTTAAGTTCCCTATCGGGGTAGTGGAGGACGTCCTTGTCCGAGTCGACAAGTTTACCTTCCCGGTAGACTTCGTCATCTTAGATATCGAGGAGGACGCCGAGGTACCAATAATACTCGATCGCCCTTTTCTCGCCACCTCCCGCGCACTAATAGATGTTAGTAATGGTAGTCTTCTCCTCCGAGTAGGCGATGATCAGGTTACTTTCTCTATTAATCCCTCGATGGACAATTTGTCATCGAGCGACGATTTCTGCTACTCTTTAGATACCTTTTTTGGAGATCGTTCTTCTCCCGTTTTCGAGTCCGTATTTTTAAACGACGATATTTATGCGCTCGAAAATTTTAAATGAGATGAGGATACTTCTTTAGACTTGTCTTTCGAACCAATTGGTAAGAAAGACATAGGAATTAAAACCTCCCTAGAAGAACCGCCCATCCTAGAACTCAAACCCTTACCCCCATCGCTCAAATATGCCTTTTTGGGAAAAGGCGATACGCTTCCCGTTATCATTTCTTCGGACTTGAGTGATTCAGAGACTTCCGATTTATTCGAAGTTTTATTTAAACATCACCACGCAATTGCGTGGCAAATCTCTGACTTAAAGGGGATTAGCCCCTACTTTTGCACCCATAAGATTTTTCTTAACGATAATTGCCGCAAAATGATTCAGCCACAGCGTCGTCTTAACCCAAACATGAAAGACGTCGTTAAAGCTGAAATTATGAAGTTATTAGATGCGGGGATTATGTACCCTATTTCAGATAGTGCATGGGTTAGTCCCGTGCATCTCATGCCCAAGGAGGGCGGTCTTACCGTAGTGGCGAATGAGCATAACGAGCTCGTCCCAACTCGTACTGTTACGGGTTGGCGAGTGTGCATCGATTATAGAAAACTTAATGATGCCACCCGTAAGGACCATTTCCCTCTGCCATTTCTGGACAAGATTTTAGAGCGTTTATCCGGTCATCCATTTTATTGTTTTCTTGATGGTTTATCGGGGTTTTTCCAAATCCCCATTTCCCCCGATGATCAAGAGAAAACAACTTTTACTTGCCCGTTTGGCACCTTCGCCTATCGAAGAATGTCATTTGGACTCTGCAATTCGCTGGCTACATTCCAAAGATGTATGCTAGCAATCTTTGGCGAGCTAGTAGAAGACAGTATGGAAGTCTTTATGGATGACTTTTCTGTTTTCGGACGCTCTTTTCCCGATTGCCTTCACAATTTAGATCGTGTCCTTCAACGGTGCGAGGACACAAGTCTTGTTTTAAATTGGGAAAAATGCAACATAATGGTTCGAGGAGGTTTGGTCCTCGGCCATATGATTTCGTCTAAGGGGATAGAGGTGGATAAGGCCAAGATAGAAATCATAGAAAAACTTCCGCATCCAACAAACGTAAAATCTATTAGGAGTTTCTTAGGACATGCGGGCTTTTATCGACGCTTCATTCAAGACTTTTCAAAAATAACAAAGCCGCTTACTCACCTCTTGGAAAAAGAATCACGTTTCATCTTTAGTAGCGAATGCGAGTCCGCCTTTAATTTAATAAAACAAAAACTTATCACTTCACCAATTTTAGTGGCCCCTAATTGGTCCCTTCCGTTCGAAATTATGTGCGACGCTAGTGATATTGCCTTAGGTGCCGTTCTTGGCCAATGGGTAGAAAACATTTTCATCCTATTTATTACGCTAGCAAGACGCTCACTTCCGCACAAGTAAATTACACGATAACGGAAAAGGAACTCTTAGCCGTCGTTTTCGCTTTTGATAAGTTTCGCTCGTATATAACGCTATCTAAAGTTATCGTATTTACCGATCACTCCGCGCTTAAATATTTATTAGCTAAAAATGATGCGAAGCCCCGCCTTCTTCGATGGATTCTCCTCCTACAAGAGTTTGATTTGGAAATCTGAGATAAGCGGGGAGCGGAAAATCTAGCGGCAGACCACCTCTCCCGTTTAGAAAATCCGGGTGCGGAAGCGCTCGTCGAATCTGAAATAAATGACAGATTCCCCGAGGAACGCCTTCTTTCCATTAATAAATCTTCGTCATCTTCGCCTTGGTTCGCAGACTTTGCAAATTACTTAGTAGCGCGGGTGCTGCCAAAAGAGTTTTCAAGTCATCAAAAGAAGAAATTCTTTTCTGACTTGAAAAATTTCTTTTGGGAGGACCCATTTCTTTTTCGTATCTGCGCGGACCAAGCGGTCCGAAGATGCGTTGCGGGTATGGAGTGCTTGCAAATTCTTAAGCACTGTCACGAGGGTCCAGCCGGGGGCATTATGATGCCAACCGGACCGCTCGGAAGGTGCTAGAGGCGGGCTACTTTTGGCCCACTCTCTTCAAAGACGCGCATAATTTTGTGCGCGCATGCGATAGCTGTCAGCGGTCGGGTAACATCTCTCGTCGCGACGAGATGCCCCAAAATATGTTTTTAGAGTGCGAAGTCTTCGATTTGTGGGGCATAGATTTTGTTGGCCCCCTACCTCCATCTTTCAAAAATATGTATATTTTAGTGGCGGTCGACTACGTATCAAGGTGGGCGGAAGCGCAAGCTCTCCCCACTAACGATGGGCGAGCCATCATTACATTTCTTAAAAAACTATTTTCTCGCTTCGGCACGCCTCGCGCAATTGTTAGTGATAGGGGAACGCATTTCTGTAATGCTCTTATGACTAAGACGTTAGTTAAATACGGAGTCACGCACAAGCTTGCCACCCCTACCACCCGCAAACAAGTGGCCAAGTTGATGTAGTAAATCGAGAGATTAAGCAAATTTTAGAAAAAACCGTTTCACTCAATAGGAAATATTGGTCCGTTAAACTCGACGACGCGTTGTGGGTGTATCGGACGGCATACAAAACCGTAATTGGTTGTACGCCGTTCCGGTTAGTCTACGACAAAGCGTGTCATTTACCCGTAGAATTAGAGCATCGCGCTCTTTGGGCTTTAAAACTCTTAAACCTCGACGCAAACTTAGCCGCTCAGAATAGAAAAGTGCAACTAAACGAGCTCGATGAATGGCGTGCGAACGCTTACGAGAGCAATAAATTCTATAAGGAGCGTTCTAAGTTATATCACGATCGAAAAATCAAGTCCCAAAAATTATTTTCTCCGGGCGATATTGTCCTTCTTTACAATTCATGTCGTAGGCTTTTTCCGGGTAAACTAAAATCTAGATGGTCCAGTCCCTTCCTAGTTGAAGAAGTTTTTCCATATGGAACTGTACTCGTCTCCCACCCGGACAAAGGTTCGTTTAATGTAAACGGTCATCGGTTAAATTCTTATATAGCAGGCTACCCAGTGATCGGTTTTAGCGAAACCATAACTTTCCTCCACATTATAAACCCGCCAAAATAGTCAAGCTACACGACTATAAACAAAGCGCTCCTGGGAGGCACCCCTCGCTTATCTTTTTCGCTCTTTCCTTATTATCTTTGCTGCTTTTTCTAATAAACGCAGTGTTTCTGATCGGCCTCCCCCTACGCATTTCAGTGAAGTTTCTACCCCCTTCTCTTTATTTTCTTTGTATATATTGTCTTCCCTCTTGTTCCGCATACTTACGTTACAACATTGGGGACAATGTTGGATTTAAGTATGGGGGTATTTTCGTGCTTTACTTTCTGCACTTCAATTTTTCTACATTTCAAAAATACAAAAAAATACATATAACAACAAAACAAAAAGAAAAAAATAAAAAAAACATCTTAAAATGAGAAAAAAATTTAAATGAAAAATCCAAAAAAATTTTTTGTTCTCTTTCTTTCTTTTTTCCAAAAACTCAAAAACAATTCAAAAAAAAAACAAAAAAAACAAAACAAAAAAAACTATATTTAGTTTCACTTTGTAAATATTTTTTGTACATACTCTTTTCTCTCTCCCCCTTCCTCATTTTTGTAAAAACCTCTCTTTTTCTCCCATATTTTTGTACATAGAATGAAAATTCTGTTAAAAAATACAAAAAAAGATAATAGTTCAGAAAATAAAATTTCAAAAAAAAATTAAGTAAAACAAAACAAAAATACAAAAAAAAAGATAATAGTTCAAAAAAAAAAATTTCAAAAAAAATAAATTAAGTAAAACAAAACAAAAATACAAAAAAAAAGGATAATAAATGGAAAACAAAAAAAGAAAAATGATGATAAAAACTATAAAAATCAAAAAAAAAATGTTTTGAAACAAATAAATCAAATATTCCATCCTTAACTTTTCTGCTATCCAAAAATTCATTTTTGAGTTTATTTATATGTGAATTTGATTAATTCTTTGTTCACTACCCGTTTGTTAATTATTGATTGAAAATTTTAAATAGCCGGGGTTAAGTTTTAAAGAATTCATTATACTTTGTTAAAAATAGCGAACTCGTTTTAGACACTACTTCTAATTTTTCATTGATAGGAGCACGTATATTATGTCAGGAAATAACGACTATAGAATTCAATTATACTTACTTTTAGCCTTCTGAAAAAATTGGAACGTACAAATTATTAAGGTTGCTCTCAAAAATTTTTAGGATTAAAAATCTAGTTTTCCTTTCTCCCCTAACCTTATCATTACCTACTTGGCATGATAAAATTTTCTATCCTAAAAAGATCCTATGTCAATGGGAATAAGATTTCGTTCCGTAAACATAGGCACCCAATAATTTAAAAAGATTATATATGGAGTAAGAGAATAAAATTCATTACTCCTACGAATATACATTGGGTTAATTTTATTCTTATGAAGTTGAAAAACGAAAATCATATTAGGAAAATAAGATTTCGTTTTCCTAATAATCCAAAAGAAAAAAAAATGGAGGTTCGAGAAAAAATTACCTCACCTCAAAAATCAAAACCCTCTTCATAAACCCACTACCCCCTTAGCCAATTACACGATTCTAGAATTAATTCAAAAATCTTTTTGAGAGCATAATTAGTAAATTGTATTATTTCCAGTAGCACTCGTATAAGCTAGAGTTCATATAATTCCAAACTATTTTCGTTAATCTAACCATTATAAATGTTGTCTTCTATTTGATTACATCAAGAAGTCTTTTGGCCAAAACTTTTGCGCTATTTAAATCATCTACATAATTTTAGGACTTAACTCTTACACCCCGTATATTTATTTCGATCTCTCTTATAATTGATTAAGCGGTAGCTAAACTTAGAGTTTTTTTTTCTATTCCTTATAGATTCACCTCAAACTTTTGCTCTGGAATAGCAAAAGCTTAAGTATGAGGGTATTTGATGAATTGTAAATATACGTATTTTTGTGCACATTAATTTAGTCATTTTCATCGTTTTTACTTATTTTTGTTCAATAAAATGCTCCTATTATTGTAAATATACTACTAACTTGTTTTATTTTATTTTTCTGAAAAATTCCAAAATCTGCCAAAATTGGGCAGTACACGCCCGTATCATTTGGGTCACGCCCGTGACCAGGGCGTGATAGCTCAAATTCCATGTAGTTGCAAATTTCTGAAGTAAAAAAGCTTGACACGCCTGGTGTCACGCCCGTGTCACCCGACACGGGGCGTGACCGAAGCCCGTGTCCACTCCACTCGACGAATTCAGTTCAACGATCGTCGAACCCACGACATGCCTCGAGTCATGCCCGTGACCTAGGGCGTGACGCAATCTCAGCTCGACGATTTCAACCCGACACTTTCCGCTCGACATTCGTCGAGTGTCGACACCAACCGACACGCCCAGAGTCACGCCCGTGACCGGGGGCGTGACTTCTTCACCTGGCCGACAAGATGCTGTCGAAGACTTTTTGACGCAACCCGCGCCCGGTTATATCGCCCCGACACGCCCAGAGTCACGCCCGTGACCTGGGGCATGACAGCCGCGAACTCAGCCTGAAGTCAACTTTCCTGTCAAATCTTTGGTCGCCATCATGTATAGTAGTGACACGCCCCCTACACGCCCGTGTCGGAGGGCGTGTACTTAGAATTTTTTGCCTATAAATTTCCCATTTCTGTAAGGTCCAAGGGTTCAGATTTTTGGGCCATTTTAGTGTGTTTTTGTGGGCTGCATCCATGGATTCTAGTGCTATGTAAGGAGATTTCTCCCTCCTTTCTTTCATGTTTGTTTTTGCTTTAACTTTAGCTCTTGTAATAGCTTTTAATAGTTTCCTTTAGTCAATAAAAATGTTAGATTTTCTCTTCTTATTTGGCTTTGGAATGAACTCTTGTGCCCACTTTTCTTCTCATTTTATTCTTAGTTTCACCTTTGTTTTTCTCTTTATGAAAAATGTGTGTGTGTGTGTATGAGTGTAACTTATTTACTTTACATGCTTTTAATTTGTCTCATGTTAGGTTTTGTTAGAAATTTATAAAATGATGAATTAGCTTTTTCTCTTTTTCTTCATGTCTTCTTTTAATGTTTTCAACATCTTCACTCTTATGAATGTGTAAAAGAGTTACTAAAGTATTTTTTGATTTTTTTCTACTTAGCTTTATTTTAGTATGAAAACCCTTTTTGATCTTTCTCTTTTCATTTCAACTTTTTTAGCACTTTTATGAAATCCTAGGAATGAAAATGTTGAAATTTTAATTTTTGAAAGGCTTTAGTTTTTGATTTGTTTTGAAAACCTTTTGTTCTCTAAAAATTTTAATTTCTTCTTTTTATTTGTTTTTGGCAAAACCTAAGCATGAAAAAGTAAAAGTTTTAATTTTTTGGTAACTTTCATTTTGCTTTTAATTTGTGTGTGTGAGTGTATGGGAATAATGTTTTGATGCTTTGTTCAAATTATGTAGAGTGTGTGAGTGTAGGTGTTAAATTTTAATGCTTTCTTTTAATGCTTTATTCAAATTATGTAGAGTGTGTGAGTGTAGGTGTTAGTTTTATTGCTTTCTTTCAATTCTTATAGTGTGTGTGTGTTTGTGTGCATTTATTTCAGCCTACTCGTTTAGAGTTAAATGGCGCATCGTTTTTGTTTCACGCCTCCTCGTTTGAGTAGGAAATGTAATTTTCTTTCTTTATTTTTTCGTCTACTCGTTTGAGTTAAATGGACGGATCTTTATCTCCCTGTAAAGTTTTGAGAAAGCCCTGTAATCGCATTTATTTTCTCCTACTCATTTGAGTAGGACTCGCTTTCATTTTAGTCCTACTCGTTTGAGTAGGACTTGCAATTTTAAGCTTTTATTTCCCGCCCCCACTCCTTTGAGTGGGACTCGCAATTTCAATTTTGCAAATATCTTTCATGTGTAACTTAGTTTTTGTTTTATTTATAATTTGGAGTGTGCGTGAGTTCTTGTTTTAGCTAATTTTTCAGCTTTCTAAATGTTTGTTATTTTTCGTATGTCCTCTTATTATAATCATTTAGCATTTAATTTCGAACTCGCGCCTCATTAAATTATAAAGCCGTCCCCATACCGATGTGTGGCTAATCGTTATTAGCCTCGACATCGAAGAGCATTGGGACATTTAAAATGATTTGTAATAATTGAAGTTCTTTATTTTCTTTTTAATTTAAGGACTTAAGGTTTACCCCAGGTTTACGACGCGTAGGACCACATATTGATGTGTGGGCCCTATTTCCGTAGTCCATATGCTAGCTAGCCGAGAGGCCGTGCATATGGACCAATCACCCCTGGGTAAATAGAGTTGCGTGCATACCCTCGAGAGAGGACAAGCGTAATTCTACCGGATTGGGTTCCCCACCCAATAGCGGGGTTCTTAGCGTAAAGCGGGCGTTAAGAGGAATCCTTCGTCGGACTAATGTTCGGTCGAATAGTCTTAACGTTTAGGTGAGCGATATCCCTATAGCTAGGTGAGCTCACATTTGTGGAACCTCCACGGCCAAGTTGCCTTTTATTAATTTAAAAACTAAGTCCTATAATTATTAAAAATTATTTGTCTTAATCCGATTCGATGCCGAGCGTTAACCCTTCATCGAATATTTTCTAAAACGTTTTTTTTCGCTCCTTTACTTTTTCCGTCTTTACTTAATTAAAAAAATCCACCTTACTATCAGTAAAATAATAGTCCTCCCGGAGGAGTAAGAATAGTCAGCACGACCCCGAGAACAATACGACCTCGGTATTCCCCCGAATATCGAGTACTACTTGCGATAGGTGCACTTGCCTCCTGTAGCATGGCTGCGGCGATCGACTCACCGAACCAACCACAGTAAGAGTCTGTTCGCGGGCACACTAGTAGCTATCCTTGAGTGGTGTTTGCGGGCTATGCGGGCTGGTACCTTGTCCGCATAGTGTGGGCGGACTGGTGCGAGTTCGCCTAATGGTCAACATCTTTGTTATTGCTCCGGGAGGGTTTTTTTGGAATCCGGCTAAGTCCTTACAGACTCAGCGGACGGGTCTTTGCTAGTACGCAAGCTGGGGCGGTGACTCTATTCACTAGGGTGATGACCACACTCCTCACCTCGCCTATAAATAGATCACCCGACACGTCTATAGTTACTTTGTGAATAGTAAGTGGTGCTTGGTCAATTGTTGCAGTCTGAATTTTCCTATCCGTGCGGGTTGAGTAGAGTTAACAGTTTTCTATCTGTAGGTCACGCCACTAGCTTTGAGGAGCCAGCAGGTCACTTCTGCGGCTTGTTAGTTCTCTGCTTCAGCATTTCCAAATTCCAATAACCTGTCCGCCGGTTTCAGGCGGGTAGGCGGTCTGTTCTTCAGTTCATCAGCAGCCAGCAAATAACGTTGTGTCCGCACGACCTAGCGGTCTCGGCGGACTCCGTGCTCTATTCGGTGTGTAGCAGCAGCTCGGGCTTCTTCGGAGACTTCGGCGGACTGGACGGTCTCGGCGGTCTCCAGTGCTGTCCGACCGGCTTGTTTTGTGCTTTATGTTTTTTAGCTTGTGTACTGGCGAAATCATGTCTCTCTATGTATACCTTGCCCTGTAAAGAAGTTTGAAAAAATATATGATCTCCTTGTTCTTCCATTTGCATGTGGTGTTGAGCTTGCTCTTTGGGTTTTCGCATGATCAAGGTGTTAACTGGATAGTTCTGAGAATATTCATTTGGCTTTAGGCTATCTTGCTGATCATATTGAGAAAAATCAACATGGTATCAGAGCCAGGTTCAGTTGCTTGAGCGGTGATCAACGTGTGTTGTTGTTCTGTTGTTGCTCTGTACTTCTGAAAGCTTAACCAAAGGTTGTTGCAATGGAAGTAAGCTACGCAAGAGGTCTTGGTATTGAACTCTTAACGCCGACTAACTTTAAGAAGTGGAAGTCATGCATGAATAGTTACCTTCTGGGTGAGGAGCTATGGGAGGTCGTTGGTGGTGACGACAGACAGGAAGTAACTGCTGCTTTTGGTACTGCTGAGCAGGTGAGGCTCCGGAGAAAAACAAATGCAAAGGCAGAGTTTATTCTCAAGAGGGCTGTTTCACCAGAACTGTTTGATCACATCATTGGATGTGAGTCTGCTGCTGATATTTGGGCAACTATTGATGAGCTATTCAATCAGAAGAATGTAGCAAGACTTCCGTTTCTGGAGAATGAGTTGGCTCGGACAACTCAAGGAGACCTTACCATCTCAAAATTCTTTCTGAAGATGAAGAGCTTATGTGCTGAGCTATCAGCACTTGATCCTGATGAGCCTATCTCTGAGGCTAAGATGAAAAGGCACATAATCTGCAGTTTGCAGGAGTATGTTGCCTTTGTGACATATATTTAAGGCTGGGCTACTCAGCCATCTCTGCTGGAGCTTGAGAACCTACTTGCTTCACCGGAAAGTTTGGCAAGGCAGATGGCTGGAGTTACTGTCATAGAGGAAGGCGTTAAAGCTCTCTTCTCAGACAAGAAGAAGAAGGGATGGGAAGGGAAGAATAAGAAGACTACTATTGAAAAAGAACCTTCAACTTCTTATCAACCAGAGAGGAGCTCTGCTCCTAAGATGGATTGGAAGAAGAACTTGATGTACTACAGGTGTCATCAGCAGGGACACTTCAAGCATGACTACAAGGTCAAACTGTAGCATGGGCATGCTGCAGGCATGGAGGAAGCTTGCTCTTAGAGTGAGGAAGCTGGATGTCACGGAGCTTTTAAGACAGACACTTGTGTATGTGTTTTGTCCGCTGTCGACTTCAACAACGAGTGGATCGTGGACTCCGGGTGTGGTCATCACCTCACCGGAGACAAGTTGAAGTTCTCTTCCATGCAAGCATACTCAGGTAACGAAGCAATCATAACTGTTGATAATACTGTTTATGCAGTAGAGAAAGAGAGGGTTATGTCTTTGGGTAGTGATAAGGTGCCACTCACATTATGGAGTGTGTATCACGTGACGTGCATGAAGAAGAACCTATTCTCTGTGACCAATGCGGTAGACGTGGGTTATCACGTTCTGTTTGGACAAACATACGTGAAGTTCCTTTGCAACGTATCAACGGTTAAGGTTGATGTTTCTCATGTTGGGAGGAGATTAAAGAAATTATTTGTTCTTGCAAATATCTCTTATATTGATCGGATGAGAGCAAACGATAGCGCTGCTATATGTCATGAAAGGCTGGGGCATGTAGGAATGGATAAGCTGAAGGCTATTGCTAACAGAAGCCTTGTAAGAGGCTTTCCTAAGCTATCTTCATTTGGCGAAGGTCACATTTGCGCGGGTTGTCAGTACGGCAAGGCTCATCGCCTTTCGTTTGATAAATCACAAATGAGGAGCAAGAGACCATTGGAGTGCATCCATGGAGACATGATGGGAACAACCGTCACTGCAAGCCTTGGTGGGAGCAGATACATGCTCGTTCTGATTGATGACTACTCAAGATACACTTGAGTATATTTCTTGAAGGAGAAGTCGAAAGCCTTCCGTTTGTTTGTGGAGTTCAAGGAGTTGGTGGAGGGCTGGCTTGGCTTGCGATTCAAGAAGCTTAGAAAAGACAACGGTGGTGAGATTGTCTCCTCCGAGTTTTCTAACTTTTGTAGGAAGCACGAGATCCAAAGAGAGCTTACTTGTGCTCACACTCCACAACAAAATGGAGTAACGGTGTAACACCCCCATCTGTCGCATGCCATATAACAGAAGGTCCAGCTGGAACCCGACGCCATATGCCACAGACAGTCGGAATGATTACCAAATGAATACTCAAACTATCCAATTAAAACTACTCGTCCTACATAGAGCATTCTAGCGGAAGTTTTTAAAAGTTGAAAGAACCCAAAACTTGAATCCAAGAAATATGAATGTCCACAACTACAAAATAGGAATCACACCCAAGAATACTGATAAGGTACATGGCCTTATGGTCTTACAATAATTCACTTAATATAACATGTCTTACATACATCGGCTCGCAGGCCGGCCACACATGATAAAAGTAAAAACAACTATTCTACGGCCTTCTAGGGGCAGCACAGCAACATGGGCTCCAGCCCGCTATTTGGCGCTCGGCTCTGCAGCACCTGCAAGCACATACCACTGCACGGTGGCAAACAAGGCAACGGTCAGCTAAAAGCCGACCAAATTATAACGACCCCGCCCCTTACTCGGGACGGCGGTGCTCTTTCCCTGCATAGCATTAGTCCAATAAAATAATATAGCGCAATTATATTTCGCCACAGGTGTAGGCTCGCACGGCCAAACACCCCGTGCACTCAGGGCACATTCATGGTGAACCCTGACCAATCAGTGCATTCACCACCACCCCCAGGATGGCAACAACATGTGAGCATTTATCCTATCTGACCACCGTCTAAGGCTCCGACTATGCCTACAGCCAGTGCCCGTTTTCGGATTTCTCGCACCGTACCACATAGCCTAGGTCCAATTCCACTTGCTCGTTGCTCACGCCGCATATAAAATTTAAGTCCTACGTGCGGGCCAAGCTTCTCTCGAATCCCAAAATTTTCCAAAACAATCTCATAACCCAGTTATGATCAAGGCCGGTTCCCAGACCGCCAAGTTAGCAGAACACGTTTCCGCTCAATTTTTCGGGTGCGCCTTGAAGCTAACCTCCAAGGATCCCTGCTGCAATCTACCGCGTAGAAACCCGAAAAAAACCCAAAGCATGAAGTCTTCTCCGGCAAATCATAGCAAATGCAACATCACCGATCCAGACAATACACGTCCGGGTAGGCTTCACACACAATGCATATGCCCGTACTTACGATTCCGGGCTCTATATGCAACACAAGGGGGACTATTCACATCAATCCCAAGGAACACCACGCACTCACCGCACACTCGCGGGAGCGGGATTCCCTTTGCAGAAAGAAAGAGCTTCAAACTCTCAAGTTGAGAATCATTACCCTTGTAGTCCGTTTTGGCGCCATGGAAAAACTACGCGGACAGAACTCTTCGCAACGACCTTCCGTCCACGGATCCGCTCTCCGACTTAGAAACAGTGCTCCGGTGCTCCGCCGACGGCCGGAAATCTCCTTCTTACTCTTCTCTCTCACTTTGGAAGGAGAAAGCTTTGGAGAGAAAATGAGGGATTAACCTCCTATTCCCGGCCTTAACAGAGCAGGATCTCATCTTGGCCGTCGGATCTTAATTAAAGAAAACGAACGGCTCAGATCTGCACAAAATTCTCCAGACCTAGGCCGAACATAGCTTGGCACACGGCCGTGTCCCAGGCCGTGTGCCTCGATCCAGGCACGATCGTCGAACTGAGAGACGCACACGGGACAAGACACGCCCGCGTATCACCTGACACGCCCGTGTCGGGTTCCTCGACACTCCCGTGTTCGGGGGCGTGTCACGCATAACCGCCACGGCAACGGACACGACCCAACTGCACACGGGTAGGGACATGGGTTGGCACACGCCCGTGTCGGATGACACGCTCGTGTCATCCGACCGTGTTCCTGGCCGTGTCCTTCTCCTGATGAAAACGGCCAAAAAAATCACCAGCCAGACACGGCCTTGGACACGCCCGTGTCCTAGGCCGTGTAACCCTATACAGGCACCAAAAACCCTTTTTCGCGAACGACTCGCACACAATATTCGGGGCGTTACAAATCTCCCCCACTTAAGGAATTTCGTCCCGAAATTAAACAAAGGTACACAAAATCTAAATGATACCTGAGTGGAACAACTCGGGGTATTCCTCCAACATAGCTTGCTCTCGCTCCCAAAAAAGCTCCTCACGTCCGCAATTATCCCAACGGACTTTAACCATTCGGGCCTCCTTGTTGTGGAGTCGTTTGACTGCAACATCTTCAATTTGTACAGGCCTGACCCTTGTTGTTAACTCATAATCAACTGGTACCTGATTGTCCGAAACGATCTGCGAAGGCTCTTGTACTGCCTTACGTAACACCTATACGTGGAACACGTCATGCAGCCCACTCAACTCCGTCGACAGCTTCAACCTATACGCCGCCTCGCCAACACGCTCCAGGATTTCAAATGGTCCAAGGTATCTCGGACTCAGCTTCTTCAAGCGTCGAACCCGCGATACACCCTTGAACGGCTTGATTTTTAGATATACCATGTCGCCAACGTTGAGCTCCACATTTCTATGTTTGGCGTTGTAATACTTTGACTGTCTATCCTGAGCAATCTTCAGCCTTTCCTGAATTGTCCGTATTATTGAAGTGGCGTCTTCCACCGCTTGACATTTATACAACTTCGATTCGCCTGCCTCCAACCAAGACAACGGCGTACGACACTTCCACCCGTACAAGGCTTCGAAAGGCATCATTCCAATACTTGCCTGAAAGCTGTTGTTGTATGCAAACTCCACCATGTACAAGTGATCCTCCCAATTCTTACCGAAATATAGGACGCACATGCGAAGCATGTCCTCCATAGTCCTGTTGACTCTCTCGGTTTGGCCATCTGTCTGCGGGTGAAAGGCTGTGCTGAACTTTAGCTTAGTACCCAACAGACCATGCACCAACCTCCAGTCATTCGACGTGAAGCATCCATCACGATCATTAATAATACTGCGAGGCACACCATGCAATCGTACAATATTATCCACGTAGAGTTTGGCTAACTTTTCCACCGGATCATCCTTCCTGATTGGGATAAAGTGCGACACCTTTGTCAACCTATCTACGACCACCCAAATGGCGTTGTTTCCCTTCTGCAACTTCGGCAAACCGTGCACAAAATCCATAGATATGTCGTCAAACTTCCATTCTGGGATAGGAAGGGATTTCAAGAAACCTTCGGGCTTCTGGCATTCCGCTTTCACCAATGCACAAGTACGACACTTGGCCACATAAAGTGCCACATCCTTCTTCAAACCCGGCCACCAGAATAATTTCTTCATGTCTCTATACATTTTCGTGCTTCCCGGGTGGATTGAGTACTTGGCATGATGAGCCTCATACATCAATTCCTCCCGAAGATTATCCGCACTAGGAACGCATAGACGACCGTCATTCCTTAGTAACCCATCTTCAACCACAAACTGGGAATTTGACCCATCCAAAGATTCATCCAAGATCTGCTTCATACTGCTATCCTAAACAAAAGCCTGCCGAACTCTATCCGCTAGGTCACACTGCACCTCTGTCCAAAACAGTTTCCCCTCGGCACTAGACTGCTTATCGACACAAGATATCTCCAATGCCTCCAACTCTTGGACCAATCTATCATCATGTACCGATAACCAGTTGGCTTGTGCGGGAATCTTACGGCTCAACGCATCCGCCACTGCATTTCCCTTCCCAGGCACATAATGTATCTTGAAGGTGTAGTCCCCTAAGAACCCCATCCACCTCCGCTGCCTCATGTTCAGATCCTTTTGGTCCAACAGGTACTTCAAACTTTTATGATCTGTGTAAATATCGACCTTCACACCGTACATATAGTGCCTCCAAAGCTTTATAGCAAATATCACGGGTGCTAACTCTAAGTCGTGGACTGGATAATTCCTCTTGTGAACCTTCAGTTGTCGTGAACCATAAGCTATCACTCTCCAATGCTGTAGCAGAACACAGCCCAAACCACTGCCCGAAGCATCACTGTAGATCTTGAACCCTTCGGTTCCACTTGGCGAACATAAAATAGGCGCCGTGGTCAACCACCTCTTCAACTCTTCAAAAGCCTGTTCGCACTCTGGAGACCACACGAACTTCTGATCCTTTCTTGTCAACGTCGTGAGTGGTAGTGTTATCCGCAAGAAGTTCTTTACGAAGCGCTTGTAGTAGCTAGAAAGCCCCAGAAAACTCCGGACCTCTTCCACTGTAGTCAAAGTAGGCCACTCCCATATCGCCACTATCTTCCCCGGATCCACAGCTATTCCTTCTCCGCTGACAACATGACCAAGGAACGCTATCGAGGATAACCAGAATTCACACTTGGAGAACTTTGCATACAACTGACTTTTCATCAATGTCTCCAACACCATGTGTAAATTCTTGTAGTGATCCTCCTCGCACCGCGAATACACCAGGATATCATCGATAAATACTATCACGAAATGAACCAGGTATTCTCTGAACATCCTATTCATCAGATCCATAAACACGGATGGCGCATTCGTCAACCCAAATGGCATGACCGTGAACTCGTAATGCCCAAACCGTGTACTAAATAAGTCTTTGGGATGTCGCTCTACCTTATCCTCAACTGATAGTAACCGGACATCAGATCTAACTTCGAATATACTGTTGATGCAACCAACTGATCAAACAGATCGTCAATCCTCGGGATTGGATATTTGTTCTTCTCCGTATGTTTGTTCAATTCCCGATAATCGATATAAAGCCGCAAGCTCTCATCTTTCTTCTTAACGAAAGGAACCGGTGCGCTCCAAGGCGACGAACTTGGACGCACATATCCTTGCTCCAACAACTCTTGCAGTTGCACCTTTAACTCCGCCATCTCTTTTGGCACTATATGATACGGAGAGCGTGACGCTGGTTTGGCACTACACCAAACCACCTTAACCATATGAGGGGAGACATCAATGTCTTACACAACCCCTTTCACGCCCGCCAATGTCGTCTCATGACTAGCTCTCAACTGAGCCCCTAGCAACTTCGATCAACGTATGCCTGCTGCTCCGAGAGCCTGAACATACTAAAGATCACGCTGAATTCTCCTAGCGGTATCAACAACGCTTGAAAATCAAACTATTGACTCAAAGTCCAGACCTAAACACAACAGATTCTATATGCGCGCATTGAGTACCATAAGACAACAACATCTCCGAAACGTCTTTTGCCATCGAAAGAAGTATTTCGACGTGCAAAACAATTCCTTTGGGCAAGCGGAGACGCGAAGTCCCCTTTAACGAACGGTGCTCTCGCCAAATAAACGAAAGTCAGGACAAATCTCAACACAAACAGTTCTAAACTAATATACACAAGGACGACACGTGGTTACAGTTAACTGTTATAACTTTAAACCATACCTGTCACCACGACAGCGTGCTTTCTGGCCTCTAGCTGACCCAGCCTGTACACTTCAGAATTCCTCTCGGACATAAAGCGTCTGTTCCAACAGCTACGTGCAAAATGCCCCACTTTCTGCAGATATAGCAAGCTCCTGGGACTCAACTTGTGGTTGCCCCCAACGCACCATACGAAGGGGATGAGTTCGAAGTCTTCAGCTTCTTGTTCCAACTGCGGACATCGGACTTTGAACTTGGCCCTTTGAACTGTGGTTTCTTTGTACTAGAGTCCTCACCTGATCCTGACATAGCTTCCTTAAACTTCTGAGCACCATCCCAACATTCTCGGGCAAAGTACCCTTTCTTGCCACAAGTATGACAGTTGTAAGTAACCTTGCTAGTCGATGATCTAACCTTTTTCTTCAGCGTTCTGCGAGATGCACCCCTCATAGGACTTGCAGAGTTCGATACCTAACTCACTGGTATCTGGTGAATTTTTCCCATTTCCACTTCCAAAGATCTGGCCGACTCTACCAAGGCTCGGAATCCCATTAGTTTTGGTCCTAGAAGTAGAATTCGCAGTTCGTCACGTAGACCACTATAAAATCCATCAACTATAGACCTCTCGTTCTCCAACTCAAAGCATGGGTAGCGGCTTATCAAAAGGAATGCCTGCAAATACTCATCAACTGAGTGCGTACCCTACACCAAGCACATATTCAACAGATGACCTGATGGCCTCCTAAATGTCATTTGATCCAACACACCTCCCGGCATTGAAGTCATCTCGGGTAAAAAAGGTTGCACATTGCTTCCCTGCTGTGCACTAGCCATAGCGAGCACCACTTCAACGATCCTTCTTATGGTTTCAAATGAAAGAGGGGTCTCAAGCGCGCCACTGGGTGCACTATAATCCTATGAAACCAGACGTTCTGTCGGCTCTGCGACACTCCCGGTCACCTATAGTCGTACAAAACACCAATAAGTGACCAAACAAAATTGCAAAAAGCAATTATAGGAACGCGCAGGTTCCTCAAACACGAGTATTTTTCATTCCTAAGTGGACATTCATGGGTTCTTTTTAATGTTATAACGATGACACACACATGTGCTCACCACCCCTTAAAAGAATTTGCCCACGAATTCATTTAAACCTGACCGTAACCAGAAGTCTGATACCAAATTGTAACACCCTCATCTGTCGCATGTCATATAACAGAAGGTCCAGCTGGAACCCGACGCCATATACCACAGACAATCAG
Organism: Platanthera guangdongensis; assembly: GCA_039583875.1. NCBI lineage: Eukaryota > Viridiplantae > Streptophyta > Magnoliopsida > Asparagales > Orchidaceae > Platanthera > Platanthera guangdongensis. Next base: position 120,458,758 of record CM077150.1, read on the forward strand.
AAGGATTACCAAATGAATACTCAAACTATCCAATTAAGACTACTCGTCCTACACAGAGCATTCTAGCGGAAGTTTTTAAAAGTTGAAAGAACCCAAAACTTGAATCCAATAAATATGAATGTCCACAACTACAAAACAGGAATGACATCCAAGAACACTGAGAAGGTACATGGCCTTATGTCCTTACAATAATTCACTTAATATAACATGTCTTACATACATCGGCTCGCAGGACGGCCACACATGATAAAAGTAAAAACAACTATTCTACGGCCTTCTAGGGCCAGCACAGCAACATGGGCTCCAACCCGCTATTTGGCGCTCGGCTCTGCAGCACCTGCAAGCATATACCAACGCACGGTGGCAAACAAGGCAACGGTCAGCTAAAAGCCGACCAAATTATAACGACTCCGCCCCTTACTCGGGACGACGGTGCTCTTTCCCTACATAACATTAGTCCAATAAAATAATATAGCGCAATTATATTTTGCCACAGGTGTAGGCTCGCACGGCCAAACACCCCGTGCACTCAGGGCACATTCATGGTGAACCCTGACCAATCAGTGCATTCACCACCACCCCCAGGATGGCAACAACATGTGAGCATTTAGCCTATCTGACCACCGTCTAAGGCTCCGACTATGCCTATAGCCAGTGACCGTTTTCAGATTTATCGCACCGTACCACATAGCCTAGGTCCAATTCCACTTGCCCGTTGCTCACGACGCATATACAATTTAAGTCCTACGTGCGGGCCAAGCTTCTCTCGGATCCCAAAATTTTCCAAAACAATCACATAACCCAGTTATGATCAAGGCCGGTTCCCAGACCGCCAAGTTAGCAGAACACGTTTCCGCTCAGTTTTCCCGGTGCGCCTTGAAGCTAACCTCCAAGGATCCCTGTTGCAATCTACCGCGTAGAAACCCGAAAAAAACCCAAAACATGGAGTCTTCTCCGGCAAATCATAGCAAATGAAACATCACCGATCCAGACAATACACGTCCGGGTAGGCTTCACACACAATGCCTATGCCCGTACTTACGATTCCGGGCTCTATATGCAACACAAGGGGGACTATTCACATCAACCCCAAGGAACACCACGCACTCACCGCACACTCGCATGAGCGGGATTCCCTATGCAGAAAGAAAGAGCTTCAAACGCTCAAGTTGAGAATCGTTACCCTTGTAGTCCGTTTTGGTGCCATGGAAAAACTACGCGGACAGAACTCTTAGCAACGACCTTCCCTCCACGGATCCGCTCTCAGACTTCGAAACGGAGCTCCGGGGCTCCGCCGGCGGCCGGAAATCTCCTTCTTCTTCCTCTTCTCTCTCACTTTGGAAGGAGAAAGCTTTGGAGAGAAAATGAGGGATTAACCTCCTATTCCCGGCCTTAACAGAGCAGGATCTCATCTGGGCCGTCGGATTTTAATTAAAGAAAACGAACGGCTCAGAGCTGCACAAAATTCTCCAGACCTGGGCCGAACACGGCTTGGCACACGACCGTGTCCCAGGCCATGTGCCTCGATCCAGGCACGATCATCGAACTGAGAGACGCACACGGGCCAATACACGCCCGTGTCTCACCTGACACGCCTGTGTCGGGTTCCTCGACAAGCCCGTGTTCGGGGGCATGTCACGCATAACCGCCACGGCAACGGACATGACCCAACTGCACATGGGTAGGGACACGGGTTGGCACACGCCCATGTCGGATGACACGCCTGTGTCATCCGGCCGTGTTCCTGGACGTGTCCTTCTCAGGATGAAAATGGCCAAAAAAATCACCAGCCAGACACGGCCTTGGACACGCCCGAGTCCTAGGCCGTGTACCCCTATACAGGCACCAAAAACCCTTTTTCGTGAACTACTCGCACACAATATTCGGGGCGTTACAAACGGAGCGGAAGATCTGTCATCTGACAGAGACATGCAAATACTGGCTTCATGCGAAAGACATTCATAGGTCCTTCTGGGCGGAGGGGATGTCTTGTGCTTCTTACGTCATCAATCGGATGCCGCCCAGCCCGATCAACATAAAGACTCCTTTTGAGATGTTGCTGAAGGAGAACCCCAGTGTGGAGCACCTTCGGGTGTTCGGATCAACGTGATATGTGCATGTCCCAGATGCTTCAAGGACCAAGCTGGATGTAAAGGCAACGAAGCTTGTCTTTGTTGGCTATGATGAGCGAAAGAAGGGATGGAAATGCATGGATCCTGCGACCAAGAAGTTTGTTGTATCAAGAGATGTGGTCTTTGGTGAACTGACGTCATATGGGGGTGGCTCGGCTGAGCTAACAGAGAGCAAGGTTGATGAAGGGCAGAAGGTGTCTGCTGAAGTTTTGGAAAAGGAGCTTGTTGTTTGACCAGCAGCTCCTGTTGCCTCAAGTTCTGGTGCTGAGGCTTCAGGCTCAGGATGCAGGGGGCATTGCCTAAAGGTTGCCTGAAGGTGAAGTTGAGCTTGAAGAAGTAACAGAGGTAGTGAGCAAGGAAAAGCCTCTTCGGAGATCCAAGAGGTTTGTGAAGTCACCTACTCGGTACTGTGATGAGAATGCAGTGAGTTTTGTCTCCTGCTTCTTTGCAGGTCCTCTGGATGAGCGAGAGGCTGCAAACTTCAATGAGGCCACTGGAGTGAAGGAGTGGGATGATGCCATGAAGGAAGAGATTGCTACTCTCAAGAAGAATGAAACCTGGGACCTTGTGCCCAAGGTTGATGGCATTACTCCGGTGACTTGCAAGTGGGTGTTTAAGTTGAAGAAGAAGGCTGATGGGAGCATTGATAGATACAAGGATCGCCTGGTTGCTCGAGGATTCTCATAGCAGTATGGAGAAGACTATGAGGAGACATTTAGTCCAGTTGCAAAGATGACTTCGGTTCGGGTGGTGATCGCCTTGGCTGCTTGCAAGGGATGGAGGATGTGGCATGTTGATGTGAAGAACCCTTTTCTTTACGAAGAGATTGATAAGGACATCTTCATGGATCAGCCACTTGGATTTGTTTCTAAAGTTCATCCGGACTATGTCTGCAAGCTCAGGAAGGCTCTCTACGGGTTAAAGCAAGCTCCTAGAGCTGGTATGTAAAGATAGTAGAGTATCTTCAATTCTGTGGTTATCTTGCTTCCACCTCAGATTCTAGCTTGTTCGTTAAGAAGTACGGGGAGCTTCTAGTCTTGGTCGTGCTATATGTGTATGATATGATCATCACAGGGAATTCAGAGGAGAAAGTAGTTGGCTCAGGGCTGAGCTTGCTATACGGTTCGAGATGAAAGACTTGGGAGAGATTCATCAAATTCTCAGTCTTGAAGTGGAGAGGAAGGAGAGCGGGATACTCATTTGCCAAAAGGGTTATGTAGATCGTATTGTGAATCGAATCGGCATGGGTGAAGGAAAAAGTTGCTCTAATCCACTAGAACATGGACTGAAGCTTCAGAGAGATGAAGGAAGGATTATTCATGATCCCTTGGTGTTCAGAGCTCTAGTTGGGAGCATGATCTACCTGACAAATACAAGGTCAGACATTGCTTACGCTGTTGGCCGAGTAAGTCAGTTTATGGCTGAACCAAGGAAGTCTCATCTGATTGCGGCAAAGAACATTTCACAGTATTTCAAGACAACTTCTAATATGGTACTCCTCTATAATAGAGATGCGGACTTTGCTTTGATGGTATACACGGATGCTGATTATGGTGGTGACTGGGATGATCGGAGAGCAACTTCAGTTTATGTTTTCACTTGTGGATCAGCTTGTATTTTATGGTGTAGAAAGAAGCAAGACTCAGTGTCAGTGTCTACTATGGAAGCTGAGTATAAGGATTCGGCCTTGGCTGCTCGGGAAGCCATCTGGTTGAGGAGGCTTGTGTAATGTCCCGAATCACACGAGGCCCCTCGTATGTGTTTTTGGGTCAGGAGGGCTGACTTGGGTTCGGGGGAGTTCTGATAACTGGGCAGCACATGTGAATAGGATTTGTATCACCCGAGTCATTGGTCAACACTTTGGTGTCGATGTGTTGACGCACTGGGTCAAGGTGTTGACACAGTGTGTCGACACATAGGTTGAGGTGTCGATACACTGGTGTCGACACCGTGTGTCGACACTCGTAGTATCGACACACTAGAACAAGGTGTCGACACAGTGTGTCGACACCCTGGGGTTGAGGTGTCTACACATTGGTGTCGACACCGTATGTTGACACTCGTAGTATTGACACACTGGAACCAGGTGTCGACACATTGTGTAGACACCCTGGGGTTGAGGTGTCGACACACTGGTGTCGACACCGTGTGTCGACACTCGCTGTGTCGACACAGTAGAACCAGGTGTTGACACTATGTGTCGACACCCTGGGGTCGAGGTGTCGACACACCGGTGTCGACACCGTGTGTCGACACATGCTGTGTCGACACACTGGAACCAGGTGTCGACACAGTGTGTCGACACCCAGATGTTGAGGTGTCGACACTCTGGTGTCGACACCATGATGCAAGACACGTACCTACCCGTGTGTGTGAGTGTGTGAGACAAGTATGACACGGGTAGAGACACGGGCGTGTCCCTACCAGTGTGTTGTTGTGTCTAGTTAAGTTCGTAGAGATGTATCCAGAGGAGGACACGGTCAGGGAACACAGCCGTGTCATGTGGACATGGGTTGGGACACGGGCATGTCCCTACCCGTGTCAAATAATGAACCGACACTGAAACCATCTATAGCGCTTCGCGCAAGCAGGACACGGGCAAGGACACGGGCGTGTCCCTACCCGTGTCACTTTTCATATAAAAGGGGAAGAGAAAACCCTAGCCATCATTTCATCCCCTATTTACTGAGAGAAACTTTTGTAGAAAGGGAAACCGCTGGAGAAAGTCTTGGAGGAGAAGATCTGTCGTCGCCGTGAAGGAGAAGATGCCGCCAAGAAGAGTTACACGATCTATCGCCGAAAATAGGGGAAATGCCAGAAATGAAGTGAGATTCCTCCCCTCTCGCTTGGTGCTAGATCTGTAGTTATCTAGGCTTCTGAGATGATTATTTCTCTAGGATAAGGCTGATCTAGGGCTTGTGCACTTGGTTAGTAGTGTCTTCAACCCCTCCAACCTTCTATGCGAAGATGGGGGATGGTTTCGTGAAGAGGAATGGCCTCATGAGGGTGAATAAGGGTGGAGGAATTTCTGGTGTGATTTTGGAAGACCGACTCGAGGAGGAAGATGAACCGATGCCGTTCATTCCTCTTTAAGATGCGTGCAGAATCGGTACTCTGCGCGCAGCGATCGCCTTGGCCATTTTCTGATGTGATATGACCAGATCTAGGCTTTAGACTAAACACTAAAGTCGAATCCCTTGAAAATACCTTTCCAACGAGTGGTTGCACGGCATCATGTGAAGCTTATAGCCCCAGGAAAAGCTGGACGAATATGACGTCCGATAAATCCTGCATGCAGAAATTGTGTTCTATACGCAGCGGACGTCAAGGCTGATTTCAAGTATGATACCGTTCAATCTGGGTTGTGGTCTGAACATAAACGTTGTTACTCATGGAAAGACCTTTCCATCGAGGTTACACGCCTTCACCGGATTCTTGTAGCTTCGGGAATCCTCGGTTGAAGTTGTTGTCCAGATTTTTTCTGCACTTAAATTCTGGGGTTTAAATAATATGAATTTGAATTTGGTGGAATCGATGTTGCAAATTAACTCGAGACTTTTGATGCACTATTTTATGCTAACCACCGTAGTGCTATGAATGATGAATCTTGTTAATTAGATTTCATAAAATTGAATTATGAAGCAAGCTTTATGGCACGATGTGACTTGCTAAAAATTGACAGATTATTATATATGCGCATCATGTTTATAATATGATGAACGAAATGACTAGATACAAATTAGCAGATTATTATTTAGGCGCATCATGTTTGTAATATGTTGAAATCATTTGGATTGACAAATAGAAGGATAAGCCATGTCCATGAGTGTGTATGATGGTTAGAATGAAATGTAGCAATCCAATACTTAGAGCATAGTCTCCCTACGGGTAGTATTGTGGAGGGATGTAAGTGCGGCGTTGGCCGTCACTAGTTGTGTTAATGTTGAAATGAGTTGTAGATGGACGGTTGGGCTTGTTCCTCGGTGTCTACATCTCGGGGCTCCTTCCGTGCCGAGTGGATGGTTGGACTGTGTCCTCGTGCTTACTTCCGAGGCCCCTTCCATGCCATGGTGTTGTGGAATTTGCATGTGTTGTGAGTCGACACGCGGTGTCGTAATCCTGGGTTAAGGATAGTGTGGCAGGTCTACGGGCTTGCCGATTGTCATACCGACGGGAGTTGACAGTTAGAATTTGGGCGGTAGGGCTTGGTCCTCGGTGTCTACGTCCCGGGGCTCCTTCCGTGCCAAGTGATCGGTTGGGCTTGGTCCTCGTGCTTATTTCTGAGGCTCCTTCCGGGTCACACAAGGTTAGTTCGGGGCTTGGACCTCGGTGCACATCTACCCGAGGCTCCTGCTGGGACATAGTACGCATGGGCTCCGCTGTTGTGTTCTTAGCGTTGAGGCATACGGAGGACTAGGTGAAGTAGTGTGGATACCCGCCTAGTAGTAGAGATGCCCATTCTACTGTCACCGCTTGGCCACAGCTGTTGACGCCTGAGAGGTTAGCTACCTGCTCGAATAGTGGGAACTATAGTATATATCGGCATATCAATTGCATGTGTGTGATCATGGGTGAGTCATTGCATAGCATACATATCATTTCATAACATTGCACAACAAGATCCTCGTCATATAAGTTTGCATGAGCACTCTTATGCGATGAGTTACTTTTATGTAACCCGATCCTTAACTGATAAGCTTGTATGGGCATATTTATAAGTTAAGTTACTTTCCTGCTGAAGATACGTGTACTTGATACTTTATTATTGTTTATGTAGAACTGCTAGAATAAATGCTATTAATCTTATTATACTATTACCACCTACTTGTACCTATTATACCATTTATTATACTTGTACCCTTGTTCCTTTCTCCGCCCGGTGCCGAGGAGTCGCCGGGGGAGAGGATGTGAAGCCACTTAGTCTTTTCGACTAACGGTTGCTATGTCTTCCATTTTAGGAGGTCACCATGCTGGTAGAGCAGCCACAGACTTTGCAGGAGGACATCCAGGCCAGGACGACAGGGCCTAATGTGACGGTGTCGTCGCTACCGTCGGTTACGGATGTGAGTGCTGAGCGATTCTAAGGTAGCCCGTTTGGGCAATTACTAGTTGTACTATGATATTTGTAGATGCATGTTTTAGATTTTCGCCATTTGTTGTACTATTTAGACATTATTTCTTAGTGTGGATTTGACTTCTTCTCTTTTATAATATGGTTGGGTTGGCATGTTTATATTGATATTGGTTGTAGCCGGCGGAATAGGCGTCTTGTGGTACAAGTTAGCCCGTGCGCTAATGTTACCGCAAGGCGACTGTTCTGGGCATAAGACCCCCCTTCATGTCGTGTTTTGGGATTCGGGAGGGGGGTCTTACAACTTGTAGAGGATGTTCATGAAGAAGTGCAAGGACCTAATTTTCTCCGGGGTGACAATGAGAGTGCTCACAAACTGGTAAACAATTCAGTGTGTCACGCAATGACCAAGCATATTGAGATCGAGCACCACTTCATAAGGGAGAAGGTAGTGGAGGGACCTCTTCTGGTCGGGCATGTTCGAAGTGAAGATAATCTTGGTAACATCTTCACGAAGCCGCTGTCGAAGGGGCCATTTCAGCGGTTACGAAGCTTGCTGGGTTTGATCACCACTTCTCACTTCAAGGTGGAGTGTTGAAATTTGTGAAGTGGAAGTGGGTGATGGGCAGCCCGGGTAGACTGTGCGGCCTGAGCGGTTTGAGTCCGCGACATGGAAGGACTGTTAGTTGCGGCCTGGGTGACCTTGGCTATCTTGGTGGCTTGGCTGAAGAGCAGCTTGTGCGGCCTGAGCGGCCTGGTGTGCAGCTTGAGCGGCTTGGTGTGCGGCCTGCGCGGCTGGAGTGCGGCCTGGTTGGCCTATGGCCAAGGAAGTCTGGCTTCTAGCGAACCGGACTGTCCGGACTTCAGTTTGCGGGCTGTTGGCAGTGCTGAGTTGTTCTGCGGCCTTGTAGTTTTGCTTGTGTTAACCGGCGGATTGGGAGTTCTATCTGCGGGAGGCTTTGCGGACTGGTTGAGTCTGCAGTGTTTGCTATTGCGGATTGGCCTTGGAGTTTGGCTATGGCCTTTGCCATGCTCTGATGGTGCAGCGGGTGTTAGCTGTTATGGAGGACTGCGCGGACTGGTGTCAAAGTCCGGCAGTTGGCCGTTGTCTTGACAGCTGTGCGAGTAGGGCTTGTGGGCTCTGTCTTCTGGTGGAATGATTGGCGATCTGCCTTGGGGACAGGCAGACTGGGCCTTGTCCGCCGAGGTCGCGTTTGTTCTTGGTGGTTTTATGGACTTGTTCACATTAAGTGACAAGTACAGTGTGTCCGCAGTATCCACCGAGTCCGCTGTTGACCGAGCGGACTGCCTGTTAGTCGTGGACTCATGGCGGATGGTGGCTTTGTTCTAGAGCTGTGCGGACTGCCTCCTTGTCTGCATATTGTGTGTGGACTGTCACAGTAAAGGTAGCGGTCCTTTTGTGGTGTTTGCGGACTATGCGGGCTGGTGCCTTGTACGCATAGTGTTGGCAGACTGCTGCGAGTTCGCCTAATGGTGAACATATTCATTGGGGGGGGGGGGGTTGGATGAATAGGTTTATTGATGTCTTGTGACTTTCTTTAAATTTCTTCGTTAGTTACTTAGTGTGTTGGCAGTTCTTAGCTTTCAAGACCCCACAAATAGTAAATAACACAGAGAAGCGCATGCAAAAATTATAGTGGTTCTCCAGATTATGGGTACATCCACTGTTAACCCCAAAATCGGTGATCCTTCCCAAGGAAGCCAGCTCGCTAGTCGCGGTCTGCTACAGGTTCCTCCTGGAGGTCGTGACGTCTTAGGGTGGGCGGACAGAATTTTCTGTCCGGTCAGGCCGTACGACTTGGGCGGTCTCAGCGGTCTGACCGCCCAGGCCACGCACCCTATTCCTTTTGTCAACAGGTCCCACAGACTTCTTCTGCAAAATTCCCCTGCAGACCGCGCGCCTTGTCAGCTTAACCACAAGTTTCTCAACAGGATCCCCCTTTGCCAGACTCGGATGTCTATCCTCCTAGGCCAGCAACAAGCCGGTACTTAGCCCGGTCCTGACAGGTGACATCCAATGTTGATGGACTCAAAATGTCTATTCTCCCAGACCGTTCAAACCGCCAAACAAAAGTGGTGACCTGCCCCCAGGCCACCAGCCAGCTACCTGAGTTTCCACCTCGCCAACATGCGCGGCCTGCCTCGTAAGTCCGGCAGGTCACGAATCCCTTGTCACCAAGCAGGTGCTCCGAGTTCCATTGGATAGTGGCGGACTCCAGCAACATGGGCAGCCAGCATCGTCAGTCCGCCTAAGGAGCGCGGATGCTCCAGCTCTCCAGCTACCCGCAAAGATCAGCCGCCATATCCAACTCCTCGCGAGCTGGGCGTACTCGAAGTGCAGTCAAGTCTTCCAGTCTGCCTAAATTGATGAACCCCAGCTCTAGCTCCTAAGCAATAGGAGGCCTCATCCTCGTTCCAGCATCGGCGGACTCCGCTTGTCAGCAGGCGCGGATTCCGCAGACTCGGCGGATTCACTATGCAGCGCTCCATTCCTCAGCCTCCAGCATTCACCTCCCGACAGCGGGCGGATACATCCCTCAGACCGCATAGTCTTGGCACGGGCTTGAACTCAAGTGGCGGACTTCTCCCAGCTCGCCAGGCAGCAGAACCTCTTCAGGCAGTCCCAGACCGCGCAGCACCGTACAGACTCTGCGGACTCCGCGGATACCACTTCATCTCGCACCATTTGCGAGTGATCCGTTCAGCAGCGGCGAACTCCACGGATTCTCCTCGCAGTCTGCCACATAGCTTCCATCTCCAACTTCCCAGCAGCGGGCAGATAGTCCTTCAGCCCGTACAATCTTGGCGCGGGCTCGATCAACTTAGTTCGGGGGGACTCTTCCCAGTCTGCCATCAGCAGGACCAGTTCCAGAAGCAAGCACCAGTCCGCACAGCCTGTTGCGGACTCGGCGGACTCCATCCTCTTCTCGCTCAAGTTACCGTCTCACTGGGGGCAACATCACTGCAAGCCATTACCTCCTCGGGGCCTATAAATAGACCAACATGCCTCTCATTTGGGGGGGCACCACATCGCCAAGGTGCTCAGGCTCGAAGACAGCCCACAACAAGCTCAAGTAGTAAACCACTACGGACTCCTCCTCCCAGTCTGCACATTCTCCTCTGCCCTTAGTCGCGCGGCCTGCCGTCCTGGCTCTCCAGTCCGCACGGTCTCTTTTCTTCCCTTAACCGTGCGATCTGCCGGCTTCCAAGCTCAGTCCGCACGGCTTCCTTTGGCACTGCTTCCATTGTCGCCAGCTTCCTCTTTGTACCCCTTTACTGCTTTCTTGTAAAGGTCTATTAGCAAGCTGTAATAACTCAATATTAATCAAAGGAAAGCCCTTCGCAAGACTGGCATTTAAGCCGCGGCGGGCGAAGTCTGTTGATGCCGTGGCAAGCGGACCCTTTATTCTTCTTAGCTCATCTTAGATCCCTCAGCGTCAACCTGCAAGCACAACCGTCAAAGTAACAGTCTGCTCGACAGCTCCTGATCAACCTCCTCCGCTGATCATCAAGCTCCTCCGCTGATCATCAACCTTCTTTGTTGATCATCAGCCTCCTCCGCTGTTCATCAGCCTTCCCGGCTTCTCTCAGCAAACCTCTCCTCTATCCCCGCAACCCTTGAACAAGTGTTTGATCCACTCTCGAGCACTCTGAAGCTTACTCCTCCTCATCAACCCCGCAACCTTCATCCTCTTCTTCACCTTGCCCGTGAGATCAAACACTCCTCCGTGTTAACTAGGCGGTGTCGTTTTTGGGCATCAACATTTAACACGCGACCTTCAGATCCGAACAGGCGGTGATCAACGACAGTTAGCCATGTAAGATCTTCGCTCAGCCGAGAACCTTGCTCAATCTAGTCCTAGAGATGATCCTCTCTGGGAGGCCTTCGAGTAAAAGTGCCATGATAATGCTCAGTCGTTCCAAGCGATCAACAAAATTCTTGCTACAATCACCCGCCAGTTGCAGATGCAACCTGCAGCAACTCCAGTTACTCTAGCTGCTCAGATCAATCCTGTCCCAACATTGGAGCATCAACAAGCTTATTCTCCAGCTTGCCCACCGGTCTATCCTCCTTACACAACAACCTTTCCGTAATGGCCTACAACCCCTTTGCGGCCTCAAGATGAAGACTTTGCAGCTCGTCAAAACTTCTTCCGGGAAACAGCCCTGGGAAGTCCTGCAAGATTTATTAACTTTCAGGGAACTCATCCTTCCCCATCAGCTCATGCATTTGCTCCTCCTGCAGTAGCTTTTCCATTTTATCCTCCTGCTTCTTTTGTTGCTGCAGCTTATGCTCCCTTTTATCCTTATGTTGTAGGAGAGTAGGAAGAGCCTTCGCCATTTACAGAGAATGTTCGTCACGAACCTACTTCAGCTAACTTCAGAGAGCCACGGTTACCAATCTACACTGGAGAGACTAATCCAGTGAAGCATCTCCATGCATTCGAGTCGGCCGTTGCTCTCAAAACTCTTTCAGATGCAACTAAGTGTAAGCTCCTTGTCACAACCTTTGATGGGCAAGTGAGGGACTGGTTCTTTATTCTTCTCCCTCACTCCATCACTTCCTTTGCTGATCTACGAAGCGAGTTCTTGCTCAGATTCTCTACTTCCACTAAGAGAAAGGGCGGTCCAGAAGCCCACTTTGAGATCAAGCAGCGTGAGAACGAGACTTGGTCTCAGTTCGTTGATCGATTCTAGCGAGAAATCTTGGACATCGAGATTGTTGGTCAAGAAATGTACCGAGTGGCTCTTATCCATAGCCTTCGTGAAGAGATGCTCAAGTTTGATGCCAATGTTCAAGCACCAAGAACGTACCAAGAGTTGATTGCCTTAGCCAACTCCTATATTCGAGGCTAAAAGAGTAACCCAGGCTTCGTCTCCAGGCTTATATCAGAGAAAGATCCTTCTCATAAGCAGCCTCCGAGGTCTCCTCGCAAATATTTCCCAACTCACTCAAGGAGGGAAAGAAGATTTCAACGCCATCGATACCCTTCCCCGAGCCGTGATCGTGCTCAAGATCAACTACTACTAGTCCATCTTCGCAAAACGTTATAGTTCATCAGCAGCAAGACGATCACTTGCATGAGTTAGAAGTAGATGAATCCATGATATATGTAAGCCAAGTCATGAAGGATAGGGCTAAATACAAAAGGCCTTATCGACCAACTCATCAAAGATCTAGAAACTAAGAACCATATTGCAAATTCCACAAAGAGTCGGGCCACCTGACTGAGAACTACCGAGCACTCCGCAAATTAGTGCAAAGGATGTTGCGGCAGGGTAAGATGTGTGACCTGCTCCCCAAAGAAGATTGCCCTGATCCAGCAACCTCAAAGGGCAAAGAAGTGGCAGACATTCCTTGAAGCTCAAGAGGAGTGAGCCTAGTGGAAGAGCACCCTCTCCTTGTTGTTAACAATGTTGTTGAATGCTTCGATGTCGATGATGAGGGCACGCTTGGAAGACTATTCTAAGCCAGCAAAGGAATTCATAGTTCTTCAACGTCTTTTCATAGCCGTGACTGCTCACTCCTACTCTACTCTAAATATTTCAAACATTTTCTTTACCAAACAATTATAAGTATTCATTCTTGCTTTTCAATAATGTTTACATCAAGGATCCTGTACTGACACATTTCCTTTTTTGGAATGCCTCTTCCTCCATTTTCTCTTTTCCAAAGAGATCGCTGAACCAATGAGATATCGCCAAGTCTTGTTATTCCCTCCGTAGATTGTTCTCTGGCATGACCTCTACGACCACATACAGTGGGGAGTGTTCACGTATGTGCAGTGGGAGCCGTTCAATCTACAATGTTGGGCTTCAGACTTCGGATCCTAACCGGCATCTGACACAGAGTGTGTGCTAAGGAGGCCCCATGTGTTAGCTCTGCTGTGCTTCATTAAGGACACATTACAATTACGATGATCTTTGCTTGACAAGCAATGGCGATCAAGTGTAGCCTTTCCTCTTCGATCATCTCACAACTATGATGGCTGAACACTCTATGGTACTCTCGGTCTGTGCCTTCACGGGATCCACAAATCCGCTGATCCTTTCTCAGACAATCAATTCTTTAGGCCACTTCGCGCAAATAGACTCATTGATCAGTGATGTTATACTCGAGGCAAGAGAGCAGTGCATCTGCCGCTTCCTTCTTAGGATTTTGTGCATGTCTCCCTCTTGTGCTCTGTAAAGGGAATATAGCTAGTCCACTCTGAGTAGGGCTATACTGGTGATGACCTTTCTTGGTCATCTCCGAGTATAGACCTCTTTGTTATCAACTGCCTTTTTTCATAGGTGAACAGGTTAAATCCGACCTACCAAAAGGATTAACAAACATTCACTTTGCTTATGCTCATCTTATATGCGTTGCCTGCATAATCTGTATCAGATGATGACTTACAAGCTCTCTACTTATATAATCTCCATTACTTTTATCAAATGCAAATGACATCAATCATTGATCAAAGAATCTGGTTCTCCTTGATCCTCAAGCCATGCTATTGGAATCTAGTTAAGATTGGCAGAATTCGTCAAGCCTCTTCTCTGCAAATCTGATCATATCCATCCTATCATATCAATAGTCAACATTCGACTTATTGATAAGGACTTCATGTTAAAGATGTCATCTCTAATATAGCTAGAAGATCACTACTCTAGTTTGATCTTCATTCAATTATCAGCAGAGTTCATCAGGCATCTCCTCTGCTATTTTATCTCATCAACAGTTGGCATTCGCAAGTTCCACCCAGGTACTTGCAGCTTAGTTCATTATATTATGTCTGCTGCACACTCTTCTCTTTGTAGTGATTAATAGGCACCTGCAAGCCTCATTCAGGTACTTGCAGCTTAGTTCATTATATTATGTATGCTGCTCACTCTTCTCTTTGCAGTGATTAGAAGGCACCTGCATGCCTCATCCAGGTACTTGCAGCTTAGTTCATTATATTATGTCTGCTGCTCACTCTTCTCTTTGCAGTGATTAGCAGGCACCTGCAAGCCTCATTCAGGCACTTGCAGCTTAGTTCATTATATTATGTTTGTTGCACACTCTTCTCTTTGTAATGATTAGCAGGCAGCTGCAAGCCTTATCCAGGTACTTGCAGCTTAGTTCATTATATTATGTCTGCTGCTCACTCTTCTCTTTGCAGTGATTAGCAGGCACCTGCAAGCCTCATCCAGGTACTTGCAGCTTAGTTCATTATATTATGTCTGATGCTCACTCTTATCTTTGCAAGGATTTGCAGGCACCTGCAAGTCTCACCCAGGTACTTGCAATCTTCACATATTATGTCTGCTTCTAACTCTTATTTTGCAGAAATCGGCAGACACTTGCAAGTTTCTTGACAGGTACTTGCAAGCTACTCCCATTTATTATGTCTTCTTCTAACTCTTCTTTTGTAGATATCAGCAGATACATGCAAGTTGCCTTCAGGTATTTGCGGCTTCCTTTACCCCCATATTTGCTTCTAACTTCTCTTTTGCAGAAACCAGCAAACACTTGCAAGTTCCTTTCAGGTACTTCCAACTCATTTTTCTTTATTGCATACTGCTCACTCTTCCTTTTGTAGAGGAAGCAGGTGCTTGTAAGCCACCACCAGGTACTTGCAAGTTATTATGCTCCTATGTTTTCCTCTCACCTTCATTTTGCAGAACTCAGTAGAAGACACATCTTCTTCGTTTTGCAAAAGCAAACCCAGGTACACACAAGGTGTATCTTCCATACATGCCTACACTAACTTTTATTTTGCAGGAAAAAGATAGGCATTGGCAAACTAATAAGGAGAGACATCAGGTTCTATATTTCCTTGCCCCTTCCTTTCCTTGGGGGTGGATCACGATTTTCGTGGGTCTCCAACTTTTTCCAAGCTTCCTTTGGAACTTAAAAAAGTGCGGGGATTATATTAACACCGAATTCGGTGAACCTTCCCAAGGCAGCCAGCTCGCTAGTCGCGGTCTGCTCTAGGTTCCTCCTGGACGTAGCGATGTCTTAGGGTGGGTGGACAGAATTTTCTGTCCGCTCAGGCCGCACGACTTGGGCGGTCTCAGCACTCTGACCGCCCAGGCCGCGCGCCATATTCCATTGGTATGTAGGTGCTGCGGACTGCTTCTGCAGTCTGCCCTTGCAGGCCGCGCGCCTTGTTAGCTTAACCATAGGTTTCTCAACAGGAGCCTCCTTTGCCAGACTCAGATGTCTATCTGCCCAGGCCGAAAACAAACTGCTACTTAGCCCGCTCCTAACAGGTGACATCCATTGTTGACGGACTCAAAATGTCTATCCGCCCAGACCGTTCAAACCGCCAAACAAAATTGGCGACCTGCCCCCAGGCCACCAGCCAGCTACCTCAGATTCCACCTCGCCAATATGCGCGGCCAGGCTCGTCAGTCTGGCAGGTCGCGAATCCCTTGTCACCCAGCAGGTGTGGCGAGTCCCATTCAACAGTGTCATACTCCAGCAGCATGGCAGCCAGCATCATCAGTCCGCCTAAGGAGCGCGGACGCTCCAGCTCTCCGGCTACCCGCAAAGATCATTATTCATATCCAGCTCCTCGCGAGCTGGGCTGACTCAAAGTGCAGTCAAGGCTTCCAGTCAGCCTAAATTGATGAACCCCAGCTCCAGCTCCTCAGCAACAGTAGGCCTCATCCTCATTCCAGTATCGGCAGTCTACGCTTGTCAGCAGGCGCGGTCTCCACGGACTCGGCGGATTCGCTATGCAGCCCGCCATTCATCAGCCTCTAGCATCCATTTCCCAGCAGCGGGCGGATACCTCCCTTAGCCCGCACAGTCTTGGCGCGGTCTCGAACTGATGTGGAGGACTTCTCCCAGCCCGCCAGGCTGTAGAACCTCTTCAAGGCAGTCCCAGACCGCACAGCACCGTATGGACTCCACGGACTACGCGGATACCTCTTCATCTCACACCCTTTACGCGTGCTCAGTTCAGCAGCTGCAAACTCCGTGGATTCTCCTCGCAGTCCTCCACATAGATTCCAGCTCCCGCTTCCCAGCAGCGGTCAGATAGTCCTTCAGCCCGCACAATCTTGGCACGGGCTCGATCAACTCAGTCCGGGCAGACTATTCCCAGTCTGCCATCAGCAGGACCAGTTCCATAAGCAAGCCCCAGTCCGCACGGCCTGTTGCAGACTCAGTGGACTCCATCCTCTTATCGCTCAAGTTACCATCTAACTGGGGGTAAAGTCACCGCAAGCCTTTACCTCCTCGGGCTAATAAATAGACCCCCATGCCTCTCATTTGGCGGGGGGACACAACATCGCCAATGTGCTCACGCTCGAAGACATCCCTCAACAAGCTCAAGCAGTCAACCACTACGAACACCTCCTCTCAGTCCACACCTTCTCCTCTGCCCTTAGTCGCGCGACCTGGTATCCTGGCTCTCCAGTTCGCGCGGTCTCGTTTCTTCCCTTAACCGTGTGGTCTGCCGGCCTCCAAGCTCAGTCTGCGCGGCTTCCTCTGGAATTCCTTCATTAGCCGCCACCTTCATCTTTGTACCCCTTTATTACTTTCTTGTAAAGGTGTATTATCAAGCTGTAATTACTCAATATTAATCAAAGGAAAGCCCGTCGCAAGAGTGGCATTTAAGCTGCGGACGGCGAAGTCTGTTGTTGCCGCTGCAAGCGGCCCCTTTCTTCTTCTCATCTCAACTTAGCTCCCTCGGCCTCAACGTGCAAGCAGAACCGTCAAAGTAACTGTCTTCTTGACAGCTCCTGATCAACCTCCTCCACTGATCATCAAGCTCCTCCGCTGATCATCAACATTCTCTGTTGATCATCACCCTCCTCTGCTGATCATCAGCCTTCCTGGCTGCTCTCAGCAAACCTCTCCTCTATCTCGCAACCCTTGAGTAAGCATTTGCTCCACTCTCGAGCACTCTGAAGCTTCCTCCTCATCACCCCACAACCTTCATCCTCTTCTTCACCTTGCCCGTGAGATCAAACACTCCTCCGTGTTAACTAGGCGGTGTCGTTTTCGCGCATCAACATCCAATCTCCTCCCACCTTTCTAACTTCAATTAGACAAGGCACTTCTCCAAAACTCAACTCAAAGATTTTACACCTCTGATCCCTCAGGATCTTTCAGTCTCCTCCAAGATTTACAGATCAGGCACTAAGCCCTACAACTCAGTAATATACAGATCACCTACCTTAGGACAAAGGCCCTACCACTCAGGCTGGGAGGACATCCCTACCTCAGAGAAAATATGCCCTTACCTCAGAGATAATGACTCTCCTATAGCTCAGGCCGAAAGGCCCTACCTCAGATCCAAAGGATCATACATCTCAGGCACAAGTGCCCTACAACTTAGAGAGAATGAATCTCCTACCTCAGGCTCAAAATCCCTACATTTTAGTGATCAAAAGATCACAAACCTTAGATCCAAGCTGGATCCTATACTCAAAGAGTAAAACACTACTACAGCTCAGGCAAATTTGCCCTACCTCAGGCCAAAGGCCCTACAGCTCATAACCAAAAGGATCCTATAGAAAAATAGTTGTTTTAATTAGGTTGACATGGAGAAATCTCTCTGTTTTAACACCTAGAGATGAGTTATCTCAGCTCTAACTTTCTTTAGAGCAGTAGGAAGATATTCTTCACTAGAAGGCTGCCTCTGCTGGAAGTAACTCATAATGTAGTTTCTGAACTTTTTGTAGAAGACTAAGCATCTGTTGGTCTTGAGCTCTTCAAACAGCTAACTGAACTTTTGGTATTGCTAGAATTATTCAAGCTTTTTCTCAGCAGTAATGGCAAGGAAGATGAAGTCTAGCCGCTCTTTTTCTTATTGAGTAAAACCCTAAAAGCTATCTTCAACAACTTGAAGCTGTCCCTTTTCTCTTCTGCTAATTTACAGTTCAAGGAATATTGTGGGGACCACCTGCAGTAGATAGCTGTAACTTGCTTTACCCGGAGAGTTCCACTTTCCAGCCATTCCTGCCACCATTTTAGGGCAAAAACTCCGTCTTTCCTCCTCTGCTCTTCATCTTCCACTAAGGAGACAAGCTCCGGCCAGGCTCGCGAAGCTTACCTCTCGCTGGTGCTTGCTCTCGTCCTGCTCCTTCACTTCTTAGCTTTATTGCAAGTTTCGACGCCATATCCATCAGGCAAGGGGAAGCTTGCAACCTTCTTTCGGATAGTGACAAAAAGAAGACGGTTCCATTGGAGGGTAGTGACATCCTTCTCAACCCGGACGTAGTTGATGACCGAGCTTGGACGCGGACTGACAACCCAACGATTCTTTCCACGACTCCTTGTCGAGCCTTCGGATTCGGTCGATTTCTTGACTTGCTCTTGCTTTATTGCTGTATATGCGTGGTTAAATCTTTATATATAGTTGATGTGTCACTTTAGTTGTAAGCGTTATTAGTTTCATGTCTATGTGAATCTTTATCATTTTACTTCTTTAGTTTCTTGTGTAGTGCCCATATTTCCACATGCCACCATAGTTGGTATTGTCGCTCTAGAGATCGCTAGAGGTGCGCGTTGTGACGAGGTGTTTGCGACCCTCATTCTATTATTCTACTCATTCCCTACTCTTGCATTTTCCTCCATTCCGTCTAGCGATGTAGCACATAGCGGCATGCATAGGAGTAGAATTAATTAGCTTTTATTTTCTTGCTTCTAAAACCAAACCCCTTAGTGACCTCAACCTAAGGATTTCAATCTCAAGTCCTCCTTGAAAGACAACTCCAACTTGCAGTGTTCCTTGAGAGATTCGATACTTGGGAAAGCCTCCCCATTTTATATTACTTATCCGAGCGGTACACTTGTCATAAGCGCATCAAGTTTTTGGCGTCGTTGTCGGGGAACACTGCTGTGTGAGTTTTCTAAAAGTAAGTCTTTTGATTGTTGTTTTTTTTATAATTTTAGTTCCTTACCATTTCTTTTGTTTATTTCTTTTTGTCCCTTTTCTGATTTTTGGCTTAGAAAGCGGGTCGGTGTTTTTTTATTCTAACTTGTGTTTTCAATGCCAGGTTTCGAGAGCAATTTTTCACCTCCACAATATTTGCTTGATCGTGCTACTCCTTTTTTGTGTGAGTCGGCTGATGATACCATTTTTTTGGTGATTCGGTGCCTGAGGTTGCGTCGAAGTGGGATAAGGATTTTACTATCTCCTACGAAGAATGTAGATCTTCGGAACACTATGATGCACCCCGATGGGATGAGGAGTATCCCCTTTCTGATGCGGAGGTTTGCACCTCCTTATAGGACGAGGTGGTACCTCTTACCACCGTGGACCTCGAGTTCTTGGATTCCCTCGATACGACTCATATAATACCGACAGTGATCTGTGCTCGGATCCTGTTGAGTGTGATACCGGGATCACTCTCCCGTATTCTACGTATTTTAATTTTTCCTCTCATTTATTCCTTGACCCCCCCCCCTTCATTATCTTAGCATGTGTCGGTTGAGTCTCCATGTGTACATTGGGATGACGATAAGCCTTGTGCTCAAGCCATCAACAAGTGCATCTGCTTGTGTGATAAGGTTCCTACCTCCTTCGCAGTGGAAGCCCCTGTCGTCTCCATCTCCTACTGCAGACTTGCGGTGGACAACGCCTTGCTAGGCAAGGATATAGCTTTTGATGAGATTTGTGAGGACCAGTGCTCCTCCTCTTCTTATTTCTTATTTCCTCTAATTGAGTTGGCATGTATTATTATTTAGGTAGACGGGTAAGAACATTATCTCTGTATCGGTACTCGCTACCTTAACGGATATTCGGCCAGTTACCTGTGCATCTTTTATTTCATAGGTCCATTAGCTAGAACTTTTTGTTTGCTAAATAAGTTGTGTTTGGTGGACAATAACCCCAGTACTTATCTAGGAGTAGGTATAGTTAGTTATTTTTATTATTTTTAAAAAAATTGTTTTGCATATTGTATAGATTGTTTTAGCTTTATTGCATGCTTGCGAGATTTTAGTGTGTTATATGTGATGATTTTGTTTAGCTTAATAACTTGCGAGCATAGCTTAGATTAAATTTGATATTGTTATTGTATATACAATTTTTGCTGGAGGCCTTTTGCAGGTTTGCCCTTCACTTGCGCGGCGGAGAGAGTGAAATTTTTGCAAGTTTAACTTCAAGCTATCTCATGTGTTCTAGTATGCTCATTTGCTGAGTATGGGGTATCATCTCCCTTGACTTTTATTTCATTGTTTTATTGTAAATCTCGTGATTGGTTGCATAGATTAAGTTTGGTGGGGGAGAGACTCGAGTCGTTGTCCGCTCATGTGCACATTCCACTCGCATACTAAAATATTTTATTGTTATATCATTTGCATTTTCATTGCGCTCCACAGGACCCACTTGAGAACGCGTACTTAAGAAATTTCACACGCCGAGTGATCGTTTAAAAAAGAGAGCTAGATGCTCAATCTTTCTACACTCTAGTATAAACTATGTAAATAGGCATAATTTAGATTGATTTTAATCTCATGCAAGTACACCTATCAATCATAGTATAGGAGAATTCTACATCTCGTGTCGTATTCCTCAGGGTCTTTTCAAGTACTCGTACTCGCTCTCGTCCTATTATCGTACCTATATTTAAAATTGGTTGTTCACTCTAAACTAGCATTACTAGGAGTAATTGTGTAAAGTGACATTGGAGAATTAAGGTTGATAAAAAAACAGAAAGTCTAAGAGTAATCACATGAGAATATTCACTTATTAATTCAACTCTATTTAATCATGTTTAAACAATATTATCAAATTCATTGTATTGTAAGAGTTTGATCTTCATCGAATTCTCTCTCGAGCAATCCAATACCTAAAGCTAAGTTGAGTGAATTTTCTCTCGAAAAATTCACAACTCTCAAATTTGCATAAATATAAAGTAACCCTGTCAAATACATAAATTCATGAAATCCTATCTTCGAAAAATTCACAACACTCAAATTTGCATTTTGTCTTTGACATCTTGCCAGACAGTGAGTATCATATTTCTGGAGGTGGGACTCCATCTTTCAAAATCAGGCTTCAGTTCAACCTGCTTTCTAAACCTTTTCTTTGAGAGTTGAGCTTCTTGCTCTTTATTCAGTGCTGCCTCTGACATTTCCACTTTCTCAATTATAACATTCTTAGTAGCCTCTTGAGGGCTATACATCTGGTGAACAATTTATTGAATTCCCTTAAAGTTAGAAGGGGATATAAGATTTGAGCTACCTCCTGCTGACCCCCTTCAATTCCTGCAGCTTGAATACCTGACTCAGCTATATTATCATCATCACATAGCGGTGGATATCACAAAGTTTCTTTAACAGCATTTGTTATCCATTTAGCATGCTCTGCGCTAGCATTGACTAACAACCTCTCCCCCTTTATGACTTCTCTCTCAATATGATCCCTGAGATCATCCTTTTGGAAACTTATCTGATTAACTAGATAATTGGTTCCCTCTGTATAAAAAGCTTTAAACTTCTGTAGCTGAGCAGATATGATCTTCTAAGAGGATTTAATGGCAGATTGGAAGGTGGATAAATCTTCTTGAAGTTTGTTATCAAACTCTGACTTCTCTTTAGCCCTTTCCTCAGTTAATGCAGTTGTATTATTCTTTAACTCAGTAAGAATCACATTATGTGTTTCAGTAAGATTATTATTCATCCATAGCTGATTTTACAGAACATATCCTTGCTTAACTAGTATGTCATCACTTTGAGTTCTTGCCTCTTATTGCTGCTTGGCTAGAAAAACTATAGCATTACCTCCTTTATGGAAGCAGTCTGTCATCTCTTTCTTATTCTGGTTTACTTCAATTCTGATTGATTTTATATCTTGAACCAAAGTAAACTGAAGTTCCTTATGGTTTTCATCCACATATTTTTCAAGAGCTTGTCTTTGCTCATCCATTTTAACTTGCAGAGCAACCAACAGTGAACTGAAGTCAACTGCTGGGGCTGTGGGTTGTGAGGCAGTCTGTAAAGCTTTCTTATAGCTTGAGCTATTCTTCCTATAAACCATCAATTTTCTCTTCTTTACTCTGAGGGCTTCTCCATCAGATTCAAAAGAACTTTCAAGGTTCACTGTGTCCTTTGGACTAGAGGGCAGCTCTTTGTCAATCCTTGGCAACTCCCCCTTAGTCTATGGCTCCTCCCCCTCCATCCTTGGCACTACTTCCTCAGTTCTTACTTCTTGTAAGTCAGGAAACAATTCCTCAAGAGTGAATTCTTGTTGTAGTTGAACTGGAGGAACATATGTATTTTGTACAGTTAATGGAGCATCATCTAAAGCAGATGTATCATCCATTGATATATCCTGTGCAGGGATGTTGTCATGGTGTGTCTGTTCAACATCAGTTAGAAGCACAGTTAGTGTATCTGGCTCAGTATCTATTGTAGTTTGATTAATATCATCTATTATCTCAAGAATAGTTTGAGTGGCTTTTTCACTCTCTAATGCAGCTTGCTATTTCTCAAGAACAACTTCTGGAGGCAAGGCCTCTTGTTGAGCTGGTGAAAGCTCATTGGCTCCCCCTAGAGGAACCACATCCTGAACTTGATCCAGTTGAATGGTGCTTTCTGCAATATGCTCCCCCTGCTCCTGAATATCATCTACATTCTTAGGGGCAGATGATTTCCTTGCACATTCTTGTTGTTCTTCATCTGGACTGAAGATTACTTGTCCTTTTGAATCAATAGAATATTTAGGTTTCCTGGGGGTTGTCTTTTTCTTTTTCAGTTATGGTTGTTTCTATGGTGTAGAACCATCCTTTGTCAAAGCTCTTTCCCACATGGATAGTATTCTCATATCCATCCTTCTCATGTGGTTTATTCTAGATCCTGTTGTGTGGTTCATTACTTTAGGAATATTCATTGCCGGATACAGACTCAGTATTCTTCCTAGATTAGGTTCTTCAAACTTTCCTTGATCTTGTCAAAGATCACAACAGACCAGTTAGTTTTTATTCTGAAAATAACTCTGGTCATTAAGCTGAACATATAGGCTGAGATCCTATCATGTCCTCCTGGTTTGTAGAGAATTACTTTTCCCATAATCTCTGAAAGAAACTTTCCTTGTGAGTTCATCCCCTTTCTCTGCATTGATGATTCAATCTTAGTGGTGGGATCCAGGCCACACCATTGAAGAGCTTCTTTTGTCATTGAAGATGCAACTTCATCATCTTCTTGAGTCCTGGGCAACTTTAGTGTCTTTCTTAGACGCTTCTGGGTAAGTTTCACCTTGAGTCCTTGAATTGATGACCTAATCTTCAATCCAGTTGAATCCAGGGTTGCTGTGGTATAGAATTCAAGAACCTCCGTCTTCCAGATCTTGGTACGTTCTGAAACTAGATATTCTAAACCATTTTCTTTGATTAGGGTTAACACATCTCTGATCTCAATCGCAGCACTCTCAAAAGCATTGCGAACTACCTCATAGCCTTTATTGATGTTGTTCTCAAACTTTGGTGCCATTGGTGATGAGAAATTTGAGGAGAAGAGAGATGAAGGTCTGTCGACTCAAAGATGTGGTCTCGAAAATATTGAGAGCGTAGTCGACAAAGATGTTCTGTGACCTATTTATATGTTTGTCAACACAGAAGGTCAAAAGGCGGGGTAATGGATACTTAATGTGTCGACACAGACTTCTAATGTCTCGACAGAGTCAGACAACACTATGTGTCGACACATTTTGAGATGTGTCGACACAGACTTCTTAATAGTCGACTCCAATATCTTCATGTCGACACAGACTTCTGTATGTATCGACACTACTATCTAAATGTTAGAACTTCTATATGTCGACACCAAACTTTGAGTGTCGACACCACTATCTCACCACTATTTTGTTGTGTCGACATAACTTTCCTTATGTATCGACACAAGCTACTATATGTCGATACAGATTACCTTTTGTGTCGACATTAACTACTATATGTCGACATTGAATTACTTAGCCAGATTTACCAAGTTACTCTAGGTTTAACATGCCTAATTCAATTTTGAAATAATTGAATTTAGTTTCATCTAGTGGTTTAGTAAACATATCAGCAATTTGATTATTTGTGGTGACAAATTACAAACAAATATCTTCTTTTTCAACATGCTCTCTTATGAAGTGAAATCTAATTTCTATATGCTTTGTTCTGCTATGTGATACATGATTTTTAGCAATAGAAATAGCACTTGTAGAATCACAAAATAGTGGAGTTCTACTAACCTTGAGACCATAGTCTTCAAGTTGATGTTGAATCCATAAAAGCTGAGCACAGCAGCTGCTTGCAGCAGCATACTCAGACTCTGTAGTGGAAATTGCCACACTTGTCTGCTTCTTACTGCTCCATGACACCAATCTACCACCTAGAAACTGACATGTGCCAGTGGTGCTCTTTCTATCTTCTTTGCAACCTGCAAAATCTGCATCTGAAAAACCAGTCAGTAGAAAGTCTCTATTCTTAGGGTACCAAAGACCAAGATTAGGTGTGCACTTAAGATATCTCAAAATTTTTTTAACTGCAGTATAATGAAATTTTTTAGGGCTTGCTTGGTACCTAGCACAACACATGTAGCATACATAATGTCTGGTCTACTGAAAGTTAAGTATAGAAGGGAGCCAATTATCCCTCTATGCAAAGACTCATCTACAGGTTTTCCTGCATCATCTTTGCCTAAAGGCATACTTATCCCCATTGGAGTTCTCATGGTGGTGAATGACTCCATACCATATTTCTTAATTAACTCCTTGGTGAGTTTAGACTGTGATATGAACAAGCCATCATCAGTCTGTCTTACTTGGAGTCCCAAGAAGAATTTGAGCTCACCCATACTGCTCATCTCAAACTTCCCTTGCATAAGTTTTGCAAACTTCAGTCAAAGGTTGTTTTCTGTAGATCCAAATATTATGTCATCAACATAAATCTGTACTAGGATCATCTTGCCTTTTTACTCCCTAAGGAATAGAGTCTTGTCTATTTTCCCCCTTGAAAATTTATTTTCAATGAGGAAGGTAGACAATGTTTCATACCAAGCCCTAGGGGCTTGTTTCAGACCATATAAGGCTTTCTTAAGCCTACAAACATAATCAAGATAAAGTGGATCAACAAAACCTGAGGGCTGTTGAACATAGACTTCTTCTTTCAAATTACCATTTAGGAGTGCTGACTTGACATCCATTTGGTATAATTTGAACCCTTAGAAAGCAGCAAAGGCAAGAAATAGCCTTATTGCTTCCAACCTTGCCACTGGGGCAAATGTCTGATCAAAGTCAATGCCCTCTTCCTATCTATAACCTTTGGCAACCTGTATTGCTTTGTTCTTCACTATGATGCCATTTTCATCTAGTTTAATCCCGTAGATCCACTTTGTCTCAATAATATTATGATCCTTTAGTTTTGGAACCAGCTCACATACTTTACACCTTCTGAATTGATTCAGCTCATCCTGCATTGCATCAATCCAGTTGGAGTCTTATATGGCTTCTTCAAATCTCGTGGGTTCCAACTGTGACAAGAAACTTGAGCAAAGCACTGTGTTCATGTATTTGCTTCTAGTTTGCACACCATGTATGGGATCACCAATAATTTAGTGTGCTGTATGATCCTTTAGATTCCTTATTGCTGGAGGCATTCTATCAACAATTTGAACTTCTTCACGTTCTCCACCATGCTAAACTTCATTGTCTTCAATGTCAGCTTGTGGACCTTGTACTCCCCCTGGACAGCAACCATCATTTTCCACATCCTGCCTTGCAGTTTGGTCTTCATTAATGGTCAGCATGTCCAACTTTTCTTTTAAACCTGTTTATCTACAAGAATTGCTAGACAACTCACAGTTAATTAGCTCAGATTCATTAAACACTACATGAACATATTCTTCTACAACTTGTGTAGTCAAGTTGTAGACCCTATATGTCTTACTGCTATTGATGTACCCAACAAATATCTCATCTTGGGATTTGGCAGCAAACTTAGTTAGGTGAGACTTGTTAGTATTAAGCACATAACACCTGCTACCAAAGATCCTAAAGTAGGATATGTTTGGTTTTCTTCCCTTCATAATCTCATAGGGAGTCTTTTTGTGATTCTTAGTTATAGATGCTCTATTGAGAACATGACAAGCAGTATTTACTGCCTCAGCCCAGAAAAATTCTGGGAGAGAAGTGTCACTTTGTAGAGTTCTACCAGCCTCAATAAGAGTCATATTCTTTCTTTCAGCAATTCCATTTTACTGAAGTGTTTTAGGTGAGGAGAATTCCTGATGAATCCCTAGTTCTTCACAAAACCTTGTCATACAATCAGACTGAAATTCAGTTCCATGATCACTTCTGATTTTGACCACTGAATTGTTAAATTCATTCTGAATTTGTTTCACAAAGTTATGAAAGACAGTATGAGTTTCAGATTTCTGCCTCAAAAAGAAAACCCATGTAAAGCTAGAACAGTCATCTACTATCACAAAAGTATAGACTTTCCTACCTAGACTATGAACAGGTATAGGACCAAATAGATCCATATGCAAGAGGTACAAACACCTCACAAAGTCTTTGGTATCAAGACTACGAAAAGAGAATTTGGTCTGCTTGCCTTTTTGACATGCTGAACATATACCCTCTTTTATGCACTTAAACTGAGGATCATTCCTCACTAACTCTAAACTATAGAGTTGGCCTATAGACTTACAGTTCAGATGAGCTAGCCTATTGTGCCATTGGACACACTGAGAAGCTTTCTTATTTATAACTAAACATATAAGAGAGTTCATGTTTTCATAATCAAAATTTAAACAATAAACATTCCCTTTTCTATAACCAGACAAGATCACCTTCTGATCACTTGTCCTTTTAATCTGACACCCATTCTTAATAAATGAAGTATCATACCAAAGATCACTCTGCTTACTTATGCTTATCAAGTTATGTTTCAAACCTTTTACATAAGCCACTTGAGTGATTGTTATAGAACTAGTAGAAAGGTTACCAAACCATTTTATGACCCATTTTTCTGATCCACCAAAGATCACTTTGGGTCCACTCTCTATGGGAGTATAGTCCTTTAACATTCTTCTTGTTCCAGTCATGTGACTGGAACATCCACTATCCAAGTAACATATAGGGGTATGGGAACTTGGACCCACCTGCAGCAAGAAATATTAATTTACCTTAGAACCCCAATGTTTATTGGGTTCTAGGCTCAGGTTAGATTGAAACTTGATATTCTTACCAGCAACCTTCCTCACAAGTAAGCTGGCATTCTTCCTGACACTGGTGTTGTACCAGTAATCCATTGCATAATTCCCTATCTTACCACAACACCAACACTCATATCTATTATACCACTTTTTAGGTATAGTTTTAACAGCATTGCTGTCAGCTATTCTTAACACTGTTGGTACAGTGCTTCTTTGCTTGATTGCTAGAGCTACACCCTTGTCATTCAGAATATCAGACTTACCATAACCATGTATGATATCATGATCATATCTATTAGTTGGCTGCCACACTTTTCTAAAGGAAATGGGGGGTTTGAAGGCTAGAGGATGTACTGGGGCTTTGCCTTTTCTTTTGGAATTTGCAGCCCTTGCATTTCCCTTAAAGCCCAATCCTTTCTTACCCTTTTTGGGAATAAAGTCATCAATTAAAGGGAAGACTGATTTTATCTTAGAGAATTTAGCCACCAGATCATTTTCCCTCTGAAGTTTGACTTCCAGACTTTTGATTTGATCATTCTTGAATGTAATAGTACACATCTGAATAACAGTTATGTTTTTCAGTTTGGCTAGTTCATTCATCTTTAGATCCAGCATTTTTTCTAAATCTAATGCAGCCAGCTTAAGAGCAACAATTTCCTTGGTCTGTGCTTTGTTAAGGATTCTGATTTTCTTAAGTGCTTGCAGCAGATCTCCATATTCATCAATAAGTTGATGAACATCTCCTTCAGATTCAGATTCATCCACATTTCTTGATGCAGATGCTTCAGATTCTGATCCAGTATAGTAATCAGAAACTATTAAAGAATTATTTACCTTACTAGGACCAGACTGATCTTGGCACTGATCTTCTATCAACGCCATCAGTCCTTTACAACAATGTTCTTCAATTTCATTTACTGAGTCCAGTAATTTCAAGAACTCAGCCTCTTCTGCACCCTCTTCAGTTGCCAACAGTCCTATGTATGCTTCAGCTTCAACTTCAGCCTCAGAATCTAATAATGAAGAATCTGACCAGCTTTTTTATTTTTTTGCAATAAAGGATTTCTCCTTCTTTCCCTTGTTTTTTAATTTATTCTTGTCATTAGATTCTTTCCTTTTGTTAGGACAATCATCTACCACATGTCCAGTCCTGTTGCAAAAATAGCAAACAATCTTAGTTGAAGATAATTTACTTGGTTTAGAGCCATACCTGTCCTTCCTAGAGGATTTCTTTTTTTATTCTGATAGTACTCATCCTTGGATTTTGAGGAGGATGGATTGGATGTCCATTATTTCTTCTTCAAAACCTTTGAAATTGTTTTGAGAAGGCAGCTAAGTCTTCATCAGAATTTGGACTATCTGATGTGTGACTGTCAGAACTTTCTGAAACTACTTCTGTAGCTTTCCTAGGAGGAGATGTAGACATTCTCCTGTCCTTTCTTATGGCTTCGGTCTTGAAAGCCACTGACTTATCTCTGTAATCAACTTTATTATTTTTCTCCTCCTCCTTTCTGACCATCAGTTGCATCTCATATGAAAGTAGTTTGCCAAATAATGCTGGAGGTGAGATTACTGCTAGTCTGGCCACTTCCCTAATGGCACATATCTTGGTGTCCCAGTCCTTAGTTAATGATCTCAAAAACATATCATTTAACTCATATGTGCTGAATACTCTTCCATATGACATCAGTTCATTAACTATTCTGAAGAACTTCTTGTAACATTCAGTTACACTGTCTGTTTTAGATTGTCTAAAACTTTCATACTCCTGATTCAGCATAGACTTTCTATCTTCCCTCACCTCTTCTGAACCCTCCATATAGACAATCAGGGTGTCCCACATTTCTTTGGAGGTCTTGCAGTTAATCAAATTTTGGAATGCTGAATCATCTATAGCACTGAATATTTTATTCCGTGCTCTCTTATCCATAGTAGACAAGATGATCTCATCCTTTGTCATTTCAGAATACTCCTTTGGTGTCCTGAGATTTGCATCAAGAACTGAGACTTTCATTGTGATGAATGACCCTTCTTTGACTTTCACATAGATTATTGGATCTAAAGCTTCCATAAACAGTCTAACTCTTTCTTTTCATATGCCAAAAATCTCTTTCATGCATATAGGTAACTTTATGGAACCAAACTCCTTATGATTCTCAATGGAACCCATTTTGCCTAATAGATTTCCCCCTTGGCGATCTACTCAGACTGTTAAGTCTATTCTTTGAGTAACCTCCTTCTGATACCACTTGAAAGAATTGGTTTCAAGATGTTCTAAACACCTAGAGGGGGGGGGGGTGAATAGGTTCAATTCTTTTTCTAACATAGGCAGATAAATCTATCTAGTTTAGCAATTTATTTAGCAGAAAACACAGCACATCATTTACATACACACAACAATCCATAGATTACACACTAGATTTATAGTGGTTCCCTAAATGATGGGTACATCAACTTTCCCCCTTCGCCTATCTAGCAGTGTACTAGATTTGGCCTAACTTCCTTCTTTCTTCTCAGATCTGCAGATCTTACAGCTCAGAACCAAGACTGGTTCCTACAACTCAGAGTGAATCCACACTCCTAAAACTCAGGCAGAAGCCCTACCTCAGCCTCTTCCACAGGCCTACAACTCAGAGTGACACCCCACTCCTACAACTCAAGCAAAAGCCCTACCTCAGCCACTTTCACAGGCCTACAACTTAGGGAACAAATTCCCCTACCTCAGGCACTCAGCCCTACCTCAGCCTTTATAATTTAGGGTTACAACTCAGAGAAGTAAATCTCCTACACTCAGATCTATTACAGATCCTACAAAAGTTATTGATGAAAAAGATAATTATATATTCAACCAGATGGATAGAGAATTGGTTGAAGGCTTCTTGATCAGTTCTTGATAGAACTGATTACTTAAGGATCAACCTGTCTTAGCTTCTTCAAAGCATGTTGAATATGAAAAAAGTAGGGTCGATCTTCTTGGTGTTGGAGTTGATCTTCAATCAGCTTCCTTCAGAAATTAATCTGAATTTTTCTTCAGAATTGATCTGAATTCTTCTAGTAGACTGTTCATGATCTGCCTTCACTGGATGAGGACTTCTCACCTTCTTGTTTTCTCTCTCTATAATTGTTGACTGTTTCTTCTTTCTCTTCTTCTGGATCCTCAATCCTTCAGAGATTTTTCACTGATCGTGTTCACGATCACTTCTTCACAATTGATAATTGATTAGCTATCTGTTCTATTATTGAGAGTGCATATATATACATAGGCTTCATCCATGGTTACCGGCTGTTCCAGTTTAAAACGGTCTTCTGACACCTCTGAAAGATGTGACAACAATGTCAGTAATGATAGCTGTCAAGTCTCCAGTTGTATTACTTCAACCTTCATTGGACTTTGACTCAGCAACAGAGAATGTCGAGTGAATACATCACATGTGTCGACACACATAGTCCATGTGTCGACACAAGTATTGATGATGTCGACATAGATTCACTTTTACTTCTCGACACAGCTGTTATGGAATGTGTCGACACAAGTCCTGTGTGTCAACACAAACACTCCTTGTCTTGACAAAGTTGGTGTCGACAGAATTCTGGTGTGTGTCGACCCAAGTTCTGTGTGTCGACACAGTCGTTGTCGACAGAATTCTGGAATGTATCGACAGCTTCTATGTGTGTCGACACAGATCCTGATGATGTCGACACAATTTGGCCCGTGGTGTCGACACATCATTGTCGACAGATTTTCTGTGTGTCGACAAAAGTTCTGGGTGTCGACACAATCTGGCCCTTGGTGTCGACACAGCCATTCCCAAGCGTCGACACTTGTACTTAGAAAATTTTTCTTCATCTTACTTAACCTGCACATGATAACTCAACACAACATCAAATACAACTTGATGCATATCATTGAGTTAGGTGAGGCTTCTCCAAATCTGGTACACATTTTTCAATGTACCCAACATCATCCCAGATAATATCAATCAGAAAAATGGAACAAAAATAAATCATATGAGGCGAATGGACCTGAGAATCCTGTCTAAATGGGACAGAGTCTTGGCTAAAGAGACATCAGAACCTCAAAGGATGAAAGAGGTTAAAAGAAAGAAATCTGTGGTTGAGGAAGTTGTATCCTCTAGTGATTCTGAAGAAGAGGTACACTTCAGTTCAGATGATAATGCAGTGGAAGAATAAGGCAGATCTCCTATGCTTATCCCTGAGAACAGTGTACAGGTGCATGCGGAGAACATTCCAGATAAAGTACTAGCTGAGGGGGAGAACCTTAATGCTTTACCAATGGATGCAGAAACTATAATAATAATGGATGTTGTTCAGGACTTAGAGAAATCCAAAGATCCTGAACATCAAATCACTGAACATGAGAGGGCAAAAGAATTTCTTATGTTAAAAGAATTAAGCAACGAGGAGGGGAGAATTGAAGATTATCAGATTGAGATGCCTGAGGTTGAATTTCAGCTTACAGATATTACAATGGGCAATATCAATATTGATAAGGAAGGTACAAGAATTGATGGGGAATTGGCCCTTGATACTAAAAAACTAAACAGACACCTCAAATTGAAGGGGTCAGTTCTTCTGAATCTGAGGATGTTGAATCTTCTCAACTAAAGAAAAGGAAATTTTCTGAAATTAAGAAGAGGAGCAAGAGTTATAAGCAATATCTTCAATCTGGACCACCATCAGTTCCTACAATGGATCATAACTCTTTGCTAGTTCAACTATAGATCATGCTTGATAAGTAAAGACAAGATCTTGAAAAGTATGTAGATGAAAGAAACAAGGAGTTGCAATTTCAGCTTGCTCAAGAGATCAAGTCCATAAGGTTTGAAGTTAATCTCTTAAAAACTAAAATGACTACATTCTTTGAGAAAGGAGCACATGCAGTGGTCTATCTGGCCAAGCAACAACAGGAAGCCAAACAACTATAAGATGATGTGGCAATCAAGCAAGGCTGTGTCCTTGAAAATCAAAATCGACTGAATGAAAATTTGATTGTGATGCATGAAACATCACTGGGAGAAATTAAGAACCAAACCACTATTTTAGAGACCAAACTTGGATCTACTAGCATGGATATCAATAACAATCTGCAAAGTCATTCAGAATCTCTCATTAAGGATATCAAAGATTCTTACAAAAACTTGGACAACAATTTACTGAAAGTGAAGAATACTGTGACTTCAGGTGTAAATTACCTTGATCGACAGGTCAGATTTCATTAGAATGCTCTCAGAGATCATATTGAAAGAAAAGTCATAAAGTGGGAGAGAGTAATGATTAAGGCAAGTACTGAGCAAGCTACCTGGATAGCAAACAATATTAGAGACACCTTAGGTTTTCCTCCCCTATGGTATGAGGGTGATCAAACTGCCGAATGTGGTTGTCAACAACCACCATAACTTGAAGCACCTCATACTGCATTCTTTCATCCTGAAGCACCAGCCAATTTTGAATCGATTTAAGCAACTGTCCAACACATGTACACTCCTCCTCAAGGCTTATATAAGAATGTAATATATGAGAAAGTGGACAAGTCTTCTCCTACTCCAGAGACAGAAGTTCAGTTATCAAAGAAAAGGTTTAGAGAACTAGCTAAAACTAAACATGATTTTGAGTAATGGAGTCCAACCTCCAGATCCATAATTTTTACTGCATGGAAGGTTGTAAATGCTAATATCACAGACAGAGAGAAATGGTATTCAGAACAGGAATGAGCCAAACACTTGAAGCAATAAGAAGTTATTCAAAAATTCAGACAAGATATGAAGAGAGGAAAGCTTCCTGCTAAGTCTATAGAGCCCAGCAAATATTTCACAAAGTCATATCATTACTTTGAGAGGCAAAGGATAAAAGAAGAAGCAATTGCAAAAACTAAAGCTAAGAATGACAAAGGAAAGGCAGTTGCTCCGGACAAAGAGCCTGAAGTGAAATCCAAGATACATTCTGGGAAAGACATAGTTATCAAGGAACCTGAGATGCCTTAGGATATTCTTAGTTTTTTATTTTCTTATGGACAATTTAATCTGTAAAAAAACATGTATCAGAAAACTTTATGAAAAACAATTAATGGATATCCTGACATATTCTACATTTTATGTGTTGTTAATTAGAACTAAAATTATTTTCCTTTTCTTCTACTCAATAATTATTTTTAAATATGTGTGATTGTCTGTGTTATTTCACATACTGAACTGAATTGAATGTTTAAATGTCTTTATCATTATTGTTTTATGGTATCATGTTGTATATCAATGAATTGGGGTTATGACTTCTCCAAATAGGGGGAATTTGTTGAGTACATTGGTCTTAATATACTTATTTTGAAGAAAGCTTCTCAGCTCAATGATATACACTGTTGTTTTTGATGGATGTTAAGTTTATGTGTGCAGGTAAATAAAATAAGTACAAAGTGTCGAGACAACGAGAAGCTATGTCGACACTAAGGACAACTATGTCGACACACTGTGTCGAGACAAAGAGAAGTTGTATCAACACTAAGAACAACTGTGTCGACACACTGTGTCGAGACTAAAGACAACTGTGTCAACACTCAGAACTAGTGTTGATACACTCTATTCAAGCTGTATCGAGACTGAAGACAAATGTGTCGACACTCAGGACTAGTGTCGATACACTCTGTTCAAGCTGTGTCGAGACTGGAGACGACTGTGTCGACACTCAGGACTAGTGTCGACACACTCTATTTACTCTTTGTCAGGACTAAAGATAACTATGTCGACACACAAGATTTGTGTCGACATATTCCACATAAGTTGTGTCGAGACAAGTTGAAGAGATATGTCGACACATTCAGAAGATTGTTGACACCACTACAAGAGTAGTGTCAACACCCAGGACTTGTGTCGACACATTTAACAGCCAAGGTTCAACATTTCAGCAGATATGTTTCCTTAATACAAAAATCAAGATGGAGGTACTAACAACTGTTAGAACAGTCAGATGTCAGTTATTAACCGTAACAGCCGATTACTCCTATCAGAGCCTATTTAAAGGAGTCCATTCTTCAAAAAAAAAACAATGAATAACAATTAGAAAGGAGAGGAAGAAGCATCACAATTTTGTGAAGATATAAGTCTGAAGCATCAGCTATAATTTAGAAGGTGGTGAGAGGTCTGATCAAGAATCATCTACAACATCTCTTCAATCTAGATCAACCCTAATTTATACTTCAAGAAGCTTTGAAAAGCCAAGAATGGTTGATCAGATCTATCTTGATGAAGATAAAAGGAATCACATTCATCAAGATCAGATCAAGAAGATGTTACTCAGATCTCTCTTGCTGGGTGACATTTTATAATTCAATTTCTATTTTACGTACTCTTATTGGGTAAGATCTACCTGTAGATCTGAGTGGAGGAGAACTATTCTCATTTATTTTTATAAGCCTGTGTTATAAAGGCAGAGGTAGGGCTGAGATTGCCTAAGGTAGGAGAAGTTGAAAATTCTCTGATGTGTAGGGCAGGTGTTGCCTAAGAAGTAGGAGTGTGGATTCATTTTAAGGTAGAGTTCTTGGGAAGAACTTGAGGTGTAGGATCTTGGTGATCTGAGTGGTAAGACTTGTAAAGTCTGAGTTGTATGAGCCGGCTGGGTTCTGAGATGTAAGATCTAAAGATCTGAGTAAAGGAAATAGAAGGAGTTTAGCTGAATCTAGTTCATTGCTAGATAGGCGAAGGGGGAAAGTAGATATACCCATAAATTGGTGAACCACTATAAATCGGTGTGTATTGTGCTGTGTGTGCTGAATTGTTGTGCAGTGTTTATTTTTATAATTATTGTTTAGTTTATCTTGATTAGTACTCTGATTTTTAAAAAAAGGTGCCATAATTTAAAATGGACCTATTCACCCCCCTCTAGGTCATTAGTTATCCTAAAGTACACATTTACAATTACTCCGCTTAGACACACCATTATGCTGTGGTGTTCTAGGTGGAGTGAGCTGTGATATAATACCACACTCTATCAGATGATCACAGAACTCACAACTTAGGTATTCGCAACCTCGATCAGATTGGAGTGCTTTAACCTTCATACCCAGCTAGTTTTTTACTTCATTCTTAAACACTTTGAAATTTTCTAAGGTTTCGGATTTGCACTTCATAAGACAGACATGTCCGTATCTACTGAAATCATCAGTAAATGTAATAAAGTAGAAAAACCAACCTCTAGCCATAGAACTCATGGGTCCATATACATCACTATGCACTATGCCCAAGAAATCATCATCCCTCTCATTGAAGCCAGTGAAAGGGACTTTTGTCATCTTACCTAACAAACATGATTCGCGTCTCTCAAATGATTCATAATAAAATGAGTACAAAAGTCCATCTTTATGGATCTTGGATATGCGTTTCTCATTTATATAGCCCAAACGATAATGCCAAAGGTACGTAGGGTTCGAGTCATTTGTTCTTAGTCTTTTAGTATTTTCAATATTATAGATCGGATGGTCTAAGTTCAAAATATACAAAACATTAAACATTTGGGCTACAACATAACAAACATCATTCTTAAATATAGAACAACAATTTTTCTTAATAAGAAAAAATTCCAATCATGGCCAAATATGAAATAGAAATAATGTTTCTAGTTATTGCAGGAACATAATAATAGTTATCAAGTTCCAAAATAAGCCCACTGGCAAAGAAAAACGTATACCCCCATGACAACAGCAGCAACTCTTGCTTCATTGCCAATACGTAGGTCCACCTCTCCTTTACTCAACAATCTTCTCCTTCCCAGTTCCTGCACATTTATACAAATGTGAGAACCACATCTGGCATCTAATACCCAAGATGAATGAGTAGAAAGGTTTATCTCTATAACATAAATACCTGAAGTTAAAGTCATACCTCCGCTCATCTTTTGCATAACCTCAATGTACGCAGGACAGTTCCTCCTCCAATAAACAGCCTTGCCACAGTGGTGGCACTTTCCTTCTTTCCCCGAACCTTTCCTTTTTAGTTCAGAAGACTTGTGATCAAGTCCAGACTTAGGTCCCACCATCATCTTCTTGAAGCCCTTGGCCTTGCCCTTGCCTTTATGCACCATCAATATGGGGCTTCCAGGCTTGGCCATCTTCATTTTTATCTCGGCAGTTCGCAACATACCTAGGAGTTCCGGGAAGTGTATTTTCTATTTTATTCATGTTATAGTTCAAGAAGAACTGCTCATAATTGTTCAGCAATGATTGTAGGATCAGGTCTGTGGCCAACTCCTGTCCCAGAGGGAACCCTATTCTTTCAAGGTTCTCAATATACCCAATCATCATGAGTACGTGAGTCCCTACTAGGTCTAGAGCTCCCATATTGCACTAGAATAACGCCTTAGTGACATCAAATCTCTCTTGATGAGATTGCCCTTAAAACATTTTATGTAGATGCTCTTCAATTTCCTTGCAACACATGCTCTCGTGTTGCTATTGGAGCTCAGAGTTCATTGTCGCAAGGATGAGACATTCGATGTCTAAGGAGTTATCAAGATACTTCGTGTAAGCATCTTTATCAGCATGGGACGCACTCCTTGCATGCTCATCTAGGGATACCTCTTCCAAAACATAGAGCTTATGCTCTTGCCTGAGAACAATTCTCAGGTTCCTATACCAGTCCAAATAATTAGTACCACTCAGCTTCTCCTTCTCAAGAATGCTCTGAGAGACAGGGTGGAGTGTGAGCCACTTGCCATGGAAATTCTACAAGGATCAATGCAAACCAAATTAGTACTACATTTCAAAATTATAATTTTCTTTTAATTAGGACTTTAATCAAAATAACTTTCACTATTTTTATCAAACTGATAATCCTCGATATCAATTCAAATAGTTTTGCGAGTAACCCTCTTAGTGGACAAGATACATATTTCATTAACACTATGAGTCAGCTTTGGGTTTTCTATCACAATGAAGCTATTTAGTTAGGCAATGCTTGCCAATTGCATCACTATGCAACTCCTGTATGGCTGTTGAATAACCCTTTATTCGCATCCATCATATGGTGAATGCCAACCCTATGCCTTTAGGCACTCAACCTTTGAGGTCACTCAGTTAATATTGACCTGATGTTGACCGTGGGATATCACAATTATCCGCTTGCACCCTTGCCAAGATAGATTAATGCACCTTACTTTGGCAAGCCCACACTTCCTCGATTGAGGTAGGAAGAGTGTCATCCATCAGAAGACATCTGAATACTTAATATTACTTAAGGGATTTTTAGATAGTTGATTTAATCTTTAATCATGGTTAACACTTAACTAGTGTACACATCAAGCAAAATAAAATTCAACAAGCATAATCTAAATGCATCTCAGATGTGCTCAAGCATCATCAACACTTGATGAACTAAGCTAAGTCTGAACATCTAGAACATTTCTAAATTTCAGACCAACATGCACTGGACATGAGCAACACCAAGTCCACTTACACAGTTGAAAAGCTTGTCACTTCATGTGAGGTTCAAAATCTAACACATGCTTAGTTTCACAAACCAACGAAGTGATGGTTACTGTTAAGGAGTAAACTTCAAAGAAATCACATGCATTCTTGGAAAGAACTAAGACTAGATTTGGGCATTTAGAACACTTCTAAATATCCAAATCTACACGCAATGGATTTAGCAACTTCTGAAATAGTGAATATTGTCAGCAAACTCCCTCTGATACCACTATTGGTTTTTTGGTGATGACACAACACTTGTGGACGCAACAGAAATAAGAACAAAAAAACTAAAACGAGTTAAAATCTCACATTATTCATGAATCAAGAAGTAAAGCTTGATGTAAAAAATTACCTTTGAGGGATTGAGTCTGAACTCAACCTAAATGCTCCAGAAAAATCGGACGGCTATTCATCGGCTTGAGTCCTGAGAGTAGAAAGGATATCTGAGCCTCTACAGGAAATCCACACGATCGGGAGAACCCGTAGAAACTTGTCAAATAAGCACTAGATCAGGAGAGGACACTGAACATCTCCATAGACTACTTGATCTATTGTAGAAGAGGAGGCGACGACACTCGCCGGGATCAGGATCGGAATCGGTGATGGCGAAGGCAGAACTACTTCTGTCGACTTTCTAGGGTTATCAGTCTTATTGCATAGTACGGCTCGTGTGCTCAGATAGAAAATTGATCGCACTCAGCAAACCATAAACTATCCTATATATACCCAAGGAATAAATAGAATAGGCTCTGTCGCTATTAACATACCCAAGACTTAGATTCCAGAATTTCAGCAAGTCAACATTTGACACAGCACAGGTATTGAAGGAGCTCAACACACTCAACACAAAAGGTGAAATGCGTTGAGTGCGTTGAGTGCGTTGAGTGAACTCAACATTATCAACGCTTCTGCGCCATGACATTGAGTGATCTCATCGCTATCAACACTTCTGCGCCATGACATTGAGTGAACTTAATACACTCATTGCCAAAGGCAAGATGCGGCGTTCGACGAATGCGCCAAAGGCCAGATTCGTCAAACGACGTTCGACGAATCTGCGCCAAAGGCTAGATTCGTCGAACGGTGTTTGACGACTGTGCCATAGAATATTTTAAGCCTTTTCCTTTTCTTTCAACCCAGCACATGATCTATACTATACAAATCCAATCTCCCAATATCTCCACAAAGTTATTTGCAACACTGATAGGCTCATACTGAGTTGGTAGTGAGTCCACATGCTTGATCACTTTGAGATATCTATGGTAGCACCAACAATCACTCGACTCAAAACTTCACCCAATGCACTAGGCACATTTTGGAAGTGCACCCTGAGCCTGAGTCAAGTGTCTTTACTTAGAATGTTCGTGAGGGGCCTAGCGTGAAACGGGATATTACAAATCCTATAAAGAAAATAAAAGATTTCATCACCGAAATCAGGCTATGTCTATGGGGATGTAAAGCATGAAATTAAAATAAATTATGCTTTTAAAGTTACCTTGGGAGAATAACTCTGGGTAGCACTTTTGCATCAAGTCTACCAGCTCCCAAGTATACTCCTCCTCATGGTTAGACCACAATACTTTTACAAACATGACACTTTTCCGCAGCAAGCTCCTCGTCTCGTTGTCTACTAACCGCACCGGCTCTAGTAGGACAGATCTATCAGTTGCTACTGCACCATCTATGGTGAGTACATGTTGATTGGGTCGCAACAGCACCTTCCGAAGTGAAGACACATGGAATACATCGTGCAAATTCTCTAGCTTTAGTGGCAGCTCCAACTGATAGTCCAAAGGGCCACTCCTTTCCAACACAGCATAAGGACAAACATATCTTGGAATGAGCTTCTTCATACCACGCACCCGTGACACTCTATGCATCAGTCGGATCTTCTGGAACACCTTATCAGCCACTTGAAATTCCACCATCTAGGGCTTTACATTATAATAATTCTCCTACCAACTTAGAGCCTCAAGCATGCTGGCCCGTATTAGTCTAACAACAACAGTATCATCAATGTACTCTATTCACAAAACCTTCGGGTCTTCATCTCGCACCCATGACAAGGGAGTCCTACACCTTCTCCCATAAAAAGCTTCATGGGGTGTTATCCCGATACTAGCCTGATGATTGTTGTTATATGAAAATTCTACTAGGTGTAAGAGCCTTTCCCACCGCTCTCCTCTATCTAGTACACACAATCATAACAGATCTTCCAAGGTTCTGATGGTCCTTTCACACTGACCATCCATCTGTGGATGAAAGGTTGTGCTGAAGTTAAGGCGTTAACCCAAATATTCATGTGCTGCCTTCCATTCTTCGGAGGTGAAATGACCATCCCGGTCAGAAATAATTGTCTTTGGGACGCCAAGGTACCATACAAACTGCTCCACAAAGAGGCACACCAAAATGCCCACATGTTCCTCCTTCATGGGAATAAACCTAGCAACCTTAGTCATGTGATCCATGATTACCCAAACGGTATCATTGACAGGGCATGAGCGAGGCAATCCGTGAACGAAGTCCATGGAGATATCCTCGAACTTCCATTCGGGGATGGGCAATGATTGTAATAATCCCCTATGGCTCTTACATTCTGCCTTCACCCTCTGACATGCCTCGCAGTGAGTAACAAAACATCTGTTATCTCTCTTCATTCTGGGCCAACACATTGTAAAAGCCCATTTTTTTTAAACCACGGGGTCTTAGGCCCAGAACCGCCGCTTTGTGGTGACACCATCACGCCCGAGAAGGTCATCACTACAAAATGCCGATACTACTGGCCATATCGATCATAGAATAGTAGTAAAAGTAAGAGAGTACACGAAATTAGAACTCTAACACATGTCCACAAAAATCACATATATAGTAATAATTCTCCATGAAGGGAGAGTCCACAATAATAATAAAGTACTGGAAATAGGGCTCATGCCCGATACATCAAAGTCCTCACTACAAGTCACTCATCGCTGAAGCAAATCTATAACAACTACTAGTGAAAGGAACTCACTGTCCCAGCTATCTGAACTCTGGTGCTAGACTGTCCCGTCTTCAAGCATGCCGACCTCTGGGGATGCACCTCCAAGCTAGGCTCCACGATCCCCTAAAATGATTTGGTGCGAAAACCGTTAGTCTAAAAGACTATATCATATCATCTCCTAACCCTCCCCCCATGGCTCCTAGGCACCGGGCAGAGAGGAAGAAAGGAAAGGTAATGAAGGTGGAGATTAAACAAGGCAGGTGACAGTGGAACTATTCTAGCAGTTATTTATAATGTATTTACAGCTAATGAGGGAAGATACAAGCTAGAAGTAAGGTAGAATGTAAAGCAGAGCAGTATGTATATGAAAAGAAACAAGTAACCTTAACTTATATAAATGCCAACACAAACGTATAAGTTAAGGGATCTTTTACAAGGCTCCCATCGTATAAAAAGTCCCATAACGACTTATACGTTGTGTGTCATTTTTCAAGCAAGCAATTTATATATCCACAGAAATAATAACCTTAGCTTATAAGCATGCTCACGCAATCTTATAAACTAAGGGGTCATTTTGCAGGGCCTAAAGTATAAAGCATCCCATACCACTTTACACAATAGGTGTCAAGGGTTATATGCAATGATTTATGCTATGTTATGTTCCATGAATCACGCAAGTGGAACACACCCACCCGACTCTGTGCACACAGACCTTTAGTTCCCCCTTTCTGGAGCCTAACCTCCCAGGACACCTCTGTAGTGGCTAACAAAAGCGGTGTGTTGGGCCTGGCCCACCTCTAAACCGGTAATTGCACTACCAGTCAGACCTATCATACGCCTCAACGTCATTCCACAAAGCGGAGCTCCTTCGTACTCTTTGCCGGCTGGTCCACCGGACTTAATTTGGAGAAGTGCTATACCACACTTGCCGAGTCAACATATTGGCGTCGGTGCACCGACCCTCCAACACCGAAGACCCACGACCTTATAATTTATGCACATGAAATATTGATGTATCAACCAACGAGCCAAAACTCTACGGACCAACCCGTCTGTCACAATAAACAATCGAGCCAAAGCTCCCCATACTATCCTATCCGTCACAACCAACAACCGAGCCAAAGCTCCATAGACTATCCTGTCCGTCACAAAACCATTCAAGACATCAGCTCGCCGGGCTATCCTGACCATTTACAAAACCACTGAGCCTACCTCTTGTGATACCTAACCTAACTTTCCGAGACACTGGGTGTGTCATAGTGGACCCCTAGTTATACTAGTTGCTCTTAATCATTGATTTTCCCTACTGTTTAGGTTAGCCCAGGACTGCCCAAGGTATTCCCGGTGAAGGGCTCTTACAGGGCACTAGAAACTATGACTGTAGATGAAGCCCATCATTTCCTTTCGCAAGGCACTTACTATTTTTAGTTTATACCCGATTCCCAATCCCTTTTAATATTACTCTGTATCTAACCCTAATGTGTTTTGACCCCCTCTCTCTCTCTCCACAGCGAAGATGATATTTTGTCGATCTCGAACACCTCTTAACTCTAGCCAAACCAACACTCTCCTCATCATGACTGCAAATGAAGCTCTCTTTCATCTTACCAAATCAACATGCATTTCTCCCCACTTCCTATGACCATATCTCATGTTATCACAATTCCCGCAGTTTTACTAAATGCAGACGAACATATGCTATACAATGTACATGATAGGGGGTACTCCAAATTTTCATCCACAAGCCTTAAGATATTTAATGCGGGTCTATCATGACATGATTAGCCTATTTCAAGAATCTTATAATTTTCCTAATTAATTTCGTGTTTAATTAATTTTTTCCCAAAGTTAGGCCATGGGTAATTTGAAAATGAAGGATAATATTTTCTCAAGTAATGGCCACCCAAAAATTATGAACACTAGATAATAGAGGAATAACAGTTAATACCAAGATTCATGATTTTTCCATAAATGATTTGGCCTCTAATGAATTAAACAAATAATAAGCCATTAAGTATGGGTAAGGAAGGGATTCATGATTTTTCCATAAATAATTTGGCCTCTAATTAATTAAACAAATAATAAGCCATTAAGTATGGGTAAGGAAGAAAGTAGTAAAGTTAATCATCAGAAAGTTGCAGAAATATTACTGAATCTCAATGATGACCAAAAAGTGCCTCTGACCAAAAATCACATTTTATCAAGCTTAACAAGTATCACAATAAATTCAATTATTTTTACTTAGAAAACAACATCTTGTGAACAAACCCCTACAGATAGACTTCCAAAAATTCTATAAAACTTCACAGAGCTTTTTAATAAAAGTCTTCTTACCAAATTTCATAAGTTTCGATTGAGTGGTTTGTTCATAAGAAATTTCTAAGTAGAATGTGCAACTTGATGGGTTGTGAGTGAAGTACCCCTATAATGATCAAAAATTTATATTAAAAATTTCTAGAGCTTGTTATAGTCTTAAAACATAGCTCGACTAAACATCATCCAAACCCAAGGTTAGGGAGTCATATAATAAAATTCTTCAAGACAACTCATGATAGTGCACTTTT
The DNA here is from genome assembly GCA_039583875.1 of Platanthera guangdongensis. Classification (NCBI taxonomy): domain Eukaryota; kingdom Viridiplantae; phylum Streptophyta; class Magnoliopsida; order Asparagales; family Orchidaceae; genus Platanthera; species Platanthera guangdongensis. Next base: position 120,502,128 of record CM077150.1, read on the forward strand.
CATAGGAATCCACTTGTAAAATCATCCAAATATTATGTAGTATATTTCAGTGGTTAATATGATTAAGAAAATGACCTCTACCAAAATATCAAGGAGTTCCAAAGTCATATGAACCACTAGACATTCCCTAAGGTGTTTGGACACAAAAACTTACCCAGTGGTTTAAGTGGTGTGCATGTGTCCAAATCCCACCATATCTCCCCCAAGGGCCTTTCACCACCCTAGGATCACATGGACTAAACACCAAGTCCATATAAGGGCATTTCACCCCATGCCCTCCACAAATCCCCAAAGCCCAACGTTAGGGAATGTACTTGGCTCCTAGGGAAAATCTATACCAATCTACCCCAAATTCAATGTGAGGGTTTCTAGCATCATATCAAACCAGTGCCCCAAGTTTTAGCCTCTGTTGAGGTGATTTGACCACTCAAACCCACAAGGAACACTTTGACCTAAATACCCCCTTTTAGGCCAAGGCTAGGGTTTACAAAAATTCAACCCAAAACATCTCCAAATGAGATAGAATTTTATCCAGAGCCTTATGATGACCCCAAGGACCACTCACCAAAATTTGGGAGGATTTGGAGGTCATTACGTCCCCTAATTAAATTACCCTAGGATTATTAACTAATTTCAAAAACTATAGAAAAAATATCTACAAAAATTTCCATTTTTGGACATAAACTAGGTATAGGTATGATTGACTTCCTGTCCAAATTTCAGATCATTTGGTAAAGTGGAGGCACACATTTAAATCTCTGACTTGCCCTAGGTATAGACCCCACCAAATGGAGTGCTGAGGTCTAACCTGAACTCCAAACTAGTTTAAACTAATTTTAAAATAAAGTAGACCCACAGGGCTACAATTTTCATGTTGATCATTTTCTTTGAAACAATACCTAGGAATTTTTAAAATTTAATTCAATATACTGCATATTGTGTGATAGAATAATACAAAAGGTATAATTTGATTTTATTTAATCCCGCACGAATCATGGCGCATGATCGGGCGGTGCTGGCTCTTCTTCTACCTCCATCCAACGACCGCGATTTACCCGACCTGGAGTACTTTCCAGCACCAATTCCCGGCCACCCGCCCACCTCCCTGGCCGGCCACCGCCACCACCACCTCTGTCAAGGTGGTGGCTATCGCCAGGCGGCGGCATAGCCACTGGAGGGGAGGATTCTGGCGATCCCGCAAGGTTGATTTTTTCGGAAAACTAGGGAAATTTCTTTCCCTGATCAGGCTCAATTGAGCAAGATGCTTATCCCTAATGATTCTTATGATCTACCCATGGAAGAAGGAGCAAGGGAGGACCTGTTAGGAGGGCTGGAGGCGCGTTGATCTCCAATTTTCCATGGTGGTAGTCGCATCGATCGAGTTTCTACAACATCACAGTCAAGTGCTTCAAATCCTTCAGGTAAAGGTTGTAACCTTCTCCCCTCTGCCTGGTGATGCTTTTAAGATCCCTAATTGGGGATGGCGAAGGGTGTAACTTCAATGGCCATGAATGGCCATTAAAGGGCATTTTAAGTTTTAGCCATTTGAAGGGCTGAGCCACTCCATTTGTCGGCCAGCTCCTAAAAAGCCCTCCCCTGCCTCCAAGGAGTAAAGGCCCATCAAGGTGGGGGTGTTTGGAAACCTCCATGAGCATAATGGCCATTAAGCTCCATTTTCTCTCTCCTCAAATATTGAGTAACTCCTTCCTCTCTCTCCTAGTCATCATTCTCTGAATTTGGTGGGCCCAAAATGTGTCTCTCCACTTCCTTAGACTAATGGGCCACACCACTTGGGCTTAGCCCACTTGAATTGGGCTAGGTTAACCTAAGTTGAACACTTTGACCAATGCGTTGACTTTGGTTAACATGATCATTTGGGTTGACCCCAAGGGGTCCTTGATGACCATTGTCTTCCCCTAAGGTCTAGGAAGGGTTGTGTAGGGTTGACTTGGCACCTTGGTGGTCACCTGCCCATTAATTAGGGCACTTTGAACACTTTAGGGCTTTGGTTGACTTGGGTCATCTTAGCCCCTAAGGTTGACCCCAATGGGTCTTTGGTGACCCACTAACCTCACCATAGTTCTATGAAGACCTAGGTAGGGTTGGTTGGGCACATTAGGAGCACATTGCCCTTAGTTAGGGCACCTTGCCCAATTTAGGCCTAGGATGATCCTAGGTTAACCTGGCCACCCTGCGTTGACTCAAATGGAACCTTAGGGCTTTAATGTACCTTCCATTAGGTTGGTTAGGTTGTGGTGCGGTCTTGGAGTCATGGTGAAGCACCATGATCATCCTAAGCTAGTGTTTAGAAACTTACTATTTGTAGACCATAGTGATCTCACCTACATTACTATGTCAACTTGGTCTTCTTGGGCTTCCTATGATTTTGTCATGACCTAGTCATGACAAAACGACTCCTAGGGGTCTAGTTGTCTGAGGGATATTACACACATGGTCTTTGGCATGTCAACGTACATTTTGGCAATCCCAGGATGTACTGAATACTTAGAGCAATGCGCCTATCTTAAGATATCTTCCCAAATTTTACTGTCTTCGGGAATGTAGAGCTGGCCATGGAAATTAACGAGGCCATTCTTTAGGTAATATTCGTCAGTAGTCCCATCTTCAATTAACGTAAACACAAGGTCCAGAGCAGCATACTTCCCTTGCTCTGCCCGTATTCGATCCCAAATATCACAGACTATGCTCATTGTGATTAGGTACTCCATATACCCATCAGAATGGTGTGTAAAGACCAGGTTGATCTCCATCTCTTCAAGCACCCGAGCTAACTTCATACTCATCAACCGAGACTCAGGGTTCGATTCTGGTACTTTTCTGCTCAAAGCATCGACTACGGAGTTTGCTTTTCTAGGGTGGTAGTTCAAGGTAAATTCGTAATCACACAAAAATTCTAACCACCGACGCAGTCTCAGGTTAAATTCCTTCTGATTATGAACATACTTTAAATTCTTATGATCCGAAAATATCTCACAGTGGACGTCGTATAGATAGTGTCTCGAAACATTCAATGCGAATACCACTACCCCCAACTCCAAATCGTGAACTGGGAAATTAGCTTCATGCTTCTTCAATTGTCTCGAAGCATAAGTGATCACATGCCCTTGCTGCATTAGTACCGCTCCCATTCCTTGGTATGATGCATCAATGAAAACTTCAAATCTTTTCTTCCCAGACGGAAGGGCTGCGATGGGTGCGGAGGTAAGTCTATCCTTCAGTTCTTGGAATACGGCTTCGCACTACGGTGTCCAGTCGTACGACACACCCTTCTTTGCCAAAGCTGTAAAAGGGAGTGATAACTATGAGAATCCCTTCAAGAACTTGCAATAATACCCAACAAGTCCAAGGAAACTCTGCACAATGGCCGCTGACTTCAGAGGAGACCATTCTTTCACAGTACGCACCTTGACCGGAACTATAGCTAGTCCAGCGCCAATGATCATATGGACTAATAAGGCAACTTCTCGGAGCCAAAATTCACACTTGCTGAATTTGGCAAACAAGGTATGCTCCTTTAATTTCTTCACCACCAGGGTCAAGTGTTCAACATGATCTTCTTCTTTCGTCGAATAGACTAAAATGTCATTGATGAGGATGATGACGAATACATCTATGTATGGCTCAAACACTTTGTTCATCAGACTCATGAATGCTAAAGGGGCATTCGTGAGTCCAAAGGGCATGACAGTGAACTCATATAGCCCATACCTTGAGCTAAATGTCATTTTTGGGTGTCCTCCTCTTGTATCTTCAATTGGTAATACCCCGAGCGTAGATCCAACTTATAAAACCAGTGTGCTCCTACCAGTTGATCGAATAACTCATATATCCGGGTTAGAGTGTATGTGTTCCGCACTGTTAAACAGTTGAGTTCTTGATAATCTATACATAATTATCGCTTTCCATACTTCTTCTTAACGAATAGAACAGGGGCTCCCCAAGGTGATGAACTGGGGCAAACAAACCCTGATTCTACTAGTTCTTGCAACTAAACTCTAAACTCTGCGAGTTCCTTCGGGGCCATTCGGTAAGGGGACCTAGAGATCGGCTTGGCACCCGGTACTAACTTTATTTTAAAGTCCACCTCTCGATGCGGGGGTAGTCCCGGCAGCTTCTCGGGAAATACCTCGGGGAAATCTCGCACCACTCGTGTAATGCCCCGAAACTCAAAAGAGCGATGGGAGGAATTTTGAGACAAGTTTAGGACTTTGTAGGGGTCACACGACCTAGGACACGGGCGTGTACCAGGGGCGTGTCCTGCTCAGGTCGACGATCTGGCCGAGACGTCGACGAATTTGGAGTCGACGATTGTCGAGCAGCAAACACGGCCTGAGACACGGGCATGTCCCAGGCGGTGTCATTATCGAGGTGAAGGCCAGGCCGTATCGTGGGAGACACACAGTGTTACCACACGGGCATGTTCGGGTAGACACGAGCGTGTCAGTTTCGACAAGGGCATGTCGAGTACCTGTGTCCCTTGTGGGACGTTTTTGATCCTGTGTCGAAGGAGGAACACGACACGCTACACGGCCGTGTACTGTATGACTCGGGCGTGTAAAGTTGGACACGGGCGTGTTGAGAGACCGTGTACTTTTCGGGGCACGTTGGTTTCGACAACGAATGGGGAACACGGCATTGGACACAGGTGTGTCACAAGCCGTGTTCGGCCCAGGTTTTGGATTTCAAGCCCGAATCGTGGCCGTTCGTTTCTTATTTTGGGATCCGACGGTTCAGGGCTGTTCAGGCTAGGTTATACCCAGGAATAGGGTTTTGAATCCTTCATTTCACCAAATATTCTCTTTCTAAAGTTCCAGAGAGAGGGTAGAGAAAGGAAGAAGAAGGAAGATGGATCCGACCACCGGCGCAGCTTCGGAGCCACGAATCGCGAGTCGACTTCGGATCTACGGAGGCGAGGACGTTGCGGTGCTTTTCATCCGCATAGATTTCCATGGCGCCAAAGAGGAATGCTAGTGTAACGATTCTCATCCTAGGACATGTGAAGTCCTCTTTTCCTTTGCATAGGAAGCCCGCTCTTGCTAGTTTGCGGTGAGTGTGATGCGTTCCTTCGGGTACACAAAATAGTCCCCGTTGTTTAGCATGTAGAGTCTGTAAACGAGAAACGGGCATAAGCATGATGTGTGAAGCCTACCCGGACAAGTTGGTCTCGATCGATGATGTTTCATTGCATGAATGGCCAGAGAAGACTACGTGGTAGATTATAACAGGGAGCCTTGGGGACTAACTCCAAGGTGCACCCGGAAAACTGGGCAGATGCGTGATTCTACCAACTTGGTGGCCTGGTAGCCAACTTGTACATAACTGGGTTATGTAAAGTGTGTGATCGATTTGGGACTCGGGGAATCTTGACACGCACAGACAACTTAAGTTGACGTTGCGGTGTGAGCAAGGGGTTAGGCGGAACCGTACCCGCTGTATGTGGTTCAGTTAGAGATACCTAAGGTACGAGGTACTCGTCGTTGGCATAGATGGAGGGTCTTAGGCGTTGGCCAGAAAGACCATAATGATCATGAGAATTTTCGTCCAAGGGGCGGTGGTGAGACCGTGGAATTTGACTGGGTTCACCGAGAATGTGCTCTGAGAGCACGGGGTGTGTGGCTGTGCGAGCCTACTCCTGTGATGATGTGTAATTTCTCTATATTATGGCAATGCTAATAAAGTGTAGGGAAGGAGCATCACCACCCCGAATTTGGGGGCGGGGTCGTTATAATTTGGTCAGCATAGCTGACCGTTGCTTTTGTTTGCCACTGTTGCGGTGGATTGTTGCTTGCAGGTGCTGCGGAGCCAAGTGGTAAATAGCGGGCAAAAGCCCATGTTGCTGAGCCGGCCCTCGAAGGCCTAATTATTGAAAGTTTACTTGTATTATTCATCTGTGACCGGCCTGTGTGCCGAGGTTTGGAAAACACTTTAATTTGGGTAAACTATTGTAAGGCCATAAGGCCGTGTACTGGTGTATTGTACATTCATTTTTCTTGTTTGGTTTAGTGGACATTCATGTTGTTGGCAGTGTTCTTTATTTATTGCAACTTTTAAATTGCTTCCGCTAGAATGTAATCTGTGTAGGACATTGGATATTGGTTGGATGGTTTCCTTTGAGTAACCTTCCGGTCTGTCTGTGGTATATGGCGTCGGGCCCCGGCCGGACCTACTGCTATATGCAATGCGACGAATAGGGGGTGTTACAATTTGGTATAAGACCACTAGTTTCGGTCTACTTAAATGAATTCGTGGGCAAATTCTTTTATGGGGTGGTGAGCACATGTGTGTTCGTCATCGTTATAACATAAAAGAACCCATGTATGTCCACTTAGGAATGAAAATACACATGTTTGGGGAACCTTCGCGTCCCTATAATTGCTTTTTACAATTTTGTTTGGTCACTTAATTGTGTTTTGTACGACTATAGGTGACCAGTTGTGGTGCAGGGCCGTCAGAACGTCCGGTTTCTGAGGATTATAGTCCTCCAAGTGATGTGCTTGAGACCCCTCCTTCGTTTGAAACCATAAGAAGGATCGTTGAAGCGGTGTTCGCTGTGACTAATGCACAGCAGGGAAGCAATGTGCAACCCTTTATCCCTGAGATGGCTTCAATGATGGGTGGTGTGTTGGATCAAATGGCATTTAGAAGGCCATCAGGTCAGCAGTTGAATATATTCTTAGTGTAGGGTATGCATTCAGTTGATGAATATTTGCAGGAGTTTCTTACGATAAGCTACTGCCCATGCTTTGAGTTGGAGAACGAGCAGTCTATAGTTGATATATTCTATAATGGTCTGCGTGGCGAGCTGCGAATTCTAATGCTAGGACCAAAACTACTGGGATTCCGAGCCTTGGTGGAGTCAGCTAGATCTTTGGAAGTAGAGTTGGGGAAGACACACCGGATGCCAGTGAGTAGGATATCGAACTCTGCAAGTTTTATAAGAGCTGCACCCCGCATAATGTTTAAAAAGAGTGTCCAATAGAAGAATGACTCTAGTGATGAGAAGACTGAGTTCAAGGTGCCGGCTAACTCAAAGCCTGCGTACCGTAGGTTGTCTAAGAAGGCTAGGACTTCGGGTCCAGCCCCTTCTTCCGGTGCTTCTGGGGCGTCTACGGGTCGGAACCCGGGAGCATGCTTCAATTGTGGGAATCCTGGGCATTTTGCCCGCAAGTGTTGGAGAGGACGCCCAAAGTTCGAGAGGAAGCCTAAAGAGCACACCCTAGGCCAGCAGTAGGCCAGGAAGCACGTTGACGTGGTGAGAGGTACGGTCTAAAGTTATAGCAGTTAGCTGTAAATACTTGTTGTCCTAGCGCATGTTAGCTAAGGACTGCTTGTGCTAGGCTTTATTTTGATTTTTGATTATCCGGCGAGAGAACAATTCGATTCAGGAATTTCACATTCTTTTGTCCGAGGGATTTGTATCGCGCATCGGAGTACCGTCTTCGATGGCAAAGGACAAATTGGATGTGTTGTTGCCTAATGGGTACTCAATGCGCATGGATAGAGTTTGTTGTGTTTAGTTATGTTTGGGAGTCAAGAGTTCGACTTGCAAGCGTCGTTATTACCGCTGGTGGAGTTCGATGTGATATTTGGCATGGACTGGGTCTCCGAGCAGCAAGCTCATATTGATTGCATTCGTATGGAGGTTTTATTGGGATCAGGTCGTGAGATGAATTTTACGGGCTTGAAAGGGTCGAGCAAGACATTGATGTCTACTCTTCAGGTGGTGAAGGAGGTTCGTGCTGGAGCAGAGCTATTCTTTATGCTAGTGGAGGTTGTAAAGCCTAAGCCTACATTGGGCAGTATTTCACTGGTATCCGAGTACCCTAATGTGTTCCCTGGCGATCTTCTTGGAGCCCCACCTCAATGGGAGATAGATTTCACTATCGAGCTAGTGCCAGGTGCGAAACCTGTGTCACATTCTCCATATCGGCTAGGACCTAAGGACATGGCTGAGCTGAAGGTACAAATTCAAGAGTTGTTGGAGCAGGATTATGTGCATCCAAGTTCGTCGCCTTGGAGCGCACCGGTCCTTTTTATTAAGAATAAGGACGAAAGCTTTAGACTTTATATTAATTACCGATAACTGAACAAGTTGACGGAGAAGAACAAGTACCCGATCCCAGGGATTTATGATCTCTTTGATCAGTTAGTCTGGTCAACGGTGTACTCGAAATTGGATTGGAAGTCCGGGTATTATCAACTGAGGATAATGGAGAGTGATATCCCCAGGACAGCTTTTAGTACGAGATACGTGCATTATGAGTTTACGGTCATGCCGTTTGGGCTGACTAATGCGCCGTCAGTGTTCATGGATCTGATGAACAGGAATTTCAGGGAGTACCTAGACCACTTTGTGATCGTCTTCATCGACGACATATTGGTGTACTCGTAGAGTGAGGAGGATCACTTCAAGCATCTGCATTTGGTGTTGGAGACGCTGAGGAGGAATCAATTGTACGCCAAGTTCTCCAAATGCGTGTTTTGGTTGTCCTCAGTAGCATTCCTTGGTCACATAGTCAGTGGAGAGGGAATTGTGGTGGATCCGGCAAAGATTGTTGCGATACGAGAGTGGCCTGTGCTGTCTACGGTAGCGGAAGTCCGTAGTTTTCTGCGGCTTGCCGGCTATTGTAGGCGCTTCGTGGAGAACTTCTCATGGATAGCATTACCCCTCATGACTCTAACGAGGAAAGAGCAGAAGTTTGTTTGGACGCCGGAGTGCCCACTAGTGTTCGAAGAGTTGAAGAGTCGGTTGACCACGACACCTGTGCTGAGTTCACCGAGTGGGACCGAAGGCTTTGAAATCTACATCGATGCTTCGGACAGTGGATTGGGTTGTGTTCTACTACAGCATGGAAGTGTGATAGCATATGGCTCGCGACAGCTGAAAGTGCATGAGTGGAATTATCCGGTCCATGAATTGGAGATAGCGGCCATGATTTTTTCCTTGAAACTGCGGAAGCACTACTTGTACGGGGTGAAGGTCGATATCTATACCGACCACAAGAGCCTGAAATACTTGTTGGATCAAAAAGATCTAAACATGCAAAAACGGCGATGGATGGAGTTCTTGGGGGACTACATGTTCAAAATTCACTATGTGTCTGGGAAAGGCAATGCAGTCGCGGATGCGTTGAGTCGCAGGGCCCCAGCTCAAGCCAATTGGCTGTCGGTCCATGATGAGCTATTGGTTCGGGAGTTGGAGGCGTTGGAGAACTCTTGCATAGACAAGCAGACAAGTGCCAAAGAGCTATTGAACAGGACAAAAGTTCAATGTGACCTGGCTGATCGGATTCGGCAAGCTCTGGTTATGGATGGCCGCATGAAGCAAATCATGGTTGAGGCTTTGGATGGGTCAAATTCCCAAATTGTTGTCGAGGATGGATTGCTATGGAAGGACAATCGTCCGTGCATCCTGAATGTGGGCAAATTGCAGGTGGAATTGTTGTACGAGGCGCATCATACCAAGTACTCAATTCACCCGGGGAGCACGACGATGTACCGCGATGTGAATAAATTGTTCCGATTGACAGGACTTAAGAAGGATGCGACACTGTACGCGGTGAAGTATCAAACATGCGCCTTAGTGAAGGCAGAGTGCCAAAAAGCCGGGAGGATTCTTGAATTCCTTGCCTATTCCGGAGTGGAAGTTCGACGACATTACTATGGACTTTGTGCATGGTTTGCCAAGGTCGCAGAAGGGAAACAACGCCATCTGGGTGGTCGTGGATCGTTTGACGAAAGTGTCGCACTTCATTCCGCATAGGAAGCATGACTCAGTGGAGAGAAATTGGCAAAGTTATACGTGGATAATATTATGCGGCTTTACGGTGTGCCCTGCAGCATTGTGAGTGACCGTGATGGGCGGTTCACATCCAATGATTGGAGACTGGTGCAACAGATGTTGGGAACAAAGCTGAGTTTCGGCACAGCCGTTCATCCGCAGAGAGATGGGCAGACCGAGAGAGTCAATAGGACAATGGAAGACAAGCTTCGCATGTGCGTTCTGGACTTCAGGAGGTAGTGGGAAGATCACCTATACTTGGTGGAATTCTCTTACAACAATAGCTACCAGACAAGCATACAAATGGCGACCTTCGAGGCACTTTATGATAGAAGATGTCGCACGTCGTTGTCTTGGTTGGAAACGGGTGAGTCATAGTTGTACAAGCGCCAAGATGTGGAAGAGTCAACGTCATTGGTTCGAACGATTCGAGAGAGATTGCTGATCACTCAGGATCGCCAAGATAAGTACTATAACGCAAAAGCACAAGAACATGGAGTTCGCTGTCGGCGACTAGGTGTCCTTGAAGATCAAGCCGTTCAAGGGTATCTTGCGGGTGAGTCGCTTGAAGAAGCTAAGCCCGAGGTACCTTGGACCGTTTGAGGTTCAGGAGCGGATTTGCGAAGCAGCTTATCGATTGAGGCTATCAGTGGAGCTAAGTGGTCTACACGATGTATTCCATATATCGGTGCTGCGGAAGGCGGTGCAAGAGCCTTCGCAAGTGATTGCGATCGACCAAGTGCCGGTGGATATTGGGTTGACGATGAAGGTCAATCCCATTTGCATTGAAGACTTGGAAGTCAAGAGGATATGCAACAAAGAGATCAGAATGGTCAAAGTCCGTTACGACAATTGCGGTCCGGAGGAGCTCTCCTGGGAGTGAGAACAGATCATGCTTGAGGAGTACCCAGAGTTATTCCACTAAGGTACCGTTTAAGTTTTATTTTATCTTTCCTTCATAATTTCGGGATGAAATTCTTTTAAGAGGGAGAGAGTTGTAAAGCCCCGAAACTCAAAATAGCAACGAGAGGCATTTTAAGCCAAGTTTGGAACTTGGTAGGGGTTACACAGCCTAGACAAGGGCGTGTCCCAGGGGCGTGTCGTGCTCGGGTCGACGATCTAGCCGAGAGGTCGACGAATTTGGAGTCGACGATCGTCGAGCAGCAAACACGGCCTGAGTCATGGGGGTGTCCCAGGTCGTGTCCTTCTTGGGGTGAAGGTCGGGCCGTGTTGTGGGAGACACACAGTGTTAGCACACGGCTTAAGTTGACGTTACGGTGTGACCAACGGGTTAGGCAGAACCATACCCGCTCTATGTGGTTTGGTTAGTGAGACCTAAGGTACGTTGTACTCTTCTTTGGCATAGATGGAGGGTGTTAGGCGTTGGCCAGAAAGACCATAATGCACACGAGAATTTGCCGTCCAGGGGGCGGTGGTGAGACCGCGGACTTTGACCGGGTTCCTCGAGAATGTGCCCTGAGAGCACGGGGTGTGTGGCCATGCGAGACAATGCCTGTGATGATGTGTAATTTCTCTATATTATGGCAATGCTAATAAAGTGTTGGGAAGGAGCATCGACGCCCCGAATTTGGGGGCGGGGTCGTTATAATTTGGTCAGCATAGCTGACCGTTGCTTTTGTTTGTCACCATTGAGGTGGATTGTGGCTTGCAGGTGCTGCGGAGCCAAGTGGTAAATAGCGGGCAAAAGCCCATGTTGCAGAGCCGGCCCTCGAAGGCCTAATTATTGAATGTTTACTTCTATTATTCATGTGTGACCGGCCTACGTACCGAGGTTTGGAAAACACTTTAATTTGAGTAAACTATTGTAAGGCCATAAGGCCATGTACTGGTGCATTGTACATTCATTCCTTCTGGTTTGGTTTAGTGGACATGCATGCTGTTGGCAGGGTTCTTTATTTATTACATATTTTAAATTGCTTCCGCTAGAATGTACTCTGTGTAGGACGTTGGATATTGGTTGGATGGTTTCCTTTGAGTAACCTTCCGGTCTGTCTGTGGTATATGGCGTCGGGCCCCGACCGGACCTACTGTTATATGATATGCGACGGATAGGGGGTGTTACAACTCGCACATCTTTCATATCTATTTCCATCAATTTTATTTCGAAACAAATCATGTAATCTTCATCCCCCTTCATGTGGGCGTTTAAGGACTGAACTGAAGATACTGACATAAGAGATGCGAATCTAATACCTTGAAAGGTTACTTCAGAGTCCCCATGTGTCAAGAAAATTCGCTTCTCCACACAATCAATTCTGGCGTGGTGCTAATCCAATCATTCCATGCCCAGAATGAGGTCGAATTCTAGCATTCTCAATACTGTGGCGGGGGTTTCAAAGACCTTTCCTCCATGGAGCACCTCCAATTAACATTTGGCGGCTGCAGTCATCTCAGATCCATCCGGGAGGCGTACTATTCGAGCAATACCGGTGAAGTATTGCACTCTTTCTAAGTCTCTAACAAAGTCTGCCGACACAAATGAGTGTGTGGCACCAGTATCGAATAATGTATAAGATAGTATCCCACCAACCATCACGGTGCCTAGGTATTAATTAAAAAGACTCAAAGCTAGACTCCTAGCATGTCCTAGGCAATCAAAAAGAAATGCTTTAATACATTAATCGGATCACGACATACCTGTAATCACCTCCTAGGGATTCCTCTCCAGCTCCATGTCCAGCACAAACACCTGATCCCGGGCAGGTCCGGGATTCCTTCCTCGTGGTCCTCGTTTTCGACCACGCACATGTCCCCATCCTCGTTGAGCTGCCGGACGAAGGGCAGGAGGAGCATTCCCACCTAGCTGTGGGCTATAATGCTGAATGTGGCTCAGGTGATTGCACTAGAAGCAGACTCGCTCATATTGCTCCCTAGGATGTAGGTATTGTGATTGGTGTGGAGGTAATGTTGGCTGCGGTGCCGAACGCTCCATTCTTAAATTCTGATTGAAGCAACCTCGGCCTCTATTGTTTCCTCTTCCCCGGGTGTCCTGCTATCTTTTGTAACTAGGACCAGCTTCCATGACACCCTCAGCTGGTCCCTTTTTACTCACCAAGTAATCTGCCACCAGCCTTTTTGCCACGTCGATGATCTCAGCCAAACTCGAGACTGTTGTAAACAAAAGGGCTTGCCTTAGTGGATTCCGCAAGCCTTTGTAGAATCATTTAGCATAACCTCGGTCATCCAACTCGTAGGAGTCAGCAAACCTTGCCAAATGGTGAAACTCCCTTTGGTATTCTGTAACTGATTTAGATCCTTGTTTTAGCTGCAGGAATCTTTCTTCGAGTTTGTGTCGAGCGGTCGATGGGAAGAAATATTCCAAGAAGGATCCAGAGAACTCCGTCCAACTGATCTCTGTATAAACTCAGCCCCAGAAGGTGGAACCCATAATGGAGTTCCACCACCTCTTGGCATGCAGTTCCAAGACAGACACTGCTAATGTCACAGCCATCTTGGCTGGACAACGGATTCCTGCTAGCAGCTCCTGCACTATGTCGAGCCATTCTTTTATACACACAACCGACTTTATCCCAAGGTTGGCAGGAGTGCAGAGAGCTCAGAAAGTTCTCAACCAGTTATAGCCCGCGGTTGGTTGTTGCACAGGGGCCTATTCAGACCTAAAGGCATCCAAAATAGCCGTGAGCGTCTGCCCCAGCTCTGATTGTTGGAACTGTGTGGATATGGAAGGGTGGGAGTGATACTAGGAATCACAAAGGTGGAGGGGGCGGGTTAAAAAAAGATAAGGTAGATTGTGGAAGTTGATGATATTCTCTGATTCTATATCTGATAAAGGCAAGTTTACCACATCGTTTATAGTATATGATATTAAAGATTAATATCAAGGTCGTATTTTCCCAGGGGCGTAATGATTACTTCTACTTCGAGGAGATTGCTATTATTTTATCGAAATGATTTTTTTGATTAATTTAATAAACTAAAGACAGGAACTAAATTTCTAAGCTAAAACAGAAAACTAAATTACTTGCAGAAATAAAAGGTTAGAGCTAATGATAATAGGGAAGTACTCAATTTTGAATCACTTTGAAATAAGAAAATCAAAATGAAACAACAACTAATTCTAAACAAAGTAAAACACCTTGACCGTGGAGGTTCCAAAAGCATGAACACGCTTCTCTTGAATACATACCCACCTGAGCTTAGGAAGGTCCGACCAAACTCTCATCCAAATCGGAGGCCTAAAGCTCGCTTTATGTTGCAAACCCCGCTATTAGATTTCACTCAAATCTAGGAGATTTAACGTCTGCCTCTCTCGAGGGGTGCATGCAACTCTCTTTACTCTTTGGTGATCGACTCAATCTATGAGCCTCTCGGCTAACTAAGATTGAAAACCCAAATGGAAACTATATACCGGCAATATAGTCCCACTAAATAAAAACAAAGAGTAAATCGAAGGTAATTACTTTAAGAAGAAAAAGAAAGCCAAAACATCATAACTTGATCAACTCATTCTCAGATCATCGCAATCGAGTACAAATGAGGATTAGTTAATCATGGTAATAGGGAAAGAGATGGGAAAATACTAAAGGTGCATGAAAACTAAAGAGAGAGGAATAGAGAAAGAGAACGCTAACTACAATTTTATTAAACACAAAAAGGGATTACAACTAGGAATGAAGATTGCAAGTGCGTGAAAAAGAGATCTAACTACTGCTAAAACACTAATAGAGAGTGATTACAAGTAAATGAAATACAGTACATGAAAAGTAAAACTAGTAATGGAGGGAGAGAGAGAGCAAAAGCATGGAAATAAAAACAAAAAAAGCCAAAGAATAGAACTAGCTGCACCTCCCCTCTCCCCAAAACTTTTTGCAGGACATAAGGGGGGGTCTGAATTTATAGAAGTTTTTTCAGGATGGTCACGCCCCCCTGTCACGACCGTGTACGGCGTGTCAGGGGGCGTGACATGTACGGGGAAGACCTCGGGAGGTGAAATCTGGCGGAAATCGTGATTTCAATTGTACGTCGGTGTACACGCCCAAGGACACGCCCATGTAGGGTGGGCATGTAAGGCATATCGGGCTTCAATCAGAGGTCGGAAATCCATCAAATGCCGAAAAATGCGGAACACGCCCGGTCACACACCCTAGTAGGGGGGGGGGGGCGTGTCAGTGCTGTTGACGTGGACAAATGGGAAATCTTTAAATGGGGAAAAAGGCTCCGGGAAGAGGGCGACACGCCCAGTGATACGCCCATGGAGGGCATGTCAGGGGGGCGTGTCAGCTATTTTTCTAGGGATTTGGGCTCAGGCAGCAAGCTTCCTCGGGATCCGGTTACACGCTCAGTGACATGCTCAGGGATGGCGTGTAAGGGGGCGTGTCTTGTCATTTTGGCTGAAGCTGAGAAAACCTGCAAAAAGAAGAGAAAACACTAGTGGTATTAAAATATATACAAAATGAGGTCACCATATAAGCTTACAAGGCATGATTCGTGTCTTAAAAACCTAAAAATACCCTAATAGTTTAGACTACAAAATGTATTATCAAATTCCCCCAAGCTTAAACTTTGCTTGTCCCCAAGCAAAGATATAAAAACTAGCTAACATAAAAGTAACTAATCAGGAAGATTTCTAATTAAGCTAACACAAGTACCATGCGAAATTCTAAGTAGGGAGAAGGTGAAAAGTTAATCTAAAACAGTTATTTAAAAATGGTTTAACAATTTATTAACTTTACTAACGAAAATAAATCATCCAAATTTTTACAAATTTTTTTAAATAAAATTAAGAAAAGCAATAAAATGAAAAAAATGCATTGAGTTGTTACTAGATCCAAGAGACACATTATAACTATATCAATTAAACAACAAAAATCTAAATTTAAATCCAAAAATTTACTAATCTACTTTTCTTTTTTACTTAGCTTAAAAGAAATAAAATTCAAAAACATGAATAAAAAGGACTTATTAGGACCAAAATATTTGGTTTAGGATTATGATTAGGAGTGGAATTCAAAGATAAACAAGGAGGCTCAAAAAATATACTAAACCAAAATAAAGAGTTTCAAAAAGTTTAATCATAAATAAAATATTTTTCTTTCTTTTTTTCCATTTTCTTTTCTTTCCGTTTTATATTTTTCTTTTTTTTCTTTTTCAAAACAAATAAAGGCCATAAAAAACATTTTCTTTTCATTTTGAAATTGGCCAAACAAAAGTAAACACTTCTTTTGAGCAAAACGTTTTTCAAAAAGTTCTCCAAATTTATCACAAAAACAACTCTATCATAATCATGAAAATTTTAACGAAACTCAAAAGATTAGTGTGATTAGATAGGTTGAAAATTTAAGCCTTGGTGAAAATGAGATGATAAGCAAAGCTCATAATTGAAATCGAAAAACTACTCCAAATCGTCTAACTAGGGATAAAATTTTTAGGCTGGCAAGAAGGCTCAAACAAAAACAAAAACGGCCTAAATAATTTTCATGTTTCTAAATTTATCTAAAGCATAAGCCTTGAAAAATTTCAAAAAGAAAATTCTAGATAATAAATGAAGACTAATGAAATTATCTTGAAAATAGAAATAATAGGTGACTTGGATCGTTCACATCTACTACGCAAATCAAAAGTTAACATTACAAAAATTATCCAAAAAACAAAAAGGAAAACAGTGGATGAAAGATTTTTAAGAAAATAAAGAAAATAATGAACGAAACACCAAAATAAAAATGCGAGTTTTAGAAAAACGTTTCATGTTAGCATGCTACCGTGAATTAGGAGCATAACATGACCAACATTTTACTTGTGAAATATAATTAGAAAGATTTATTAGAAACAATTAAAATTGGCTAAGTCGTTTATATGGATTTTTGAGAAAACCAAAACAAAAGCAAGGGGTAATAATGAAATACCAAAATTTGTTGAAATTATTAAAGTAAAAATCAAATAGTATATAAATATAAATATATATATATATATATTTTTATTTTGAAATATTTTCTGTTTTTTTGGATTTTTAAGATATTCTCTTTTTTTGGATTTTTAAGATATTCTTTTTTTTTTTATTTTTAAGATATATAAAACAAATTTTTTTATTTTGATTTTTTTTAAAGGAAGCAAAAATAAAGACAAGAGGAAGAAATCCTCCCCCAAGCTTAAAATGGACATTGTCCTTAATGGAGAAAAGTGGGGAAGGAGAGAGAGAATCAAAGTAGAAATGAAAGTACAAAAATGAAGAAAAAATGCAAAGAAAAGGAAAAGATGCTTCCCTAGTGCTTGATGCCCAGACGTTGAAAAATACGTCCCCTCGAACTTGAGCTAAAGATCGGCTTGAGTCAAAGTTTAGAGGTGAGAAGCAGCACAAACACCAGGAAGCTTATTCTTGCACAAAATAAAACAAAATAAAACAACAACAAAAAAATAAGTAAGGGCTGCCTCCCAATAGTGCTCTTTATCTACAACGTCGTTGAGCTCGACGTTATTTGTTAGCTAAATGGAAAATAAAAAAATAAATGTAATGGGAACTCGCATAATATGCGTTGCGATGCGAGTGCCAAAACATTTTTTAAGAAATTAAAAATATTTTTTTGTAATTTTTATTTTTAAAATAAAAAAAAAAGAAAAAGATTTAGAAAAAGAAAATTTGTTAGTAAAATAAAATGATCTATTAGAAGGGAGAAAGTAAGGAGAACTAGAAACTAAATTAGAAGGAAAAAAAATGAGAAAGAGAAGAGAAATTTTCGCAAGGAGGAGGAAGAGAAGAAAAAGAAAAAGGCGACGGCGGTTGATCACAAGAAAATTTTTGGATAAAAAGATCTGGTTGCTCCACTTGGATATCAATCATTTCTGTAGATTGGGAGCAAAACAGGATATCCGAAAAATCAATATCCTCGGAACATCGAACACAGGAAACTTCATCTTCCTCAGGAATTTGGAAAAAAATCGGGATATCAAGTGAAATCTCCTCCTCGAGGGGTTGTAAGCACAATGGAATTTCTGAATAATCCTCTTCTGCGAGTGATTATAGGCATGACAGAAAGTCCAAATATTCATCATTCAAAAGATAAGTAGGAGGAGGAGGAAGAAAAGAAAGAATTGTGGCCTGAGAAGCTAAATTGTCAGAAATTATTTTGTAATGAGCATTTATGGTTGCATCAAATGCTGCATAATCAAAAGTGCTTTAATTTTCACTAAAATCAAAAACAGGAGGCGGGCAAACATACTGAGAAAAAGCGGAGAAATCTTGAAATGGAATGGGTTGATGATCACCATGACCCCAAGAATGATCAGGGTGTTGCCACCCTGAGTAGTTTAAAGCAGGGCTACGATCAAAGTGTCCATTCATGAAATCTCGAGAAAAAATAAAATCAGAAAAATTCGGAGGAGAATGGTAGGAAGGTGTTTGAAAATTATCGTAACCACATTAAAAAAAATCGCGAATGGATCAATTTGGCCAAATTGGTCCAATCTGGTAGGAATAATATCATGGGTGGATGAAGGATATCCAACCCAACACTCCTCACGAGAGTGACCGAATTGTCCACAAGAAAAACAAAATTTATCCATAAAAAAATTCAACCGCGAAAGAGGGGAAAGAGAGAAAAGAAGCGACGAAGAAAAAAACAACAAAAATGATAAAATTAATAGATATCCTTTTTTCAAAATATCAAAACAATCCCCAACAACGGCACCAAAAACTTGATACTGGGAATCGCAAAGGTGGAGAAGGGGGGTTAAAGAAAAGAGAAGGTGGATTGTGGAAGTTGATGATATTCTCTGATTCTATATCTGATAAAGGCAAGTGTACCTTATCATTTATAATATAGGATATTAAAGATTAATATCAAGGTCGTGTTTTTCCTAGGGCGTAATGATTACTTCTACTTCGAGGAGATCGCTATTATTTTATCAAAATGATTTTTTCGATTAATTTAATAAACTAAAGACATGAACTAAATTTCTAAGAAAAAACAGAAAACAAAATTACTTGCAAAAATAAAAGGTTAGAGCTAAAGATAAAAGGGAAGTACTCAAATCTTGAATCACTTTGAAATAAGAAAATCAAAATGAAACAACAACTAATTCTAAACAAAGTAAAACACCTTGACTGTGGAGGTTCCAAAAGCATGAACACGCTTCTCTCGAAGACATGCCAACGCGAGTTTAGGAAGGTCTGACTGAACTCTCGTTCAAATCAGAGGCCTAAAGCTCACTTTACATTGTGAACCCAGCTATTGGATTTCACTCCAATCCAGGAGAATTAACTTCTACCTCTCTCGAGGGGTGCGTACAACTCTCTTTACTCTTGGGCGATCGACTCAATCTACGAGCCTCTCGGCTAACTAAAATTAAAAACCCAAATGGAAACTATATACCGGCAATATAGTCCCACTAAATTAAAACCAAGAGTAAATCAAAGGTAATTACTTTAAGAAGAAAAAGAAAGCCAAAACATCATAACTTGATCAACTCATTCTCAGATCATCACGATCGAGTAAAAATGAGGATTAGTTAATCATGGTAATAGGGAAAGAGTGGGGTAAATACTAAAGGTGCATGAAAACTAAAGAGAGAGGAAAAGAGAAAGAGAATGCTAACTACAATTTTACTAAACACAAAAAGTGATTACAACTAGGAATGAAGATTACAAGTGCGTGAAAATGAAAGTTAACTACTATTACAAAACTAATAGAGAGTGATTACAAGTAAATGAATACAGTGCATGAAAATAAAACTAGAAATGGAGGGGGAGAGAGAGCAAAAGTATGAAAATAAAAACACAAAAAAGCCTAAGAATAGAACTAGCAGCACCTCCCCTCTCCCCAAAACTTCTTGCTAGACACATGGGGGTCTGAATTTATAGAAGTTTTTTCGGGATGGTCACGCCCCCCTGTCACGCCCGTGTAGGGCATGTGTGGGGGCACGACATGTACGAGGAAGACCTCGGGAGTTGAAATCTGATAGAAATCATGATTTCATTTGTAAGTCGGTGGACACACCCATGTAGGGTGGACGTATAAGGCATGTCAGGCTTCAATCAGTGGTCAGAAATCCGTCAATCGTCGGAAAATGCAGAACACGCCCGATCACACGCTCGTGTAGGGGGAGCGTGTTAGTACTGTTGACGTGCGCAAACGGGAAAACTTTAAATGCGGCAGCAGGCTTTGGGAAGAGGGCGACACGCCCAGTGACATGCCCATGGACGGCGTGTCAGGGGGGGGGGGGGGGCATGTCAGCTCTTTTATTTCAGGATTTGGGCTCAGGCAGCAAGCTTCCACAGGATTGTGTTACACGCCCGATGACATGCCCAGGGAGGGCGCGTAAGGGGGGCGTGTCTTGTAATTTTTGCCGAAAGCTGAGAAATCCTGCAAAAAGAATAGAAAACATTAGTTGGATTAAAATATATACAAAATGAGGTCACTATATAAGCTTACAAGACATGATTCGTGTATTAAAAACCTAAAAATACCCTAATAGTTCATAATACAAAATGTACTATCTCGGAGCGCCCCCTACTGGCTCTACTTGTGATGGTATCTATACGTAAGGTGCAAACCTATGGTCAGGGTTGCTAAACGTAGGGTCAAAATTGGGCATACTTAGTGTGAATTATATATGTGCAGACCTCTGCTTCCACTAATTCAGTTTGTTACCAAACTGACAAATCGAACAGGAGTGGCATATTGTTCAATGACTTCTTTTGTTCAGTATCAAAACCTGGCTCTGATACTATTTGTAAGACCCCCTCCCAGAACACAAAACACGGTACGCAGGAAGTCTTATGCTCAACATAGCTGCCTTATAGTGACGTTAGCATACGTGCTAATCTGAACTACAAGACGCCTATCCTGCCGGCTAAATATATGATCCATGCCAACACAACGAAAAGAATATAAAACGGAAGTAATAATGCATAATAGTATAAAAGTCCAAAGTAAAATAGAAATTAGAAGAAACCAAGGCTTCTATAATATCAGAGTACATGCCCAAAAAGCGTCAAAAGAGTCTCTCTAAAAACTCTCACATCAGTCACTGACAACAATGACGGTAACGTCACATCAGGCCCTGTCGTCCTGGCTTGTCTGCCCTCCTGCGTAACCTACTGCTGCTCTGTCTACGGGGTTTTCTCCTAAAAGGAAGACGTAGCAACCGTTAGTCATAAAGACTATGTGGCTATCACATCTGCTCCCCAAGCGACTCCTCGGCACCGGGTGGAGAAAGGAATAAGGTTACAATATATATAAGTGAACAGAAGTACAAGCAGGTGGTATAGAAGTAAACAATATCAGTGTATATCAACAATTGCAACAAATGAGTACAACAATTAACATTAGCAGTTCTACCATCTACATCAGTATATAATATTAAAGTACGTCAGAATGTAACTTAACTTATATGAATGCTTATACATATATATAAGTTAAGGATCAACTCAATAGTAAAGTAACTCATCGTATAAGAGTGTCCATACAAAATTACGATAAGGATCTTGTGTATGTAATGTAGCGTAATGATATGAATGCAATGCAATGACTCACCCATGCTCATGAACATGCAACTGCTAGGTCGACACAGACTTGTAGTTCCACTTTTCAAACAGGTAGCTAACCTCTCAAGCATTAGCTGCCATGGCCAGATGTTGACAGTGGAATGGGCTTTCCACTACTAGGCGGGCTTCCACACTACCTGACCTAGGCCTCCGTAAGCCTCAACGCTAAGAACACAACAGTGGAGCTCACATGTATACTTCGGCTCAGAAGGAGCCTTAGGTACTTGTACACTGAGGACTAAGCCCAACTAGACTAACATCGTGGCACGAAAGGAGCCTATGGGAGCGTATTACCAGAGGACCAAGCCCAACTGTCTATTTAGCATGGAAGAAGACTCGAGAATGAGCACCGAGGACCAAGCCCGATCGCCCAAAGTCTCTTTTCATCATTACCAATCCAGTGTGGCCAAACCCACGCACTTACACTCTTTCACATTCTTGTGCTCCAAGGCACTTAAGGGTTCATCATCAACATAGGTGGCTAGACACCTCATACAACATATAATCCCATATTGCTACCCGTAGGGAGACAAACTATAAGCAGTGGACTATACA
Organism: Platanthera guangdongensis; assembly: GCA_039583875.1. NCBI lineage: Eukaryota > Viridiplantae > Streptophyta > Magnoliopsida > Asparagales > Orchidaceae > Platanthera > Platanthera guangdongensis. Next base: position 120,524,006 of record CM077150.1, read on the forward strand.
ACTTATCCCATCTAATACTTGAGATCACAATTCAACATATTTTATGCCATGAGATTTACCTCATCTTATTCCTTCCTATGTTCAAACATTCACAAGAATTATATTAGTTCATCACATATTCATCAAGCATAATATCATAAGTATAGATCACACATTCGATTATCGATCATCGCACCCTATTTCAAAACCTGTTTCATTCACCGTATTATAATCAAGCACCTCCTTACTGGGTCTTTCAAGTGCATTATTTGTCCAACCAACCCTTATCAAATCATTTGTTCACCAAACTTCCCCAAATCATTTATTTATTAAACTCCTCTAAACCTTTTGTTTATCACATGCACGTCGGACCAAGTTCGCTAAAATCTCAACATTCATTCTCACAATCTCACTCTGAAACCAAGACCAATACTTCACTAACCCGAGAATATTAAGTTCACAGGGATTGAATGTATATCAACTTTGACTGGAAATTTAGGAGTCTACGAGACTCGTGTGAAGACATGTAACCATCCATTGGAATGTATTTTCAATGATACAACTTTGGTATTTGGTCCATCACCCAGATCAGGCCGTAACATACCTAAAATCAGCCTCTAAGTCTGCTACATACAGAGATAGATTTTTACACGTATAGACTATCAGTCCAGCAAGTTCGATTGGTCTTTCCTGAGCATACATATGTCTTTTAAGAACGTGTAACCATCCATTAGGAAGGTATTTCAAAGGGATACGACTCTCGTGTTCAGCCAAAAACCCAGATCTGGCCGTTTCATGCCCAAAAGTAGCCTTGAAGTTTGCTTCGCATAGAAATCAGATTTCTGCGCGCATTTTAAAGTGGAACTAATGACATCAGTTCGTATTCCTCCTCTAGCCAGTATTTTCAAAATTCCATTGATGCAAGACAATGGGTACGATGAATAATACTACGCGTTCTTAGGTTTAGGTAATTAAAATAATTTTGCAAGGAGCAATATTTCTCTAAATTAATAGTAACGATGATTTCCAAACAATATAGCAATGCACACGCAAAGGGTCGCTACCCCTTATAGAGATTGAACAAGGGCTATATGACAATGTTCACTCAAGTGAATAGGACCTACCCGATCCTGACAATTAGCAATTCAAATTAAATTATTCGCTAGCTTTCACAAACCTTAATAAGAGAGGTATCCAGACTAAATAGCGATTTAAAAAAAATTTCCAAACCAATCCCAAAAATTAATTAATATGAGGGTATACCAAATCACTTAAACTCAAAGGGAAATCATGGGTGATGAACCCGATTTCTTCTAGTGTTCACGAGATGTACCCGCTCCAATTTATACGAAAAATATTCGGACAATTAACGCATAAAATTTAAATTTTAATTAGCACAATTTCAATAGAAATCAGGACAATTATCTAGCCTTCTAATTTCACCAATTCTCACAATAATTTAGAAGAAACACTCGAAGAGTTAGTTTAGAAATCGTTACCCAATCCCAAGAAAAATCCGTCCACAAGAAGTGTGGAGGAAACGCACAAGATGGTGGTTGAATCTATCTCTACGCAAGTCCGCAGATCTGCACCGGATGGCGTAGACCAGAGCCATTTTTCTTTGCAATAACCCTAGAAGAGGGAGAATTTAGAAATCCAATGCATATAAGGATAGAAGAGAGAGGAAAGGTGGTGGCCTATACCTTTCAAGGGGGGTGGCTCGGTTTTGTGATGAGGGGGCTGCTCGGGTTTGGTTGTGGTGGAAAGGTGGATGACATTGAAGGGTGGTGGTGGATAGCGGCTTGGAGGGAGATGGGTGATGAGTCCGATATTTATAGGGTTTTTCGGACTCATCTGGGCTTTTTTTCGCACTCGTGCAAAGCATTTAAACCGGTATTCGGTTATATTTGAATCTGCCGGTCTATGACCATTTTGTGCGATATTTTGGACAAGGGTGTGCAATTGCACATTCTGTTGTTGGGGGTAAGCACATGGTGCTCCCCAGGGGCTCTTTCTAGTTTCTTTTGTTGCATTTTTGCATTGCTGGAGGGTCCTCTTTTGATTTATTTGTTTGTATGCAGGTGGCGGGGTTTTCCCTAAGTCTGGAATTCATGTTTGAGAAAAACACACGGTCGTGTGTTTTCTTAGCATACGATTCTTCTTGGTCGTGCATTTTGTTGAGCAGGAGAAACGTCGTGTTGAGCTCGACGAATTTCGTTGAGTTGAGTTCGACGATCTTCACGCACGGTTAACGCACGGTTTCATCGGAACAGTGCGCGAAGGAAACACACGGTTTTCCTGTAGCTTTTGGTTTGTTCCAATCTATGGTTAATCGTGCGGTTTTTTCACGCACGGGAGGAAGCGCCCGTACACGTGTAAAACGCACGGTTCCCCTGTGTTTTCCTGATTTCCCGCACTCTGTGTTTACCCGTGCGATTTCCTTCATGCACGGGAGGAAGCCCCCGTGCGCTCATAAAACGCATGGGTCAGCGCATCTTCATCTGCATGCTTGGCCTGGAAGTTAATAACGCACGGTTAGCACACAGTCGTGCGCCAAACCGTGCGTGACTATTTTTCTAACCTGCTTTTATTTAAGCGCAGATTTTCCTCCGTTTGTGAAGACCGGATTTCAGTGATTCCAGCCGCCTTTTTAGGGCAAAGTTTCGCCATTTCCCTTCGTTCACCACCGTGGAGAGGGTTCACGGCAAGCATTCAATGCCAAATTTAAGCCGGAGCTTCCTCTCGGCATCCTCCTTCATCCTTGAGCTTCATGAAGAGTTTGATCTAGCATTCTCCATCAAGCTAGGAGAAGTTTGTGCTAGCCTCCACCGGATCGTGACACGAAGAAGACGGGCCATTGGGAGTTATTGACAGCCTCCTCTAGCCCGGACGTAGTTGTGGATAGGGCAAGGACGTGAATTGACAACCCGACAATTCCTTCTGTGAATCCTTAACAAGACTTCAGATTCAGTCAATTTCGCACGCTCTCTTCCTGTTTTGTTGTTGATAGGTAGTTGATCTCTTTGTATGTGATGAAGTATGTTAAATTTGATATACTTTTGTATACAATCATGTTTATGTGATTTTGTATTTACGAAGTGCGCCATTTCAATCCACCACCACATCCTATTCTACCGCTATAGCGATTGCTAGAGGTGGGCTTAGCGACGAGGTTCTCTCAACCCTCATTCCGCCGTTCTCACCACCTCATCCTCAAGCATGCTATTCCATCCGCCTAGCGATTCCATGCATAGTGGCCTGTGTAGTCTTCCATCCTGCCTAGCGAAGCATCGCATAGCGGCGTTGCATAGGAGTAGTTTATTAGCATTTTACTTTCTTTTTCTACAACAATCAAAACCCCCTTCGTTAACTACGACCTAAGGACTTCAATCTCAAGTCCTCCTCAAAATTAACTCCACCTTACTTTGTTCCTTGAGATATCGATACTTGGGGACATTCGCCCATTTTATATTACTTGTGCGACAGGTACACTTGTCGTTCAACGCATCAAGTTTTTGGTGCCGTTGCCGGGGAGCAAAGTCGTGTGAGTTTTTGGAGAGGGAGATAAGAGATAGAATCCCCTTTTCCATTTGTACATGGCATGTTTCTTCTTTGCTTTAATTTTTAGAATTTGTTGCTTATTTCTTTTTGAACTTTTCTGATTTTTGGTTTACAAAGAAGATCCGTGCTATTTTTTTTCTAGTGTGTAACACCCTTTTCGGTAAATATTTTTGTTCGCGATGTTTTCCATATCCGAGTGTCATCTTTATGACACTTTGCATTGATACATCAATGTCGTGGCTATTATGAATGTCGAGCATTGTATTCGATGTTTGTTATGTCAAGGTATAGGCCATATGGTGAAGGATTGCCCTCGCTTGTGCGAGTCTTCTCCCTCTAAGGGCGTGTGCGTAGCAACCTCCCATTCATTGAAGATTGTTGTGGATAGGCCTACCAGGGTGTTGCCTGGCCCATAAACTGACATCACTCATCTGGCTCGTTCATTACCCGTTGAGATTACCGAAGAATCTCTCACTGCATACAGATCCTTCATGGGTCCCTCGCCCCCTTTTTACGATCTTCCTATGTGTGATGACGATCACTCTGATGTTAGCCAGAAAAAAGTGGATCAGGAACTCATGGGCACTCCTGTATGGGACACAGAGATTGTTCTTGTGGACGGGGTAGCGTCTGCGAATGAGTTTGTGATGGGGCCTGCTCATTCTATGCCTGATTTTGAGAGCAGTTTTGCCCCTCCGCAATTTTTGCCTGATCATGCTACTCCCTTTTCTTGTGTGTCAGTTGATGATGCCGTATTTTTGGATGACTCGGTGCCTTAGGTTACGCCGAAGTGGGATGATGACTGTACTATCTCCAACGGAGAAGGTGGATATTCAGAACAGTTTTACGAACCCCGATGGGATGGGGAATGTTCCCTTTCTGATGAGGATATTTGCACCTCCTTATTGGACGAGGTCGTCCCCCTTACCACCATGGAACTCGAGTTCTCGGATTCCCCATGGTATGACTCGTATAACACCGAGAGTGATCTATGCTTGGATCCTGCTGGGAGTGAGACCGGGACCACTCCCCCTATTTTTGATTATTTTAGTTATTCATCTCCTTTATTTCTTGATCCCCTTTCTGTATCTGAGCTGGTGCGGGTTCAGTCTTCGTACGTGCTTCCAGAGGAACTAGAGCTGTCAGCTCGAGTCATGGATGGTAGCATCCTCTATAGCTAGTTGGTTGATCCCTCCTCAGTTGAGGAAGCTCCATTCATTACTTTCTCCTCCTTTCGTCTCCTCGCAGACGATACCTTGCTGCTCAAGGATTTATTTTGTGGTGAGATGAATGAGGACCAGCACTCCTCCTCTTCTTACTTCATATTTCCTCTACCTGTGTTGGGTAGGTATTATTATTTAGGTAGTGGGGTAACTGTTTTATCATCGTATCGGTACCCGTTACCGAAACGGATAATGGAACAGTTACCTGTGCATTTTTCATTTCATAGGCCCATTAGTTAGGACCTTTTTTATGGCCGAATAAGTCATGCTTGGTGGACAATAACCCTAGTAGTTATCTTACATTTCCTGCATTTTTATTTTTCATGTCTATCTTAGTTTTAGTATTTCTTTGTATTTTGTCTATTTATCTTTTGTTTTGCGGAGCTCACCCCTGCAGGTATTCATGGCACATTCGTATTGGCGGGGCTGTGATTCTTCGTTTGGCGATGCTGCTTCTGTTTTCACGCGTCTTCTGGTATGCTCACTAGCTGAGCATTGGGTAACATCTTCCCTTATTTCTATCTGATTTTAATTTCGATATCATATACTGTGTATCTTAGTTTAAGTCTGGGGGAGAGCCAGTCTTTGTTACCTTTTGCACGCGCACATTTCATTTGCATACTAGAAGCTTTTATTGTTATATCATTTGCATCACATCGCACACCACTGCACCCACATGAGCGTGTGCTTAGCTGTTATTATGCTGCGAGTTAAACTCGTTTCTTTTGTATGATTTAGGAAAATTATTGTGCTGACATAGGATTGTGAGACAAAGTAAAATGTTGACCCTATTGTGCTCTAGTCAAGTGCTCTCGTCTCGTGTAGAAATTGTAGTAGATTTAATTTTTTTGTATGCTTATGGTTTTATATTTTTCTTATTGCATAAATACTATTTTTTCTACTCAAACATTGGTGAATCCGGTGTGAATCTGATGGTAGCTTAGGGATGTGTGTAGACGGCCATTAGATTCGTATTGCTCGAGTCAGGAGGATTGATACTCTTTCTCGTTCGCTAAGAACATGACCCAAGCTATTCTTGAAGCATGAGTATATGTTAGCTCAATCGCATGAGCATGATGTAGGCCATCATTTTGGCACGGTTGAGTTTTGTACCGTTCCTAACTTCTTACCCTCGCTAGCCCCGTTGTGCCTACCCTTCCTTTTAATTCTACTCCACCATTATTTCACCAAAGCCTCATAGCCGATCCTATTCGCACACCCAAGTCGAGCTTTAATGTTTTACATTTTCATTTTTGGGTGTCGAAGTGTTGATAATCCTTGTGAATATGTGGATGTGTTCCAAAGTTTTTATTTGCTGAAATTGTTAAAATAAAAAAATAATTCAAAAAAATATATATATAAAAATAATTGTGAAAAAAAAAGTGAAAAGAAAAATTATAATTGAAAATTCTATTTGAGATGAGGTTGTATTTGGAGTATGCAGTGCACACACCCATATTTTAAAAATTAAGTCTGGGGTGTGGTGTACCTGCTTGTATTTTTGTTATCAGATAGATTCTTTTTTATGCTAGCTCATTTGGATTAGGTGCGTAGCCTTCTTATTTATCTTTGTTTACCTCACTGAAACCCAAGCCCCATCTCTTCACCTAAAGTACTACTGATTCATGTGTGAACCAAACCAGTGCCGTGTAGAGAGTGCGAACGGGCAAGCATATGGTCACCGACATTTGTGGATTCCTTTGGAGGTTATCCCGAGCCCCGATCTTTGGCAATGCTCGACCTAGCGATTAGTCTACTTTCTCCCTACGCGTGACCGGAAGATTCACCATGATTCCATTTTTGAGTAGTAATAAAATCTAGATACGCATTGTGAAAAGTATAAACTATTTTGTATACTTGGAAATTCCCTCTATTATATTTTTATGCGCGCGAGCATGCAACTTCGTATTGTACTCTGTATCTCAATTTCTATGTTAGCTAGTTTATTTTCCTTATCTGCAGAGATTTCATTTGTCGGGACACGCAAACAGGTAAGTTTGGGGGTTTGATGAGTCCGATATTTATAGGGTTTTTCGGACTCATATGGGCTTGTTTTCGCACTCGTGCACCACATTTCAACCGGTATTCGGTTATATTTGCATCGGCCGGTCTATGACCATTTTGTGCACTGTTTTGGCCCAAGGGTGTGCAATTGTGCATTCTGTTGTTGGAGGTAATCACATGGTGCTCCACAGGTGCTCTTTAAAGTTGCTTTTGTTGCATTTCTACATTGCTGGAGGGTCCTCTTTTGATTTATTTATTTGTATGCAGGTGGTGCATTTTCCACAAGTCTGGAATACAGGTTTGAGGAAAACTCACGGTTGTGAGTTTTCTTAGCACACGATTCATCTTGATTGTGAATTTTATTGAGCTGGAGAAACGTCGAGTTGAGCTCGACGAATTTCGTCGAGCTGAGTTCGACGATGTTCATGCACGGTTAACACACGGTTTCATAGGAACCGTGCGTGAGGTAAATACATGGTTTTCCTGTAGCTTCTAGTTTGTTTCAATCTGTGGTTAATCATGCACTTTGTTCACGCACGAGCGAAAGCATCCGTGTGCGTGTAAAATGTACGGTTCCCCAGTGTTTTCTTGATTTCTTGCGCTCTATGTTTACCTGTGCAATTTCCTTCACGCGCGAGCGGAAGCGCCCGTGCGCGCGTAAATCGCACGGGTCAACGCATATTCATCCGCATGCTTGGCCTGAAAGTTAATAATGCACGGTTAGCGCACGGTCATGTGCCAAACCATGCGTGACTATTTTTCTGACCTGCTTCTATTTAAGCGAAGATTTTCCTCCCCTGCAGAACACCGGATTTCAGCGATTCCAGCCACCTTTTTACGGCAAAGTTCTTCCATTTCCCTTCATTCTCCACCGTGGAGTGGGTTCCTGATAAGCTTTCAATTCCAAATTTAAGACTGAGCTTCCTCTCGACCTCCTCCTTCATCGTTGAGCTTCAAGAAGAGTTTGATCTAGCATTCTCCATCAAGCTAGGAGTAGTTTGTTCCATCCTCCATCAGATCGTGACATGAAGAAGACGGGTCCATTGGGAGTTAGTGACATCCTCCTCTACCCAGACGCAGTTGAGGAGAGAGCTAGGATGCGGATTGACAACCTGACAATTCCTTCCGTGGATCCTCAACAAGACTGATTCGGTCGATTTTGCATGCTCTCTTCTTATTTTGTTGTTGATATGTAGTTGATCTCTTTGTATGTGATGAAGTATGTTTAATTTGATATGTGTTTGTATACATTCATGTCAATGTGATTTTGTATTTACGTTATTTGCTTGAGGTGCGGCATTTCAATCCGCCACCACATCCGGTTCTGCAGCTCTAGCAATTGCTAGAGGTGTGCATAGAGACGAGGTGCCCTCGACCCTAATTCTGTCATTCTCACCACCTCAAATGCAAGCCTACTCGTCCATCCGCCTAGCGATTCGGTGCATAGCGGCCCGTGTAGTCTTCCATCCCGCCTGGCAAAGCATCACATAGCGGCGTTGCATAGGAGTAGTTTATTAGCATGTTACTTTCTTTTTCCGCAACAATCAAAACCCCTTTCTTTAACTCTGACCTAAGGACTTCAATCTCAAGTCCTCCTCAAAAATAACTCCACCTTACTGTATTCCTTGAGAGATCAATACTTGGGGACATTCACCCATTTTATATTACTTGTGCGACTGGTACACTTTCCGTTCAACGCATCAATGGGCTCTGGATGGCGGAAAGGGAGGGTGGCCAAGAGGCTTTGGAGACAGAGAGATAGTGTGGCCGAGATTAGCAAAGGAGGGGGAGGATAGGAGGCCGAGAAATAGAGAGGGGAGGAGAGGATGGCCGGTGGCCAAGAGAGTGGAGGAGGAAAGGGAGGAGCCGATTTTCTCAAGAGGGAGAGGGAGGGATAGCAGGGAAACCAATTTAGATATATTCTCTTTTTTATTATTTTGAAATATTCTCTTTTTTTGGATTTTTAAGATATTCTCTATTTGAGATATTCTTTTTTCAGTATTTTTAAGATATATATAAAAATATTTTTGATTTTGATTTTATTTTAAGGAAACAAAAGAAGACAAGAGAAGGAGGAAATGCTCCCCCAAGCTTAAAATGGACATTGTCCTCAATGGAGAAAAGAGGGGAAGGAGATAGAGAAATCAAAACATAATTGTAAGTATAGAATTGAAAAAGAAAATGCAAAGAAAAGGAAAAGATGTTTCCCTAGCACTTGATGCCCCGATGTTGAAAAATGAGTCCCCCCAAACTTGAGCTAAAGACCAGCTCGAGTCCAAGTTGAGAGGCGAGAAGCGGCACAAACACCCGGTAGATTATTTCTATACAAAACAAAACAAAAAAACAACAAAAAAGATAAGCAAGGTGTGCCTCCCAAGAGTGCTCTTTGTTTAAAACATCATTGAGCTCGACGTTATTGGTTACCTAAATGGAAAATAAAAAGAGAAATGTAATGAGAACTCGCGTAATATGCATTGCGGCGCGAGTGCCAAAACATTTTTTAAGAAAATAAAAATATTTTTTTGTAATTTTTTATTTTTTAAATAAAACAAAAAAAAGATTTAAAAAAAGAAAATTTGTTAGTAAAAGAAAATAAGCTATTAGAAGGGGGAAAGGAAGGTGTACTAGAAACTAAATTAGAAGGAAAAATAAAAGAAGAAAAGGAGGAGAAATTTTCGCAAGGAGGGGGAAGAGAAGAAAAAGAAAAAGGCGGCGGCGGTTGATCACAAAAAACTTTTGGATGAAAAGATCTGGTTGCTCCTCTTGGATATCAATCATTTCCGTAGATTGGGAGTGTTGGGTATTGTATCCACATCAACCCAGATTTGATGAAGTCATCCTTGAACTAAGATGAATTAAGTTGTATTTGATGCCTTGTTTAAGTTATGTGTTTGCAGGATTCTAATGTCAAGTGTAGACCAATGTCAGTCTACAATGAGTCACCAAACACATGACCATACAATGTAATCCCTCATTCTGTGATCCAAGGTGTTGACTCATGTGTAGCCTCTCTATTGGGATTGGGATGCACTTAATATTCAAGCACTAGGACTAATTGAAAAAGACTTGTTGTTGAACTCACCATGGAGGAAAAGAATTCAGTTTAAAGAATTTCACTAAGTCCTTTACTCGAGTAGATTCAAACATACTCGAGTGAAATACTTAGTCTAAACTCGAGTAAGAGTCTTTGTACTCGAGTAAGAAAGTTACCTCTCGAGTATTTATGTTATAGCTCTCGAGTAGCAAAGTTAACTACTCGAGTAGATTCCGTCTCATTCTCGAGTTAACAGAATTTCTTCTCCAGATATTTTCTTCCCTCAGAATTTTTCTATATCTATTACTCGAGTAGCTATTTCCATATACTTGAGTAGTTCTTATTCTCTCGAGTAGTTCAGTTCACCTAATTGAGTAACCCAGGATTCTATTCCAGAAATTATTCTTAGTCCCTGACTCGAGTAGTTCCTCTACCTCTCGAGTAGTCAATTTCTTTTCACTCGAGTAAAATTTATTGTACTCGAGTAGTCCAACTCCACTTCTCGTGTAACTGTTTTAGCACTCGAGTATGTCTCTTTGTACTCGAGTAGCTGCTCTTCGTTTCCAGATTTTCTCCAAGTATTTACTCGAGTAGTTATCTTTTGTTCACTCGAGTAGTTATATATAGTACTCGATTAGTTACTTCTTCACTCGAGTATATCAACTTCACATTTTCTGAAATTTCGTTATGTCCAGATTGATAGATTTCTTAATGAACCTTGATGTGATTGGTTCATGTGTACCTCATTAAAAATTAATTATGACTGTTATCGCAGATCCTATATAAGGTCTTGTCAAACCGACAAACCTTAAGAAAAAGTTCTGCAGTCAAATTATTTTCTAAGTTCTCTGATTCCCTTTCTCTCTCCAAGAAGCGAAAGCCGTCGACGCCGATCTTCATCGTTCACATCCAGCTAGGGTTTTCGATTTCAGAGGATTCAGATCAAGAAGGCTTACAGATTGAGATCATCGCTCAACTCCTCATCTTCTATCTGATCGTGTGAAGCAAAGAAAGTCCAGATCTAGCTTTGCTGAGATTTTCTTCAACCACTCTGATAAAGCCGCAAAGTCTAAAAGAGGAAGATCCAAGCTGATTGTTTGTAGATCTGATAAGAATTCACTCTTTGTAATTTTACATTCGTTTTATTTCATTCTTGTAGGAGAATTTTCTCCGAGTGTAGGAGCTTTTGCCTACGAGATTGTAGGAAGTTTTACCCTCCGAGTGTAGATCCGTTAGTTGGATCGAGATTGTAGGAACTTTATTACGAGGCATGGGATTGGTTTTCAATCCGAGATAGTGGAGTAGCCGAGTCTAGTGTATTGCTAGATCGGTGAGGGAAAGTGGATGTACCCAAGGTTGTGGAACCACTATAAATCTTGCTTCATCTGTGATTGATTGGTAGATAGTTCTGTGCATAGATCTTAAATTTTTATTTCAAAAAAGTCACACATCTCACCTATTCACCCCCTCTAGGTTATTTAGGTAGGCAACTAAACACTTTCAATTGGTATCAGAGCCAGGTTGATCAATAAAAGGTTAACACCTTGATCAGATCTGATTAGTTGTCTTTTGAGATCTACCAAGCATGGACAAGGCTAAAGATTTTGCCAAGCTTCCTTTGTGCACCAAGAACAACTTTCCCATGTGGAAAGAGAGAATCAAATTTTTCATGGAAGCAGTGCATCCGAGGATCTTCATGATAGTTGAAGAAGATCCTTATATTCCCATGACAATCTCCACAATAGATTCAACTAAGAAAGTTCCGAAGAAATTAATGGATCTAGACTAAGACGAGATTGCACTTGTATCCTTAGATTAGAAGGCCAAAAACATAATAGCAAGTGTAGTCGATGACTCCATGCTGCAAAACTTGATCCACTGTCAGTCTACAAAGGAGATGTGGCAGTCTCTAGTTACCTTGATGGAAGGTACAGAAGAAGTCAGGGATGATAGAAGATCCCTTCTAAATCAAAAGTATTCAGCTTTCCGATAAGGAAACAAGGACACCACTGCTGTCACATTTGAGAATTTCTTCATGATAATAAATGGCCTAAGGGTCGATGGCAGAGTATTCACAAACGGAGAATTAAATGATAAATTCTTGAGATCCCTAACTGAGGAATGAGATAACAAGGTCTGTGCCATCAGGGAATTTGGAAAGCTAGCCGAGACAGACCCGCAGAACCTCTTCGGGATGCTTATGTCATATGAGCTTAAACTAAACACCAGACTGGTTGAAAAAGAGAAGTGCAGGTCTGCATTCAAAGAGAAGTCTGTTGCGCTAAAGGCAGACACCTCAAAGAAGTCAAAGGTTGTTGCTCCTGCCCCAGCACAAGAAGTGAGTGAAGAAGAAACATCAGATCCAAGTACCTCAAGCTCTGAGCTATCTGAAGGAGAGTTCTCACTACTCTCACGTCAGTTCAAGAAATTCTTGAAAAAAAAGAAGCATTAGAAAGGAAAGGATGCCTTTTACAAAAGATCACGACATGATGGTGATCGTCAAATAAAAGGCTCAAGTAGTTGCGACAAGTATACTCCTAAATAGAATAAACATATTTCTACTGACATAATTTATTACTGCTATAAAAAGCCAGGACACGTCATTGCTGACTGCCACTATAAGAAGAAGGAGGGTGGAAGAAGAGAGGAAAAGAAGTTCCCATGCAATAAGAAAAGGACAGAGAAGAGCCTAGTAGCCAAAAAGGGCAAGACTCTTAGTAACTCCGACCCATCAGAGTCGAGTGAAGAAGAAGAAGCCTACTTTGGGCTAATGGCTCAGACAATAGACGAACAAGAGCCCCAGTTCACTGGGAAGGTAAACTCTCACACTCCTCTTTCAGAATATGAATATTCTAAGCATGATCGTGAGGACAACTCTTCTGACGATGAGTCTGAACTCATGGCCCAGTACAAGGAGTTGATCATGGCTTATAACAAATGTCGCCGAGTCATGAAAACTCATACTAAAGAGATAAAGTCTCTAAAAGCTGAAGGGAGCATCTTGAGAGAAGAAGTCGCCAATACTAACTCACTCAAAGAGAACTTTAATAATGCTATTGATGAATACAACAAGGCTCTTGAGCAGCTTGACCTAAAAGAGAAAATCATCAAAGAGTTGGAAGAACAACTCGCCGCAGAAAAGAAACTTGTTGAAAGTTTCACGAAGCCTAACACTATTTTTCCATTCGTTGCTAAATTCTCAGCTAAGGCCAAGGATGCTGGATTAGGCCATGAAGAAGCTCCTAGCAAATCTTCTAGGAGGAACAAGGCTCAAAGAAAGAATAAGGCCACCAAGAAGGCCTCAGCCAAAGAGAAGGGGAAAGCCCCTCAAGATCAGACTTCATTCAAGAAAGTCATCTTTCCAACTAATGAGTTTGATCTTGACTCATCCTAAGGTTACTTGACCAGGCCTACCTATGTAGAGCCAAAGTCTCGCTACCAAGGATGGACTCGCCCCAGAAACTTTGGTGAGAGTGTCTTTAAGGCACCTTATGAAGAAGTCATTCTTCAGAGCTATGGCCCTTTCAATCATGGTCATAACTTCAAGAAAGCACCAAAGGTAAAGCCAACTATGGAAAAGCCATAGAAGGAGAAGATATCATGTGATTGCCATCATCATGAAGCTTCTTCCTTCAAGAATGCAGCCCATGCTAGATCACTATTGCACAAGGTCAAGTAGGAGAACATAAGGCAAAGATACAACATGTTTGACTGTTAGTGCTGTGGCATAATTGATCACTTTGCAATCGAATGGTGGTTTAATCCCAGAAATGTTGCAACTCCTCATGTTGGCAATATGAGAAAGACCGTTCATAATGCTAACACACGTAGGGGGAGTGTTCTAACCCGATACTAAGGACCCAAACGTACTTGGGTTCCTAAGGCAAACTGCTTAAGATTGTAGGTATGTACAAAGGCCATTAAAATGCCAATCTGGTATTTGGATGGTGGATGCTCTCGGCATATGACCGGGATAAGAAGCCTACTTCAGAATTACTCTCTAGTCTTGAACGGACCAAAGGTCATCTTTGGAGGTTCATACCGAGGAATCTCTAAAGGTTATTGTATGATCACTAACGGTAGTGTATCTTTCTCAAATGTAGCTTATGTCGAAGAATTGGAACACAATCTTATAAGCACAAACCAACTCTGCAATAAAGGATACATAGTTGAGTTTCATGCTAATAAGTGCTTGATAAATTCCATTGACAATATGGAAATGATTCTATCCGGCACTCGAAGCAGAAACATATTATGTTTGAATTTTATTTGTATAGACTCTTCTACACCAGTGTGCTTTTTAGCAAAAGATAGTGCATCTCTTGGTGAAAAATGACACAAGAGATTAGCACATATTAATTCCAAAACTATTAATAAATTATTTTCAATGAACTTAGTACGTGATTCTCTAAATATCAAGTACGTCAAAGATAGACCTTATGATGCATGTGTAAAAGGCAAGCAAACAAGAGCTACCTTTAAAAGCATTATTGACAAGGATTCTAATAGATGTCTCCATCTACTTCATATGGACTTGTTTGGTCCACTGCAAATTAGAAGTTTGGGAGGCAAGGATTATACGTTAGTAATTATTGATGATTACTCGCGCTTTGCGTGGGTGTTCTTTCTGAAACACAAGTCAGATACCTTCGACATCTTTACTAATTTTGCCAGGCAAGTCCAGAATGAATACTACTGCTCCATAGTCAAAATCAGAAGTGACAATGGAACAGAGTTCAAGTCTGGGGCCATGACAGAATTCTATGAAAGCTTAGATATCTTTTATGAGTTTTCCTCTCCTCGTACTCGACAACAAAACAGAGTGGCCAAGAGAAGGAATAGAACACTCATAGAGGCCTGCAGGACCATGTTGAGTTATGCTTCACTTTCGGAACACTTTTGGGTTGAAGCCGTCAACACTGCATGCCACGTACAAAATCGAGCACTCATAAAAAAAAACCACGATAAGACACCTTACGAACTTTTAAAGCGCAGGAAACCAACTGTCTCATATTTTATAATTTTTGGTTGTAAGTGCTTCGTGCTTAACAATGGCAAGTATCACACTACCAATTTTAGCGAAAAGAGTTTTGAAGATATTTTCATAGGATATAGTAGCCAGAGTAAGGCATATAAGATATTTAATAGAAAAACCCTGATCGTAGAAGAATCAATACACGTTGTATTTGATGAGACGAGCTAGCTGCAAGGCAACTCTTCTAGTGTGTTTATTGAAGATGCAGGTATAAAGATGGAAGAAATTAGCTTGGATAAACCATCTGAAGATAAAGGTGAAAATTTCATCAAGATCACCACTCCAACCCATATTGGAGAGGTTGATGATCAAGATGAAGAAGTTATCCAAGTGGATGAAGTCACTCCGGTGATTGAAGATAATCAAGATGTAAGGACTCTAGAGCTCAGACATCTGAAGGATCACCCCATGGACCAGATCATAGGAGATCCCCGGGAAGGTGTCAGAACTTGTAGATGTACAACTAATGAAAATTTACATTTAAGTTTTCTCTCACAGGTTGAACCAAAGAAGTTTGAGGAAGCAAACTCAGACGCATCTTGGATTATGGCGATGGAAGAAGAACTAAATCAGTTCAAACATTGCCGAGTATGGAAACTTGTTCCAAGACCTATAGGTAAGAACGTCATTAGGACAGAATGGGTCTACAGGAACAAGATGGACGGGGATGGAACGATCGTAAAGAACAAGGCCAGACTAATCGCCAAAGGATATCGTCAAGAAGAATGAATCGACTTCAACCAGACGTACGCTCCAGTGGAAACACTGGAGGACATTAGGTTATTCCTAGCATATGTTGCACTCAAATTCTTCAACGTCTATCAGATGGACGTGAAGTCTGCTTTCCTTAATGAAGACATAAAGGAAGATGTGTATGTGGAACAACCTCCAGATTTTGTTGATTCTAACTTTCCTGATTACATTTATTTATTGCATAAAGCTTTATATGGTCTGAAACAAGCTCCTCGAGCTTGGTCTGAGACGATGTCTAGCTTTCTACTTGAGAACAATTTCAGAAGGGGAAAGATAGATAAGATATTATTTCTTAGGGAAATAAAAGGCAAGATTTTGTTAGTGCAAATCTATGTCGAAGACATCATTTTTGGCTCTACAGACGACAACCTCTGGAAGAAGTTTTCTAAACTTATGCAAGAGAAGTTTGAAATGAGCAGTATGGGCAAGCTGAAGTATTTTTTAGGGCTTCAGGTGAAACAATCTGAAGATGGAATTTTCATCTCACAGACCAAGTTCACCAAAGAGCTAATTAAGAAATTCGGAATTGAGAACGCAACCTCGATGAGGACTCCAATGGGTTCAACTATGTCTCTGGACAAGGATGAAAAAGGGAAACCTTTTGATGAAACCAAGTATAGAAGCATAATTGGATCCTTGCTCTACCTTACTTCCAGTAGACTTGACATAATGTTTTCAACATGTGTATGTGCTAGATTTCAAGTGAACTCTAAGGAATCTCACTACGCTGCTGCAAAGCGAATTTTGAGATACCTTAAAGGTACACCAAATCTTGGCTTATGGTACCCAAGAAGTAATGATAGCGAACTAATAGTTTTTTCAGATGCAGATTTTGCAGGGAGCAAAGACGACAGGAAAATCACTTCCGGGACTTGCCAATTCCTAGGAACAAGGCTTATCTCCAGGAGTACTTCTCTGTAGGCAGTTGCTGTGTACAACTGCTATGGATAAAGAATCAATTTAACGATTATAACATGAAGTTCCAGAACATTCTGTTGTTTTGTGACTCTTCCAGCGCAATTGCAGTAGCCAACAACCCAGTCTCACACAATCGGACAAAGCACATAGAACTGAGGTGTCATTTCATCCAGGAACATGTGGATCATAGGGACATCGATCTCCAATATGTCTTTACAGACATGCAGATTGCAGACATTTTCACAAAGCCGCTGGATGAGAACCAGTTCTCATTCTTGAAAACAGAACTTGGAAAGCTCAATAAAGAAGATTAGAGAATGTGGACCCCCAAGAAGGCTCAGAGATTAAGAATCAGTCAAAAGTTGGAATTCTACAAATTTCTAACTTTTTGGCTCGAGTAAGAAGTAAAGTACACGAGTAAGAAAAAGACCAACTCGAGTAATCCAGTTATATCTACTCGAGTAATTTATAAGCCACTCGAGTAACCTACTCGAGTAGCAAAATGACTTACTCGAGTAGTCGACTCATTTACTCGAGTAATGAAACTTCACTTGAGTACTTCGGTATAACTACTCGAGTACTTCCAGATATCACTCGAGTTCTTCCAGTCATATCTACTCGAGTATCTCAACATCTTTACTCAAGTAATATCAAGTCTCTCGAGTATGTGCCAGTCAACCTTTTCTCCTCAATTCAAATTTCCTTATTCGCAGCCTGAGGCTTATGCCGCCACTTCTAAGGTATGATTCCTTCATTTATCTATTAATTAGACATAAACCTAGGGTTATATAAATAGGAAATTGCAAAACCTTTCTACACGAAATCATTTTATTTCACGAGTAAGCCGTCAGTTGGTTCGTCTTCCGCCAAGAAATTGCAGAGCATCGCCATCTTCCTCCCAACAACCATTTTTCCAAGACCGTCAGGATCATGGCCTCTTCTTCAAAGATTGGTATGGGTTCCGAACTGGTTGCCGCCGGCATCGCAGACCTTTCAGATGATTTCCATAATCTTATGAAACTTCTCGACACCGCCGGGGTTACCTTCATTCTCCAAGAGCCCTGTAAAATCCTCTTTCCAGATGTTGCTGAGTTCTTCAGAAATGTCAAGGTTAAGCGACATGGCGCCTTTCTCAAATCAAAAGTCAGAGGTATCAAAATCAAGCTTACAAAGACATCTGTTTCTCAACTTCTTCGCATGCCGATTGTAGAATAAGAAGATCATCTAGGACCTGATGAGTCTGACAGAACATGTTTGTTCTGTGGCATTTCCCCTGAGGAACAATACATCAAATGGTCTCAGCTGAATCCTGAAGGAAAATTACTTGTGGATATTATAGGGAAAGTCCTCCTCTGCAAAACTAATTCTATCAGAGATATCTCTCTCTCATTATTTGATATTATGTAAGTCATAGTATGCAGGAAGAAATTCCAATTTGGTATGATGATCTTGGATAAGTTCAGAGACAGCATTAAAGCTTCAAATTATGCCAGAATTATCTCTCTCGTCCTCCCTGAAATCAACCCAGAAGTCTTCAACTTCTCAAAAGGGACTGTTCTTCATCACATGAAGATAGTTTCCATATCCTCCATTCAAAGATGGGAAGTGAAACTGTAAAATCCAACTCAGGCTGCCAAGGTTCAAGAGATTCCAGCCACATAGGACAGGACCCCATCTCCCTCTCCACATCAGATTGCCAGCTCCTCTGGTGTATCTATTGTTGTAGATCCTGCTCCTTCTGTCCCAGCAAGGATACCTACACCTATAGCAGTTACTCCTCCACCTCCTAAGACTCCAGAAGAAACCCATCTGAAGCACAACTTCAAGAAGCCCTACTCTCAATAGAAGCTGCAATCAGTGAAATGATTGAAGTGCTGACTGCAGATGAACCTCCTCCTCCTCCCTCTCTAAAAGTAACCACTACTGAAATACCAAAAGAACCCACTCCAGTACAATCTCTAGTACATACTCCTTCTCCAGCAAAATCTCCTGCTGCACACCAAGAGCAGGTTTAGACCATTTTCTTCTCTGATGAGCAATCCCCTCAACCAGCTGAAGCTCCTTTAAGAAAATTAGACATCTCCATACCCACAGTCATTGATGAAGGGGATGCCCTGATTCACACTACTAGAGCATAGAGCTTTGTTTCCATTACAGAAATAGCTCCCTGGGTTGCTCCTCCTCATCCTCCAGTTCCCTCTACTATTGCTCCTCCTAATGCTGCTGCGGCTTCATCTAATGATTTGATGAATCTATTTGTGCTTATGCTTCAAAAGCAAAGAACCTACTTTGATACTTCACTCAAGGCTGTTACTGACAAAGTCACTGCTCTAGAGACTGAAATGAGCATGGGATTTGCAGAAATCCAGCACAATACTGATCAGCTAAGACACCTCTTCAAATTGGTGGAAAGTCGCTAGATCACACTATTACTAGTGTTGGTCATGTTATGGAACAAGGTGTGACTCTGGCAGGTAATCAAATTAAATTGGATAAGAGAGCTGAAGCTACTAAGATGAAGATCTGTGAAGAGGTTGGAACCTTCAAAGATGATGCCATTAATACACTGACTGTAGAAGTCAGAAAGGGGGAGAGTTTAGTGAAGGAATATGTAGAAAAATCAGATGCACTCAAGCAAGAGCTTTGGGAAGCCAAAATGAATGAGATCCATGATGATGACTTAAGACAAATTCAGAGTGTCAAATTCCATACATATGACACTGCTGTCTGGATGCATAATCAAATCCTTCCTGAGTTTGCTGCTGATCCAAATATCATTCCTCACCACCTAAACCCCTTAGCTGTTGCTGCTCCCGTGCAAGCTCCTCAACCTACCTTCTCTCCAAGACCTGAAGGCCAAGAAGGCCCTCCTCCAGATTCTTATGCTCAACTTTGGGAGACGGCCATGCAGATATATTTTTTCCATGCTCCTCCTGAGATCCAGACTTCTAAGAAGAAAAGAAAATATGTTGATGGTGCCTCTACTAGCAGGTCTATCCCAGTTCCAGATTCAGAAAAGAGAAAAGCTCCAGAATTTGCAGAGATCTGGCTTCCTACTTCTAAGTCCCTCTTTTTGGATACTCTCAAACTTGTTATGGATTTCCATGAAAGCAGGAATATTCATTACTGCTCCCAAGAATAGAATTATATGAGAAGTCTATGATTAAGAGGAGGTTGTATGACAGATAATTTGGTAGTAACAACCCTGCTGCTACTCCAAGACCTCCTAAATACTACCCCAAGCCATACAGCTACCAGAGGAGACAACAAGAGAAGCAAGATAGGCAGGACCACCAAGTCTAAGCTACAAGGATATATGAGAATGTGGAAATGATTTTTGTAGAAATGATACTTTGGAAAATCACATTTATATAATTTTATCTTTTGGTCATATAATCCTGTTTACAGTCTTATGCTTGCTTTCACTGATTTATCTATTTAGCACTTTTTATGTCTATAATTCTCCTTAATGTAAAGGGTTCTGACTTCTACAAATAGGGGGAGATTGTTATGTATTGTTTCCACATTAACAAGATTTGATGAAGTCATCCTTGAAATAAGATGAATTAAGTTGTATTTGATTCCTTGTTTAAGTTATGTGTTTTCATGATTCTAATGCCATGTGTAGACCAATGTCAGTCTATAATGAGTCACCAAACACAGGACCATACAATGTAATTCCTTATTATGTGATCCAAGGTGTTGACTCATGTGTGGCCTCTATATTGAGATACACTTCATATTAAAGCACTAGGACTAATTGGAAAAGAGTTGTTGCTGAACTCACCATGGAGGAAAAGAGTTCAGTTTAAAGAATTTCACTAAGTCCTTTACTCGAGTAGATCCCTACATACTCGAGTGAAATACTTAGTCTAAACTCGAGTAAGAGTCTTTGTACTCGAGTAAGAAAGTTACCTCTCTAGTATTTATGTTATAGCTCTCGAGAAGCTAAGTTAACTACTTGAGTAGATTCCGTCTCATTCTCGAGTTAACAGAATTTCTTCTCCAAATATTTTCTTCCCTTAGAATTTTTCTAATTTTATTACTCGAGTAGCTATTTCCATATACTCGAGTAGTTCTTATTCTCTCAAGTAGTTCAGTTCACCTACTCGAGTAACCCAGGATTATATTCTAGAAATTATTCCAAGTCCCTGACTAGAGTAGTTCCTCTACCTCTCGAGTAGTCAATTTCTTTTCACTCGAGTAAAATTTATTGTACTCGAGTAGTCCAACTCCACTTCTCGTGTAACTATTTTAGCACTCGAGTATGTCTCTTTGTACTCGAGTAGCTGCTCTTCATTTCCATATTTTCTCCAAGTATTTACTCGAGTAGTTATCTTCTGTTCACTCGAGTAATTATATATAGTACTCGAGTAGTTGCTTCTTCACTTGAGTATATCAGCTTCACATTTTCTGAAATTTTGTTAAGTCCAGATTGATAGATTTCTTAATGAACCTTGATGTGATTGGTCCACGTGTACCTCATTAAGAATTAATTATGATTGTTATCGCAGATCCTATATAAGGTCTTATCAAACCGACAAACCCTAAGAAAAAGTTTTGTAGTCAAATTATTTTCTAAGTTCTCTGATTCCCTTTCTCTCTCCAAGAAGCGAAAGCTGCCGCCACCGATCTTCATCGTTCACATCCGGCTAGGGTTTTCGATTTCAGAGGATTCATATCAAGAAGGCTTACAAATTAAGATTGTCGCTCAACTCCTCATCTTCTATCTGATCGTGTGAAGCCAAAAAAGTCCAGATCTAGCTTTGCCGAGATTTTCTTCAACCACTCTGATAAATCCGCAAAGTCTAAAAGTGGAAGATCCAGGATAATTGTTTGCAGATCTGATAAGGATTCACTGTTTGTAATTTTACATTCGTTTTATTTCATTCTTGTAGTAGAATTTTCTTCGAGTGTAGGAGCTTTTGTCTCCGAGATTGTAGGAAGTTTTACCCTCCGAGCGTAGTTCAGTTTTGTGGATCGAGATTGCAGGAACTTTGTTTCGAGTTGTAGGATTGGTTTTCAATCTGAGATAGTGGAGTAGCTGAGTCTAGTGTATTGCTAGATCAGTGAGGAAAAGTGGATGTACCCGAGGTTGGGGAACCACTAAAAATCTTGCTTCCTCTGTGATTGATTGGTAGATAGTTCTGTGCATAGATCTTAAATTTTTATTCTTCAAAAGACGCGCATCTCATCTATTCACCGCCCTCTAGGTGATTTAGGTAGGCAACTAAACACTTTCAGGGAGCAAAACGGGATATCCGAAAAATCAATCACCTCAGAAGATCGAACACATGAAAGTTCGTCTTCCTCAGAAAATTGGAAAAAATCGGGATATTGAGGGAAATCTCCTCCTCGAGAGGTTGTAAGCACAATGGAATTTCTGAATAATCGTCTTCCGCGAGTGATTGAAGGCACTGCGGAAAGTCCGAAGATTCATCATTTGAAAGATAAGTAGGAGGAGGAGGAAGAAAAGAAAGAATTGCGGCTTGAAAAGCTAAATTGCCAGAAATTATTTAGAAATGAGCATTAATGCTTGCATCAAATGCTGCATAATCAAAAATGTTTTCATTTTCACTAAAATCAAAAACAGAAGGCGCACAAACTTGCTGAGAAAAAGAGGAAAATCTTGAGATGGAATGGGTTGATGATCACCATGGCCCCAAGAATGATCAGGGTGTTGCCACCCTGAGAAGTTCAAAGTAAGGCTAGGATCAAAATGTCCATTCAAGAAATCCCTGGAAAAATTAAAATCAGAAAAATTTGGAGGAGAGGTGTTGGAAGGCATTTCAAAATCATTGTAACCCCATTAAAAAAAAATCGCGGATGGATCAATTTGGCCAAATTGATCCGATCCGGAAGGAATAATATCATGGGTGGATGAAGAATATCAAACCCAACACTCCTCGTGAGAGTGACCAAACTCTCCACAAAAAAACAAAATCTATCCATAAAAAAATAAACTCAACCGCGAAAGAGGGGAAAGAGAGAAAAGAAGCGATAAAAAAGATAACAAAAATGATAAAATTAATATCTATCCTTTTTTCAAAATATCAAAACTACCCCCTACAACTGTGCCAAAAACTTGATACTAAGAACCGCAACGGTGGAGAAGAGGCGTTAATGAAAAGAGAAGGTGGATTGTGGAAGTTGATAATATTCTCCGATTCTATATCCGATAAAGGCAAGTGTACCTTATCGTTTATAGTATAGGATACTAAAGATTAATATCAAGGTCGTATTTTCCCTGGGGCGTAATGACTACGTCTACTTCAAGGAGATCGCTATTATTTTACAAAAGGATTTTTTCGATTAATTTAACAAACTAAAAATAGGAACTAAATTTCTAAGCTAAAAAAAACTAAATTACTTGCAGAAATAAAAGGTTAGAGCTAAAGATAAAAGGTGAGTACTCAATCTTTAATCATGTTGAAATAAGAAAATCAAAATGAAATAACAACTAACTCTAAATAAAGTAAAACACTTTGACCGTGGAGGTTCCTAAAGCGTGAACATGCTTCTCTTGAAGTTATAACCACCTGAGTTTAGGAAGGTCCGACCGAACTCTCGTCCAAATTGGAGGCCTAAAGCTCGCTTTACGCTGTGAACCCTGCTATTGGATTTGACTCCAATCCAGGAGATTTAACGTCTGCCTCTATCGAGTGGTGCATGCAACTCTCTTTACTCTTGGGCGATCGATTTAATCTACGAGCCTCTCGGCTAACTAAGATTGAAAACCCATATGGAAACTATATACCGGCAATATAGTCCCACTAAATAAAAACCAAGAGTAAATCAAAGGTAATTACATTAAGAAGAAAAAGAAATCTAAAACATCATAACTTGATCAAATCATTCTCAGATCATCGCGATCGAGTACAAATGAGGATAATTTATTCATGGTAATATGGAATGATGGGTAAATAATAAAGGTGCATGAAAACTAAAGAGAGAGAAATAGATAAAGAGAAAGCTAACTAAAATTTCATTAAACAGAAAAAGGGATTACAACTAGGAATGAAGATTACAAGTACATGAAAAAGAGAGCTAACTATTGATATTACACTAATAAAAAGAGGTTACAAGTAATGAAAGTACATTGGATGAAGAATAAAACTAGAAATGGAGGGAGAGAGAGAGAGCAAAAACATGAAAAAACAACATAAAAGCATAAGAATAAAACTAGCAACACCTCCCCTCTCCCCAAAACTTCTGTTTTTTTTCACAAGAGGAAAGTCTGAATTGAAAAAACGTTTTCGGGAAGGTCACGCCCCCTGTCACGCCCGGGGAGGGCATGTCAATGGGGCGTGATAGGTTCCGGTTGACCTCGGGAGTGAATATCTGGCGGGAAATGATGATTTCTTCAGTATGGGTGACGTGCATTTATTACGACAGCAGGGTTTTGTGAAAAAGGTGGGACTTGGCCTCGGAAGCTGGCTTTTGATGAAAGAAGGAGATGGAGCTCGATGAAATTAGAGGAGAAGGAGGGAGAGCTCTACGAATGGCGAAGAGAAGGAGCAGAAGGAGTGATGAGTCCGCTTTATATAGGGTTTTTAGGACTCATCTGGGCTTATTTTCTTGCATGTGCACTACTTTTTCAATTGGAAAAGTGATATTTTTGTTTAGGGCTTCACTTCACCAATAGTGAATTGTTTTGGGATCGTGGGTGTGCAATTGCGCATTGTTTTGTCGGGGGTATGCACATGGTGCTCCTCATTATCTTTCTGTTAAGTTTTGTTTTCATTTTGGTGTTGGAAGCTCGTGCTCCAGTCTGGTTTTATTGTTGTGCAGGTAGTCGGAATGTCCCAAATTCCATTTCTAGTTTCTGTGTAAAATGCACGGTCGTGCACATTTCTTCCTGCACGGTTCCAGTCGAATCGTGTGTTTTACACAGCTTTCCTGGGGCATCTGTTTCTACTGGTGCGATTTGTTCCCATAAGGTTTCTGCCAAACCGTCCGATAAGTAAACGCACGGTCTGCATATGTTTCTCTGAGTTTCTGCTTTCTGTGGTTAATCATGCGTGTTCCTTCACGCACGGGCAGAATATCCCGTGCGAGAGTAAAACACACGGTTTTCCTGTGCCACCTCTGCTTTCCTGCGCTCTGTGATTACCCGTGCGATTTCCTTCACGCACGGGCAGAATCGCCCGTGCGCGAGTAAAATGCACGGGTCAACGCATCTTCTTCCATGATCTAGATCTGAAAGTTAATAACGCATGGTGAGCGCACGGTCGTGGCGGGACCGTGCGTGACCATTTTTCTGATCTTTTTCTATTTAAGCGTAGATTTTTAGCCATTGCGGAACAATTTGTATTCCGGCCAACACCTCCGTGTTTTTAGAGCAAAGCACCACCGTTCCACTAAGGGGAGAAGATCCGGGCAAGCATTCAACGCCAAATCCAAGCCGGAGCTTCCTCTCGGCCTCGACCTTCATCCTTGAGCTTCAAGAAGGGTTTTATCTATCTTTCTCCACCAAGCTAGAGAAGTTTTCCCATTCTACACCGGCTCGTGACATGAAGAAGACGGGTCCATTGGGAGTGAGTGACAGCCTCCTCTACCCAGGACGCGGTTGAGGACAGATCTAGGATGCGGAATGACAACTCGACAAATCCTACCGTGAATCCTTAGCAAAACTTCAGATTCGGTCGATTTCGCACACTTTTCTTCTCTTGTTGTTGATAGTATAGTTGATCTCTTATATTTGATTATGTATGCTTATTGTAATATATGTTTATGTGTAATCATATTTATGTGATTGTATGTTTTCATTATTTGCTTGAGGTGTGCCCTTATTTTCCATCCATCTTCCATTTGTTCTTGACGCACTAGCGATTGTTAGTGGCATGCGTAGCGAAGAGGTGCTTACGACCCTCATATTCCTCGGTTCATTTGGTTCTTACGCTTGCCTACTCGTCCATCCGCCTACCGATTCGGTGCATAGCGGCCCGTGTAGTCTTCCATCCTGCCTGGAGAAGCATCGCATAGTGGCGTTGCATAGGAGTAGTTGTTAAAGTTTTGCCTTATATTATCGCACCCATCAAAACCCCATTAGTTAACTCCGACCTAAGGACTTCAATCTCAAGTCCTCCTCGATATTAACTCCCCCCTTATTATGTTCCTTGAAGAGATCGATACTTGGGAAAGCCACCCATTTTATATTACTTGTCCGACCTGTACACTTGTCGTTCAATGCATCAAAGAGTTCAACTATCGTCGAACGCAGAAAGTGAGGTCGACGAACTGGGAGAAGTTCGTCAAACACAAAACATTGAAGGGAGTTCGCCGAGCGTCGATCGTAGAAAGAAGGCGGGAGTTTGACGATCGTCGAACGCAGAAAGTGAGCTCGACGAACTGGGAGAATTTCGTCGAACGCAGAATAGAAGGCGTGTTTGACGAATTCGAAGACGATCGTCGAATGCAGCACTGAATGCTGAGGTCGACGAATACTGCAGAAGTCGAGATCGATGAAATTGGAGTAGTTCGATGAAATTGATGAGTTTGACGAAAATGCTGAAATCAACGAATCTTCTGAGTTCGACCAAATCTGGGTAGAAGGCTGAGGTCAACGATCTGTGTGAGCTCGATGAAACGACCTTGACGAAGTCAGCTCGACGAAATGAGCTTGATGAATTTTCTGAGCTTGACAAAATCCTCTCGACGAAATGGATTCTGGAAGCAATCTTCCTCGGGATCATGCTACACACCCGGTGACAAGCCCAGGGAGGGCGTGTTAGGGGGGCATGTCGGGTCATTTTGGCCGAAAATCGAGAAAACTACAAAAATAAGAGAGAACATTAGTGGTATTAAAATATATACAAAATGAGGTCAAAATAAAACTTTACAAACATGATTTTTATATAAAAAACTAGTAATTACCCTTGTAGTTTACACTACAAAACGTATTATCAGTATTATAACACAAAGTTTAGTGAAAAATGTTTTGAAGGTATTTTTGTAGGTTATAGTAGCCATAGTAAGACATATATGATTTTCAATAAGAAAACTCTGGTGGTAGAAGAGTCAATTCATGTTGTATTTCATGAAACAAGCCTGCTCCAAAGAAGCTCGTCTAGTGTTATTGGTGCAGATGCATGTACCAAGTTCAAGGAACTAAGCTTGGATGAAGCTGTCAAGGAAGAATTTCATAGCTCGGTCAAGATCGTCGATCCATGATTGGTGGATGAAGAACAACTAGAGGAAGAATTGCTTCAACCTCGAGAGGGCGCACCAATTGCTATCGGGCCTCTTAGTGGGAGAGCAAGAAATCTAGTGTTCAGACACCTAAGAGATCACCCAGTTGATCAAATAATTAGAGAGCCAGGCGATGGATTTAGAATCAGAAGAGGTACATCTAATGAGATTATGCATCTTAGTTTTCTGTCACAGGTCGAGCCAAAGAAATTTAAAGAGGCAAACAAGGATGCTTCTTGGATCTTGGCTAGGCAAGAGGCGATTAATTAATTTGAACACTACGAAGTCTGGGAATTCGTTCCCAGGCCTAAGGGACAGAACGTGATTGGCATCAAGTGGATCTTCAGAAACAAGCTGTTCAAGAATGGACTCATTTTTAAGAATAAAGCAAAGCTTGTAGCTCATGGATACAGACAGGAAGTAGGGATCGACTTCGACCAAACCTTTGCTCCGGTGTCCAGGATCGAGGCGATTAGGTTGTTTCTTGCGTATGATGCCCTCAAAGGTTTCACCGTATACCAAATGCACGTGAAATTAGCTTTCCTAAATGGGAAAGAGAAAGAGGAAGTATACATGAGGAGACAGCAAGAGAAGCAAGAGAAGCAAGATAGGCAGGACCACCAAGTCTAAGCTACAAGGATATATGAGAATGTGGAAATGATTTTTGTAGAAATGATACTTTGGAAAATCACATTTATATAATTCTATCTTTTGGTCATATAATCCTGTTTACAGTCTTATGCTTGCTTTCACTGATTTATCTATTTAGCACTTTTTATGTCTATAATTCTCCTTAGTGTAAAGGGTTCTGACTTCTACAAATAGGGGGAGATTGTTGGGTATTGTATCCACATTAACAAGATTTGATGAAGTCATCCTTGAAATAAGATGAATTAAGTTGTATTTGATTCCTTGTTTAAGTTATGTGTTTTCATGATTCTAATGCCATGTGTAGACCAATGTCAGTCTATAATGATTCACCAAACACAGGACCATACAATGTAATTCCTTATTGTGTGATCCAAGGTGTTGACTCATGTGTGGCCTCTATATTGGGATACACTTCATATTCAAGCACTAGGACTAATTGGAAAAGACTTGTTGCTGAACTCACCATGGAGGAAAAGAATTCAGTTTAAAGAATTTCACTAAGTCCTTTACTCGAGTAGATCCCTACATACTCGAGTGAAATACTTAGTCTAAACTCGAGTAAGAGTCTTTGTACTCGAGTAAGAAAGTTACCTCTCTACTATTTATGTTATAGCTCTCGAGTAGCTAAGTTAACTACTTGAGTAGATTCCGTCTCATTCTCGAGTTAACAGAATTTCTTCTCCAGATATTTTCTTCCCTTAGAATTTTTCTAATTTTATTACTCGAGTAGCTATTTCCATATACTCGAGTAGTTCTTATTCTCTCAAGTAGTTCAGTTCACCTACTCGAGTAACCCAGGATTATATTCTAGAAATTATTATAAGTCCCTGACTAGAGTAGTTCCTCTACCTCTCGAGTAGTCAATTTCTTTTCACTCGAGTAAAATTTATTGTACTCGAGTAGTCCAACTCCACTTCTCGTGTAACTATTTTAGCACTCGAGTATGTCTCTTTGTACTCGAGTAGCTGCTCTTCATTTCCATATTTTCTCCAAGTATTTACTCGAGTAGTTATCTTCTGTTCACTCGAGTAATTATATATAGTACTCGAGTAGTTGCTTCTTCACTTGAGTATATCAGCTTCACATTTTCTGAAATTTTGTTAAGTCCAGATTGATAGATTTCTTAATGAACCTTGATGTGATTGGTCCACGTGTACCTCATTAAGAATTAATTATGATTGTTATCGCAGATCCTATATACGGTCTTGTCAAACCGACAAACCCTAAGAAAAAGTTTTGTAGTCAAATTATTTTCTAAGTTCTCTGATTCCCTTTCTCTCTCCAAGAAGCGAAAGCTGCCGCCACCGATCTTCATCGTTCACATCCGGCTAGGGTTTTCGATTTCAGAGGATTCATATCAAGAAGGCTTACAAATTAAGATTGTCGCTCAACTCCTCATCTTCTATCTGATCGTGTGAAGCCAAAAAAGTCCAGATCTAGCTTTGCCAAGATTTTCTTCAACCACTCTGATAAATCCGCAAAGTCTAAAAGTGGAAGATCCAGGATAATTGTTTGCAGATCTGATAAGGATTCACTGTTTGTAATTTTACATTCGTTTTATTTCATTCTTGTAGGAGAATTTTCTTCGAGTGTAGGAGCTTTTGTCTCCGAGATTGTAGGAAGTTTTACCCTCCGAGCGTAGTTCAGTTTTGTGGATCGAGATTGCAGGAACTTTGTTTCGAGTTGTAGGATTGGTTTTCAATCTGAGATAGTGGAGTAGCTGAGTCTAGTGTATTGCTAGATCAGTGAGGAAAAGTGGATGTACCCGAGGTTGGGGAACCACTAAAAATCTTTCTTCCTTTGTGATTGATTGGTAGATAGTTTTGTGCATAGATCTTAAATTTTTATTCTTCAAAAGACGCACATCTCACCTATTCACCGCCCTCTAGGTGATTTAGGTAGGCAACTAAACACTTTCAGGGAGCAAAACGGGATATCCGAAAAATCAATCACCTCAGAAGATCGAACACATGAAAGTTCGTCTTCCTCAGAAAATTGGAAAAAATCGGGATATTGAGGGAAATCTCCTCCTCGAGAGGTTGTAAGCACAATGGAATTTCTGAATAATCGTCTTCCGCGAGTGATTGAAGGCACTGCGGAAAGTCCGAAGATTCATCATTTGAAAGATAAGTAGGAGGAGGAGGAAGAAAAGAAAGAATTGCGGCTTGAAAAGCTAAATTGCCAGAAATTATTTAGAAATGAGCAGTGATGCTTGCATCAAATGCTGCATAATCAAAAATGTTTTCATTTTCACTAAAATCAAAAACAGAAGGCGCACAAACTTGCTGAGAAAAAGAGGAAAATCTTGAGATGGAATGGGTTGATGATCACCATGGCCCCAAGAATGATCAGGGTGTTGCCACCCTGAGAAGTTCAAAGTAAGGCTAGGATCAAAATGTCCATTCAAGAAATCCCTGGAAAAATTAAAATCAGAAAAATTTGGAGGAGAGGTGTTGGAAGGCATTTCAAAATCATTGTAACCCCATTAAAAAAAATTGCGGATGGATCAATTTGGCCAAATTGATCCGATCCGGAAGGAATAAAATCATGGGTGGATGAAGAATATCAAACCCAACACTCCTCGTGAGAGTGACCAAACTCTCCACAAAAAAACAAAATCTATCCATAAAAAAATAAAATCAACCGCGAAAGAGGGGAAAGAGAGAAAAGAAGCGATAAAAAAGATAACAAAAATGATAAAATTAATATCTATCCTTTTTTCAAAATATCAAAACTACCCCCTACAACGGTGCCAAAAACTTGATACTAAGAACCGCAACGGTGGAGAAGAGGGGTTAATGAAAAGAGAAGGTGTATTGTGGAAGTTGATAATATTCTCCGATTCTATATCCGATAAAGGCAAGTGTACCTTATCGTTTATAGTATAGGATACTAAAGATTAATATCAAGGTCCTATTTTCCCTGGGGCGTAATGACTACGTCTACTTCAAGGAGATCGCTATTATTTTACAAAATGATTTTTTCGATTAATTTAACAAACTAAAAATAGGAACTAAATTTCTAAGCTAAAAAAAACTAAATTACTTGCAGAAATAAAAGGTTAGAGCTAAAGATAAAAGGTGAGTACTCAATCTTTAATCATGTTGAAATAAGAAAATCAAAATGAAATAACAACTAACTCTAACTAAAGTAAAACACTTTGACCGTGGAGGTTCCTAAAGCGTGAACATGCTTCTCTTGAAGTTATAACCACCTGAGTTTAGGAAGGTCCGACCGAACTCTCGTCCAAATCGGAGGCCTAAAGCTCGCTTTACGCTGTGAACCCTGCTATTGGATTTGACTCCAATCCAGGAGATTTAACGTCTGCCTCTATCGAGTGGTGCATGCAACTCTCTTTACTCTTGGGCGATCGATTTAATCTACGAGTCTCTCGGCTAACTAAGATTGAAAACCCATATGGAAACTATATACCGGAAATATAGTCCCACTAAATAAAAACCAAGAGCAAATCGAAGGTAATTTCATTAAGAAGAAAAAGAAATCTAAAACATCATAACTTGATCAAATCATTCTCAGATCATCGCGATCGAGTACAAATGAGGATAATTTATTCATGGTAATATGGAATGATGGGTAAATAATAAAGGTGAATGAAAACTAAAGAGAGAGAAATAGATAAAGAGAAAGCTAACTAAAATTTCATTAAACAGAAAAAGGGATTACAACTAGGAATGAAGATTACAAGTACATGAAAAAGAGAGCTAACTATTGATATTACACTAATAAAAAGAGGTTACAAGTAATGAAAGTACATTGGATGAAGAATAAAACTAGAAATGGAGGGAGAGAGAGAGAGCAAAAACATGAAAAAACAACATAAAAGCATAAGAATAAAACTAGCAACACCTCCCCTCTCCCCAAAACTTCTGTTTTTTTTCACAAGAGGAAAGTCTGAATTGAAAAAAAGTTTTCGGGAAGGTCACGCCCCCTGTCACGCCCGGGGAGGGCGTGTCAATGGGGCGTGATAGGTGCCGGTTGACCTCGGGAGTGAATATCTGGCGGGAAATGATGATTTCTTCAGTATGGGTGACGTGCATTTATTACGACAGCAGGGTTTTGTGAAAACAGGTGGGACTTGGCCTTGGAAGCTGGCTTTTGATGAAAGAAGGAGATGGAGCTCGATGAAATTAGAGGAGAAGGAGGGAGAGCTCGACGAATGGCGAAGAGAAGGAGCAGAAGGAGTGATGAGTCCGCTTTATATAGGGTTTTTAGGACTCATCTGGGCTTATTTTCTTGCATGTGCACTACTTTTTCAATTGGAAAAGTTATATTTTTGTTTAGGGCTTCACTTCACCAATAGTGAATTGTTTTGGGATCGTGGGTGTGCAATTGCGCATTGTTTTGTCGGGGGTATGCACATGGTGCTCCTCATTATCTTTCTATTAAGTTTTGTTTTAATTTTGGTGTTGGAAGCTTGTGCTCCATTCTGGTTTTATTGTTGTGCAAGTAGTCGGAATGTCACGAATTCCATTTCTAGTTTCTGTGTAAAATGCACGGTCGTGCGCATTTCTTCCTGCACGGTTCCAGTCGAATCGTGTGTTTTACACAGCTTTCCTGGGGCATCTGTTTCTACTGGTGCGATTTGTTCCCATAAGGTTTCTGCCAAACCGTGCGATAAGTAAACGCACGGTCTGCATATTTTTCTCGGAGTTTCTGCTTTCTGTGGTTAATCATGCGTGTTCCTTCACGCACGGGCAGAATAGCCCATGCGAGAGTAAAACACACGGTTTTCCTGTGCCACCTCTGCTTTCCTGCGCTCTGTGATTACCCGTGCGATTTCTTTCACGCACGGGCAGAATCGCCCGTGCGCGAGTAAAATGCACGGGTCAGCGCATCTTCTTCCATGATCTAGATCTGAAAGTTAATAACACATGGTGAGCGCACGGTCGTGCGCGGGACCGTGCGTGACCATTTTTCTGATCTTTTTCTATTTAAGAGCAGATTTTTAGCCATTGAGGAACAATTTGTATTCCGGCCAACACCTCCGTGTTTTTAGAGCAAAGCACCACCGTTCCACTAAGGGGAGAAGATCCGGGCAAGCATTCAACGCCAAATCCAAGCCGGAGCTTCCTCTCGGCCTCGTCCTTCATCCTTGAGCTTCAAGAAGGGTTTTATCTATCTTTCTCCACCAAGCTAGAGAAGTTTTCCCATTCTACACCGGCTCGTGACATGAAGAAGATGGGTCCATTGGGAGTGAGTGACAGCCTCCTCTACCCAGGACGCGGTTGAGGACAGATCTAGGATGCGGAATGACAACTCGACAAATCCTACCGTGAATCCTTAGCAAAACTTCAGATTCGGTCGATTTCGCACACTTTTCTTCTCTTGTTGTTGATAGTATAGTTGATCTCTTATATTTGATTATGTATGTTTATTGTAATATATGTTTATGTGTAATCATGTTTATGTGATTGTATGTTTTCATTATTTGCTTGAGGTGTGCCCTTATTTTCCATCCATCTTCCATTTGTTCTTGACGCACTAGCGATTGTTAGTGGCGTGCGTAGCGAATAGGTGCTTACGACCCTCATATTCCTCGGTTCATTTGGTTCTTACGCTTGCCTACTCTTCCATCCGCCTACCGATTCGGTGCATAGCGGCCCGTGTAGTCTTCCATCCTACCTGGAGAAGCATCACATAGTGGCGTTGCATAGGAGTAGTTGTTAAAGTTTTGCCTTATATTATCGCACCCATCAAAACCCCATTAGTTAACTCCGACCTAAGGACTTCAATCTCAAGTCCTCCTCGATATTAACTCCCCCCTTATTATGTTCCTTGAAGAGATCGATACTTGGGAAAGCCACCCATTTTATATTACTTGTCCGACCTGTACACTTGTCGTTCAATGCATCAAAGAGTTCAACTATCGT
Organism: Platanthera guangdongensis; assembly: GCA_039583875.1. Classification (NCBI taxonomy): domain Eukaryota; kingdom Viridiplantae; phylum Streptophyta; class Magnoliopsida; order Asparagales; family Orchidaceae; genus Platanthera; species Platanthera guangdongensis. The sequence continues at coordinate 120,557,246 of CM077150.1, forward strand.
CGAACGCAGAAAGTGAGGTCGACGAACTGGGAGAAGTTCGTCAAACACAAAACATTGAAGGGAGTTCGCCGAACGTCGATCGTAGAAAGAAGGCGAGAGTTTGACGATCGTCGAACGCAGAAAGTGAGCTCGACGAACTGGGAGAATTTCGTCGAACGCAGAATAGAAGGCGTGTTTGACGAATTCGAAGACGATCGTCGAACGCAGCACTGAATGCTGAGGTCGACGAATACTGCAGAAGTCGAGATCGATGAAATTGGAGTAGTTCGATGAAATTGATGAGTTTGACGAAAATGCTGAAATCAACGAATCTTCTGAGTTCGACCAAATTTGGGCAGAAGGCTGAGGTCAACAATCTGTGTGAGCTCGATGAAACGACCTTGACGAAGTCAGCTCGACGAAATGAGCTTGATGAATTTTCTGAGCTTGACAAAATCCTCTCGACGAAATGGATTCTGGAAGCAATCTTCCTCGGGATCATGCTACACACCCGGTGACAAGCCCAGGGAGGGCGTGTTAGGGGGGCATGTCGTGTCATTTTGGCCGAAAATCGAGAAAAACTACAAAAATAAGAGAGAACATTAGTGGTATTAAAATATATACAAAATGAGGTCAAAATAAAACTTTACAAACATGATTTTTATATAAAAATACTAGTAATTACCCTTGTAGTTTACACTACAAAACGTATTATCAGTATTATAACACAAAGTTTAGTGAAAAATGTTTTGAAGGTATTTTTGTAGGTTATAGTAGTCATAGTAAGACATATAGGATTTTCAATAAGAAAACTCTGGTGGTAGAAGAGTCAATTCATGTTGTATTTCATGAAACAAGCCTGCTCCAAAGCAGCTCGTCTAGTGTTATTGGTGCAGATGCATGTACCAAGTTCAAGGAACTAAGCTTGGATGAAGCTGTCAAGGAAGAATTTCATAGCTCGGTCAAGATCGTCGATCCATGATTGGTGGATGAAGAACAACTAGAGGAAGAATTGCTTCAACCTCCAGAGGGCGCACCAATTGCTATCGGGCCTCTTAGTGGGAGAGCAAGAAATCTAGTGTTCAGACACCTAAGAGATCACCCAGTTGATCAAATAATTAGAGAGCCAGGCGATGGATTTAGAATCAGAAGAGGTACATCTAATGAGATTATGCATCTTAGTTTTCTGTCACAGGTCGAGCCAAAGAAATTTAAAGAGGCAAACAAGGATGCTTCTTGGATCTTGGCTAGGCAAGAGGCGATTAATTAATTTGAACACTACAAAGTCTGGGAATTCGTTCCCAGGCCCAAGGGACAGAACGTGATTGGCACCAAGTGGATCTTCAGAAACAAGCTGTTCGAGAATGGACTCATTTTTAAGAATAAAGCCAAGCTTGTAGCTCATGGATACAGACAAGAAGTAGGGATCGACTTCGACCAGACCTTTGCTCCGGTGTCCAGGATCGAGGCGATTAGGTTGTTTCTTGCATATGATGCCCTCAAAGGTTTCACCGTATACCAAATGCACGTGAAATTAGCTTTCCTAAATGGGAAAGAGAAAGAGGAAGTATACATTGCGCAACACCCAGGTTTTGTTGATTCTAATTTCCCTGATCATGTTTATTTCTTAAATAAAGATCTATACGGTGTAAAGCAGGCTTTCCAAGCTTGGTATAAGATGGTATCCAGCTATATTCTTGAGAACAAGTTCAGAAGAGGAAAGATAGACAAGACATTATTTCTTTGGGAAGTTAAAGGTAAGATTCTGCTAGTGCAGATCTATGTTGACGACATTAAAATTCGCTCTACAGAAGACAAACTTTACAAGATGTTTTCCAAACTTATGTAGGGGAAGTTTGAAATGAGCAGTATGGGAGAACAAAAATATTTCTTAGGACTTCAGGTGAAACAATCTGAAGATGGAATTTTCATCTCTTAGACAAAGTTCACCAATGTGATTCTTAAGAAATTCGAAATGGAGAATGTAACCTCTACGAGGACTCCATTGGGTTCAACTGTGTCTCTCGACACGGATGAGAAAGTGAAACCTTTTGAGGAAACCAAGTACAGAAGCATAATTGGATCCTTGCTCTATCTCACTGGCAGTAGACCTAATATCATGCTTTCAACATGCGCCTGCGTTAGATTTCAGGTGAACTCAAAGGAATCTCACTACGTTGCTGCAAAGCGAATTTTAAGATACCTTAAGGGTACACCCAATCTTGGCTTATGGTACCCAAGAAATAATAATGTCGAGCTAATTGGTTTTTCAGATGCTGATTTTGCAGGAAGCAGGAATGATAGGAAAAACACTTTCGGGACGTTCCAATTCCTCGAAAGACAGCTTATTTCATGAAGAAGTAAGAAGCAAAATTATGTGGCAACTTCTACGGCCGAGTCAAATTATATCTCTGCGGGTAGTTGTTGCGCGCAGCTACTATGGATCCGGAATCAGCTTGAAGACTACAACTTGAAGATTAAAGAAATTCTGATGTATTGCGGCTCATCCAGCGCAATAGCGATCACGAAAAGTCCACTCTCTCATAGCTGGACAAAGCACATCCAGGTGTGGTACCACTTCATCCGCGAGCATATGGAGAATAAGGATATAACCCTCAGCTATGTCCCAATGGATAAGCAGATCGCGGACATTTTTACAAAGCTGCTGGATGAGGCCAAGTTTTAGTTCTTCAAAACAGAACTGGGCATGCTAATCATAGACACATAAATAAAGCCATGCAAGCTGGAACTCACTCAGGAATTATTTCACAAAGTCAGAAAGTTGTCCCAAGGCAAATTCGTTGAGTATCGGAGCTAAAGTCGCCAATTTGTCGGATATTCATTCAATACTCACCGAATCCGACTAGACCACCATTGATTCTCCCAGAATTCAACTCAGGACAAAATTTCAAACATCTCTATTGGATCTGAAGAGCCATAAAATCAGGTACGCGCCTTCTAGACAATTTTAAAATTATATATATATATATAGTCAAGGGGGCAACCGCACAGTCCAATTCGACGAAATCCTCAAGCTGACTTGCTGAATCAGAAATAGCGACTGTTTGGCTCCCATGACAACTGAATCTTCTTCCTCCTGTGGACTAGGGTTAGTTCTTCTTCGATTATTTTCATGAATGACTACCTAACCCTAGCCGACTCTACAACAAGGATTTCCCAACGATTTACTCTCGTGGTGTGTTCCTTAATCCATGCTATCATCGATTGCAGCAGTTACCGAAATCTAGTCTATAGCTGTAGAAAAATCAGACAGCTGCGTTCTCAATTTTCTATGGCTCCTCGAAGCACCAGCAAATTTTTAGGGGGAGGAGAACTTGTTCACACAGGATTTGCCTCCGACTCTAATGAATTCCACAACATTATTCTCATCTTGGAGACCACTGGACTCTCCTCCGTCCTACAACATCCGTGCAAGGTTCTTGATAAGGAATTTCTTGAATTCTTCCATAATGCGAAGATCCTTCAAGAAGACATAGTCATCAAGAGTAATATTAAGAAGACCAAAGTAAAAGTTAAAGCATCACATCTCTCTAGGTACTTGCAGCTTCCTACATGTGATGAGGCTGATTACCTTGACAAGGAGGACTTCTCCAGAGCTCTTCTATTCTGTGGATTGCCCCGAGGTACAAAAGCAGTTAAGCGCAAAGGGATAAATGAGGAAGACAAGCTTCTTTCTAACATCATGGGTAAAGTGTTCTTATAGAAGACTGGGTCCCATGACTATCTCTCCACGGAGATGTTCAAGACCCTTGTTGCCATCATATACAGGAAGAAACTTGATTGGGGTGCATTGCCATTTGAGAAAGTCAAGGTCAGCCTTCACACTCCCAACTTTGGGAGGATTATCACCCGGTACCTGAATCAGCTGGGTGGTGACGGGTTTGATATGGCCAAAGGTGTGTCGATCCATCACCTCAAGAATATAGGCTCATCTATATTCATAAGGTGGGATAGGAAGATCACTAGGCCATGGGAGGCCAAGAGTTGGCTATGGAGGAGGCAGAACATGCTCCCAAGGTCAGGAGTACCTCTCCACACCCCAGTGAAATTCCTGAGACTTCGAGGGTAGGAATCGAGCGGGAGATAGTTGACACTCTAGTGGACAATAACATAGTGCCCTTGAGTGTGCCTTCAGACTAAGTGCCTGATGTTCTAGAGTCAGTTATTATAGTTTCAGTGCCAGAGAATCTGATGACAAAGTTTAACAAGATGGCTCAGACTGCTGTTGAAACGTTAGTGCCTGAGGAGGAAGAGGCCGATTCAGTTGAGGAAGATGTTGCTGAGGAAAAGGATATAAATGTGGATGATGATGTTGCTGCTGCTGATGACCCGACAGTTGATGATTATGAGGTTAAGAGAGATACTGAAGAGATGTTGAAAGATTTTGATAAGTCAACGTCTACTACTGTTGATGTTGGTTCTGAACTAGTGGTAGTGGAGAATTTGATTATGTAACGCCCCTGTTTTTTTCGCTGATTTTATTGGATTGGTATCGTCATATTTATGACGTCTCGGCGTTACTTTTAACGTCGAGTTGGCGGCGCAACGCCGTTAAGAAATTTTCGCGTCTGTCCGGTCGAGTCGGCCGATTTCTTGAATTTCTGCTATAATCGGCAATTTTTGCATTTGAGATTTAAGTTGAGTAATTTTGGACTTGCACGTTAAGTTTCATCGCAATCCGAGCATTTTTGGAGTCTCGGCGGGCGATTGAAGTTTTGATTAATTTATGTTCATCGCATATTTGGAAAATTTATATCTCGAGAATGGCTCGTCGGATTTTGATTTTTACTTCGCCGTTGGGTTCGTAGCGTCAGTGTTCACCTACGGTGTAAATTTCATTTTATTCGGCTCGCGTTCGGGCCTGTGTTTTGAACTCGTGTTTCATTTTATTCGGCTCGTCGTTCTGCTTCTTCTCGAGCGAATTTTGGATCTACTCGAGTAACATTTTCTTCTCTCGAGTACCGCCTAATTCGACTCGAGTACCTGTATTTTCCTCTCGAGTAGCTGCTTTCCCCTCTCGAGTACCTGTGTTTTCTCTCTCGAGTACCTGTTCATTCATCCCGAGTGGTTCATTTCAGTTTCTGTTCGGGAGCCTTTTGGACGGTCACAATGTGTGATATGCAAACATGATCAACATGAAATTTGTTCGTCTCGACGAGATCTACAACTTTCATGTTGGGCACTTTTTGATTCGGAGCCTTCGTCAACCTCTACTTTCAGTTTTCCCAAAACTGCTCGTAAATAAGTCGTATTATTGAATTCTACTCGAGTACCTTTGATCTACTCGAGTACTATTGTTGTATCTCGAGTATAATTATTGTTTTACTCTAGTAATATTGAATTCTCTCGAGTCCTACTGATTTTACTCGAGTAGTTTAAGTTTCTCTCGAGTACTTTGCCCTAATTCTCGAGTTGTTTTATTCATCTCGAGTAGTTCCTTATCGTTTACGTTCGGGCGCCATTTTGAGGGTCAAAATGATGTCGTATGAAAACCTGGTCAACAGAAACTGTGTTCGTCTCGATGAGAGCTACAACTTTATTGTTGGGCAATTTTCGATCTGGAGTCATCTTAGACATCTATTATTGAGTTTCCCGAAACTACTCATAGATATCCCGTTCGACTTATCCACTCGAGTTCTATGCCTTCTATCTCGAGTAGACCTGATCTACTCGAGTTCTATGCATTTTATCTCCAGTACCTATGACTATCTCGAGTTCCCCCAGCCTCCAACCCGAGTCTCCATCTCGAGTAAGCCCCTCCAACTCGAGTAATCCCCTTCATCTCGAGTAAACCGATTTCTACTCGAGTAGTCTGTACAATCTGAGTTCGGGCATCGTTTTGAGGGTCAAAACGCTGTCATATGAAAATATGGTCAACATGACATTTGTTTGTCTCGACGACATTTACAACCTTTATGTTGGGCACGTTTTGATTTGAAGTCATTCTAGACCTCTATTTTGCGTTCCCGCAAAACCGCTCGAAATAACCCGTTTTGACAAAACTTTTTATAAACATTATATATATATATATATATATATATATATATATATATATATATATATATATATATATATATATATATATATATATATATATATATATATATATATATATATATATATATATTCATGGACTTAGGTTTTAGAACCAAACTTCATCTTCTCTGTTATTTTTCTCCCGAACCAGAGCAGCGATCGAGAGATAGTTTCTTTTTTGTGAATCTTTCGGTGGCCGCCGACAGTTCTCCGGTGCTCGAAATCTTCAACTGAACATAGATCCGTAAAGCTCTCGTCGAGAGCTCGCTATCGTGGTAATTTCTTCCTCATTCCTTGAGTTTTTTTTCGTTAGGGTTTTTCGGCCCTAACCCCTTTTTCGCCATTTTTGTCTAGATCTCAACTTCTCCCGTGTTCTTTTGCCCAGATCTACGACGCGGAGCGATCCAGAGAACTTTTTCCGGTACAACCAAGACAAGTGGTGGTTTTCCTTCGTTGTTCATTGTCCGGTTTGATGCTAACCGTTATGCCTTTGTTCCTTAATTTTCTTGCATTTTTGCATTGTCTTTCCAAACTATGGTTATGTTTAGTTCATCTTGAAGATCACTCAAAAAAATTATAAAATCTAGTCATGGTAATTTCAATCTTGACTAGGTGCGTACAATCGTCCTTAGAATGTTTTATCGGTGAATTAAATTGTTTCGTCTATCGTTGTTGGACGTGTTAGTCTCTATATAGGATTGTAAATCATTTCTAAAGGTTGATCAACGGTGTCTTTAATCTAGAAATGTCATGTAGAATACGATGTGCCAAGTCCCGAGATGTTGGTGTTGTGGTTTCTTTGGTTTTTCCTTGGTTTCGGGAGTTAGTGGGCGTGACCACCTTCGCAAGGTTGTTCCTTTATTAGTACCTTTTGGAACTCTATCGGTGTTTTGGGCATCTGTGGTGAATGGTGGAGTGTATGAATCTCTCCCGCATTTAAACAGATTTAATCTTTGTGAGGGGTGTGTCCAGCTGAGTGACCATCTCGCCCGTGTTTTTAGGCAGAGTGACCACAAGTGGTTAATAAAGGTTATGAATTTTCTTTCTTATGATTTACTCATGTTCGTCACCTTATTGCCTCGTGCATATGGTGTGTTTGCAATGTACGTGACGATTCACGTAAGTGTTCCTTTCCTGTTTGATGCTTACTTCGTACTTTATGTCAGTATTTTAGTCTTGGGTTGGAACCCTTTTGACCTTTGTTTACCTTTGCTTAATTTTTCTGCAACCATTTGTATCTACTTGTTGAGGTGTTCTGTTTTTTTTGGAATGCCTTAGGTTCAGATCCGTAGCAGTTAGTGGTGCAGGTTTTGGACTCTCTTAACGACATTTTCAGTGGTGGTTTTACACCTCGCCATAGCAAGGTAGTTGTCATTCAGTTTTTTTTCTTTTTCCTAGTTCAGACATACTGTTTTACTGTGGGTTCGTATCAGATTGTTGACGCACACAGAGTTGTTGATTTTGCCACTTGCTAGCTGATGTGGTTTTCTTCTTCTTTGATTTGGATTACTTGCTCTCTGGGATGATTTATTGCTAGGACTACATGTTAGATATTTTTAAGCTTATAAAAACTTATTATTAGTAAAGCACCCATGCAAGCTCTTTTAAAACTAAGTCAATAATTTCCTGGTCAGCGTAAAGACTTTTTCTCATATTTATTATAAATCTAGATTCTACTTAGCATTAGTTGTTCCTCGGGGATATTTATACTCATGTAGGATGTTAGAGTCAATTTAAAACAAGTATCTTCCGCAAGCGTATAAATTATATTTTTGAATCGTGGACTAGATGATCCACTAAGCCGAGGGATACAGCTACCTTCTTAGTTTAAACTAGATTTCAGTCATAATAACTTGTGTTTTCTTTTAAACTGTAGAGTTTGGATTCTTGCCTGAGCGTCTACAGTTATCCCCTGCATGGCGTGGCATCACAGCGCGTATTTTCCCGTACTCTGATATAATTAAATTATTGGAAAAATGAGGGTTGTGACAGATTATCCCTCTACTAGAAATTGTTCCTGCGTCATCTTCTAAGGGTGAGGTAACTAAGCCATCTATATCAGTTGCTATTGAAGTTGCATGGCTTATGCGCAACCTGGAGAAAAGGATAGGCAAGATGCCCGATGCACCTCCTACTACTACAGAGGAGGTTGTGGATCTTTCTGATGAGGAAGGAGATGCGGATTAGCAAACTCCAGTTCTGAATGCTGGTGAAGATCAAGCTACTACTTCCATAGCACAATTATCTCTAATAGATGAGTCTTCCAGTGAGGATCTGCCCAGCACTCCTTCCCCTGAGAACCAAGCTTTGAGGGCTGATTGTACAATTATGCAAAGCATAGAGGCGATGCTGGATAAGAAAAAGGCATCCTTTGATTCCTCGATACAGAAAATGCTAAAAAACGTGAAGGAAATAGAAAGAGATCTGAACAAAGGCCTAGCTGTGTTTTCTGTCAGATTTGACAAGCTAGATTCCAAGTTAGAATCCTGGATTACCCATGGTGGAAAAGGAGTTGAGTTTGTTATGAAAGGTTTAGAGAGTAATTAGAAGGTGATGTGCAACGTGGATACTAATGCCCAAACTATGATTGACGGTCATAATAGAGCAATGACACAATATGATGACAGCATGCAAGCCTATGCAAATGCACTGGTTGAAGTAGTCAGAAAGGGGAGGAGACCTTGGAAGCTAAGGTGTTAGATAAGGTCAATGAGATTGAAGAAGCAATGCTATCAAATTTCAATGGCGTAAATGACTTCAGTTATGAAAAATGTGCATGGCTTCACAGTCAATTGACAGGACATCAAGTACCTGTTTTTCCTATACAAGCACATGATGAGACTTATCCTCACCTGGACTACTCTCAGTACTGGTCAGACACAAAGGATTATTCTCAGGTGAGTGCTGCTACTACTGCTACTGAGGCTCCAGAGGGAGATCTTTTTGAAGACTTCCCTCCTCCGGTTTACAAGTGTAGAAGATATGGTGAAGGCTCAACTACAATAAGGTCTGAGCCAGGTCGAGCAGAGCCAAACAAAGAGATGGTAGAGGTCTGGAGCCCGATTTCCAGAGGAATCATCTTAAACACATTCTCCTTGGTCGATCTTGGCGGTGAAAAACATCATCACCACTACGATCAAGAAGAATGGAAAAAGTACAAGTTGTCCTGCACAAAGAGAAGAATTCACTTCAAAAATCAAAGAGATGCTGATCTGATGCCTCCAGCCACTCTAAAGTACTTTCTAAAGCCAAAGGCTTATTTTGACAGGCAGAGGTTAAAGAGGCAGAGCAGGCAGAGGCAATAGTTTTATATTATGTGTTATATTTTCAGTGTTGTGGGTTGCCCCCACCCCCCCCCCCCCAAAGAAAAACAATGAACAATTTGATATATATATATATATATATATATATATATATATATATATATATATATATATATATATATATATATATATATATATATATATATATATATATATATATATATATATATATATATATATATATATATATATATATATATATATATGGTTATTTTATTGACTATGATTGCGCCTTATTATTTTAATTTCCTTTATCATTTCAAGTTTTAATGTGTTATTATTTTTTATTTATAATTCACCTTAGCTTATAGGGTTCTAGCTTCTTCGAATATGGGGTCATTGTTGGGTATTGTATCTACAATAAACCGAATTTAAAGAAGGGCCCTGTTAAGATAAGATGAATTGTTACTGTACTTAATATTGCATTTCAGTTATGTACATGCAGGTTTTAATTGCTAAGTACACACCAATGTTATAGTGGGTCAGTAAACACTTGAGTTCACAATGTAATTTCTCATTGTGTAGGACAATGTGTTGACTCACGTGTAATCTATCTTTTGGGGTGTACTTTTATCCCAAGTACAAGAGAAGGCTCAAGGATGGCCGAGGATCAGTCCCATGTAATATTCGTCGAGTATGGTGTGGAATACTCGTCAAATTAGTCTAGTATCAGCCGGATACTCGTCGAATTCGTCGTGTATACATACCCATACACGTTAAATCCATCTTTTATACTTATAGTAAATTTGCTGAAGAATTGAAAAATCTGTTAAGTAAAATTCGTCGAGTATCGTCGTGCATACTCGTAAAATTCGTCGAATGTATCTAACAATACTCGCCGAATTCGTCGACTATACTAAGTGATACATGCCAAAATCATCGAGTCCAGTCGGCGCTACTGATGCACTTATGGAAACTATACCGCTCGCATAAGTAATATAAAATGGGTAGGCTTTCCTAAGTATCGAATCTTTCAAGGAATTCCCTAAGGTGGAGTTATCTTTCAAGGAGGACTTGAGAATGAAGTCTTTAGGTCGAGGTCACTAAGGGGTTTGGTTTTATAAGCAACAAAATAAAAGATAATTAATTCTACTCCTATGCAGGCCGCTATGCGCTTCTTCACTCGCTAGAATGGAGGAAAATGCAGGCGTAGGGAATGAGTTGAACAGTGGATTGAGGATGTGATGTTAAAGATCACGGCAGTGAACCGGTCGCACAAGTAATATAAAATTGGGGTTTTCCCATGTATCGATCTCACAAGGAACACAATAAGTTGGAGTTAATTTCGAGGAGGACTTGAGATTGAAGTCCTCAGGTCGGAGCTAACTAAGGGGAGTTTTGATTGCGGAAAAAGAAAGTAAAAATCTAACAACTACTCCTATTCAACGCCGCTATGTGATGCTTCGCCAGGCGGGATGGAAGACTAGTCGGGCCGCTATGCACCAAATCACTAAGCGGATGGACGAGAAGGCTAGCAGATGAGGTGGTTAGAATGGCGGAATGAGGGTCGTGAGCACCTCTTCGCTACGCACTCCACTAGCAATTGCTAGTGCGGCAAGTGTGGATGGTGGTGGATGGAATATGGGTGCATCTCAAGTAAATATAACGAAAATATACAATCACATAGACATGATTACACATAAACGTATATTAAACTAAGTATAACTTCATCAAATACAAAGAGTTCAACTAAACTGTCAACAACAAGAGAAGAAAAGTGTGTGAAATCGACCGGATCAGAAACCTTGCTGAGGATTCACGGTTGGAATCGTTGGGTTGTCAATCCGCGTCCAAGCTCGGTCCGCAACTGCGTCCGGGGTAGAGAAGGGCTGTCACCACCTTCCAATGTCCCGTCTTCTTCTTGTAACAATCCGGTGGAGGATGGCACAACTTCCCCTAGCTTGATGAAGAAAGCTAGGTCAAGCTCTTCTTGTAGCTCAAGGATGAAGGAGGAGGCCGAGAGGAAGCTCCGGCTTGGATTTGGCGGTGAAAGCTTGCCCGGAGCACCTCCCTAGGGTGGAAGATGAAGGGGAACGACGGAGAAGGCAGAAAATGGCGGAGAAATGTCGAGCTCCGGATCCTCTCTGAATTAGGGCGAGACCTGCACTATTTATACTAAGCAGAAATGAACAATGCGCACGATCACAGGCGCACGACCAGTGGTCGTGCGTACTATGTCCGGTGATCGTGCGCACTGGCATGGAAGATCAGGAAGAAGAACTGGGATAACACGAACGAGCAGTGGTGCACGACCAGTGGTCGTGCGCACTAAGTTCAATGGTCGTGTGATTACCCCAGACAACACTCCAGAAAAGAGGAATCAATGCACGCAATCAATGGCACACGACCGGTGGTCGTGCGCAGTATGTCCAGTGGTCGTACGCTTACCCCAGGCTGATTCTGGAAAACGAAGAGTAGTGCGCACGATCAGGGGCGCACGACCAGTGGGCGTGCGCATTAGATCCCATGATCGTGTGCAGTATTCTTGTTTCACAACCATCCCAGAGCACGCACACGAATCCTGTACCGAAAGGAAAAACCAATCACTGATATGTGCAGACATTCCAGACAATCACAAAAAGGAGTACAAACTATAAAAATAACAAAATACACAACCACGGGCATAAATGTGCACTTCCTATGGAAAAAAAGATAATATGAAATATGAACAATATAGAACTAAAAGTGAACTGCAAACGCGTGAAAACTAGCCCAGATGAGTCCGAAAAATAATATATAAATCGGACTCATCACACCTCCAGACTTAACTGTTTGCGCGTCCCGAGCAAACAAAATCTAAGCAAATAGGGAAAAATACTAGTTAACAAAGAAATTGCGATACGAAGTACCATGCGAAGTCGCATGCTCGCGCGCGTAAAAATATAATATAAGAAATTTCTAAATATACAAAATAGTTTATACTTTTCACAATGCGTATCAATATTTTATTATTACTCAAAAATGGAATCACGGTGAATCATCCGTTCACACTTAGGGAGAAAGTAGACTAATCGCTAGGCGAGCATTGCCAAATATCGGGGCTCCGGATAACCTCCATAGGAATCCACCAATGTCGGTGACCATATGCTTGCCCTTTCGCATTCTCTCCACGGCACTGGTTTGGTTCACTCACGAATCAGTAGAACTTTAGGTGAAGAGATGGGGCTTAGGTTTCGTTGAGGTAAACAAAGATAAACAGGAAGGCTATGCACCCAACCCAAATGAGCTATCATAAAAAGAATCCCTCTACTAAGCAAAATACACGTGAGTACACCACACCCCCAGACTTAATTTTTAACATATGGGTGTGTGCAACCGCCTACTCCAAAAAATAATCTCATTTCCAAAATGATTTTCAATTAAAACTTTTTCTTTTCACTTTTTTTTTCTTTACAAATATTTTTAATTTTTTAATTTTTCTTTTTCTTCATTTTATTTTCACAATTCAGCTGATATAAACATGGGAGCACTTCCACATTTTCACAAATAATAACACCACGTCACATCCCAACATGGAAATGTAAAACTCTGAAGCTCAACTTGGGTGTGCGACTAGGATTAGATATGAGGCTTTGGTGAAATCATGGTGGATCTGAATCAAAAGGAGGGGTGGGCACAACGGAGCTAGCGAGGACAAGACGTTAGGAATGGTACAAAGCTCAATCGGGCCAAAATGATGGCCTACATCACGCTCATGCATGACTAACCTATACTCATGCTTCAAGAATAGCTTGGGGCAAGTTCTTAGCCAACGAGAAAGACTATCCCTCCTCCCGACTTGAGCAATACGAACCTAACGGCCGTCTACACACATCCCTAAGCTACCGTCCGATTCACACCGGATTCACCAACTTTTGAGTAGAATAAAAAGTATTTACGCAATTAGAAAAATATAAAACTATAAGCATATAGAAAAATTAAATCTACTCTAATTTTTACACGAGTCGAGAGCACTCGACTAGGAGCACAACAGGGTCAACATTTTACCCCGTCTCACAAAACTATGTCAGCACCATAATTTTCCCAAATCTAACGAAGAAATGAGTTTAATTCGCGGCACACTAACAGCTAAGCATGCGCTCAAGTGGGTGCAGTGGTGTGCAGTGCAATGAAATAATCAAAATAAAACTATAAAAGCTTCTAGTATGCACATGAGATGTGCACGTGCAAAAGGCAACAAAACTGGCTCTCCCCTAGACTTAAACTAAACTACACTGCATATGATATAGAAATTAAAATCATAAAGAGCTAAGGGAAGAGGTTACCTAATGCTCAGCTAGTGAGCATACCAGAAGATGCGTGAAAAATCGAAGCAGGTCCGCCATACGAAGAATCACAACCCCGCCAACACGAAGTTGTCAAGAATACCTGCAGGGGTGAGCTCCGGAAAAACAAAACAAAATATACCAAAAGAAATGCTAAAACTAAAATAGACATGAAAAATAAAATGCAGAAAATGAAAGATAAGTACTGGGGTTATTGTCATCCCAGCACGACCTATTCGGCTACGAAAAGGTTCTAGCTAATGGGCCTATGAAAAGAAAAATGCACAGGTAACTGTCCCAATATCCGTTTCGGTAATGGGTACCGATACGGCGATAGAACAGTTACCCCTCTACCTAAATAGTAATACCTGCCCAACACAGGTAAAGGAAATAAGAAATAAGAAGAGGAGGAGCACTGGTCCTCGTTCATCTTATCACAAAAGAAATCCTTGCCTAGCAAGGTATCGTATACAGGGAGTCTGTAGGAGAAGAAAGCGATGAAAGGAGCGTCCTCAATAGAGAAGGAATCAACCTCCTCGCAAAAGAGGATGTTATCATCCATGACTCGAGCTGAAAGCTCCAAGTCCTCCTGAAGCACTTGCGAAGACTCAACCCGCACAGGCTCAGATACAGAAATGGGATCAAGAAATAAAGGAGATGAATAACTAAAAGAATCAGAAATAGGGGGGTGGTCCCGGTCTCTCTCCCAGCAGGATCTCGACATGGATCATCGACGGCATCATATGAGTCATGGCGAGGGGAATCCGCGAGCTCGAGGTCCTCGGTGGTGGTATGGACCTCCTCATCCATCAAGGAAGTGGAAACTTCCTCAACAAAGAGGATATCCTCATCAACACACCTCGGTGCGTCCACATGTTCCAAGACGTAATATTGTCCATTAATGAAAATAATATCTTCGTCAAACATGGGCACATCCTCAGGCTCAGAATCATAATCCGGCCGAACATCATCAACCGACTCACTAAAAATAGGGATAGACAATTCTTGCAAAGAAGGCGGAGGAACAACAACATCAGAGAAAATATGTGCAGGTTCCTCCGAGGGTGAATCAACAAGAGGGGAAGAGTTCATGGGGAGAGACGGTGCCACAATGTCGTCATACCGATCAGCAGAAAGTCTGATGGGTATATCTGCAGCAGTCCCCCATAGACAAGGTGGTGTTCCGAACATATCATCAGAATCAGAAGGGGCAGCCGATTGAGAGGTGGATGGAATGAATCAGATACCCGGTTCATCATCCTCCTCCAACTGGGGCTGAAATTCTGCGCAATCTTTCAACACGTGGTCGGTGCTACGACAACACAAACATCGTTTTCCATTACACCTCGATCCAGGTGGGACCGGAGAGGAATAAGAAAAAGATGAATGCGTAGAAGAGGAGTGACCATAAGACCTGGGTTGGGAGTAAGAAGTACCATAGGAAGACGGTGCTCCATACACAGAACCACGAGAAATATGCTCCCAATCTTCAGCGGGGCACTCATCACTACCATGCCTATAATCCTCGCACCATCGGCAACGAATAGTCAAATAAGAATACATGGTGCAACAAGAAAGAATTCACCACAGAAATATTCTAAGCAAAAATTAACTACACACCACAGATAAAAGAATAGGACAGCCTGCTACAGAAAAATTAAAACTAGAATAGGAACAAATAAAAACAAACACAAATGCTAAAAACTAAAACAAAGAAGAAAGTGATATGAACAAATGAAAAGGGCTTCTATCTCTTATCTTCCTCTACAAAAACTCACACGACTGTGTTCCCCAGCAACGGCGCCAAAAACATGATGCTAAAGATCACGGCAGTGAACCAGTCGCACAAGTAATATAAAATGGGGGTTTTCCCAAGTATCGATCACACAAGGAACACAGTAAGGTGGAGTTAATTTCGAGGAGGACTTGAGAATGAAGTCCTCAGGTCGGAGCTAACTAAGGGGGGGTTTTGATTGCGGAAAAAGAAAGTAAAAATCTAACAACTAATCCTATGCAACGCCGCTATGCGATGCTTCGCCAAGAGGGATGGAACACTAGTCGGGTCGCTATGCACCGAATCACTAGGCGGATGGACGAGAAGGCTAGCGGATGAGGTGGTTAGAATGGCGGAATGAGGGTCGTGAGCACCTCTTCGCTATGCACGCCACTATCAATTGCTAGTGCGATAAGGGTGGATGGTGGTGGATGGAATATGGGCGCACCTCAAGTAAATATAACGAAAATATACAATCACATAAACATGATTACACAAAAACGTATATTACACTAAGTATAGCTTCATCAAATACAAAGAGTTCAACTAAACTATCAACAACAAGAGAAGAAAAGTGTGCGAAATCGACCGTATCCGAAGCCTTGCTGAGGATTCACGGTTGGAATCGTCGGGTTGTCAATTGGTGTTACAAATATTCGCAAGGAGAAAATAACCAACTAACAATCCAACAAGGCAAGTATACCTATCGAAATGCAGCTAGGGGACACAAGTGTCGTATTAAAATCCGGGAACCGTTAATTAATCTTACTCACACAAAAACCATTATCTTATCGAAGAGTGTTTTAGGGTTTAAGAGATTACTAAAATGCGATTGAGGAGAGAAGTATTATGCTAAGAAAGAAAAGCTTGCGGAAAAATAGAGAGCTATTAAAACGATTACAGCAAGGGATTAAGACAATCAAAGAGAAGAGCACTCGATCGAGGATCACCTCGGCTAAAGTTGATTAAGAAATGCGAAAATAAACTTTTACTTAATAAAGCTAAAACCTTGACCGTGGAGGTTCCATAAGCGTAAACACGCTTCTCTCGAATCCGTGCATACCTGAGTTTAGGAATGCTCAACCGAACTCTCGTCCGATCGTAGATCTAAAGCTCACTTTAAGCTGTGAACCCCTCTATTGGATTTCACTCCAATCCAGGAGATTTAACGTCTGCCTCTCTCGAGGGGTGCGTGCAACTCTCTTTACTCTTGAGTGCTTACTTCAAACTATCAGCCTCTCGGCTAGCCAAGAATGAAAGCTAAAGATGGAAAATATACATATTGATGATATATCTCCAAGTAGTGTTTTTAATCAAGAGTAATTCAAGGTATAACTTTAGAAAGAAAAAGTAGAGTTAAAGCATCATAACTTAATCAACTCGAACCTCGGATCATCAAGATCGAGTACAAGGAGGATTAGTTACTCATGGTGAAATGGAGAAAAGAAGATGCGTAGAAGAAAATAATGAAAACAAAGTAGAAACAAAAAAGAAAGAAACACTTCTTTATTAATGGAAACAGGGATCTTACAACTTGAAAACCAGAGATTACATGTACATGGAAAGTAAACTACACTATCATTAACATTATTCTACAGAAAGAAGCTAGGAGCTAATACATGGAAAGCATTAAGCTAGAGATAAGAAGAGCTAAAAATGAAGAGACATGCTTGAAAAAGTTCAAAAATACAAATGACAGAACCTCCCCTCTCAATCCAAAAGGTGTCCCTGAACCCTTGGAGATGGGCTCTATTTATAGATTATTTCGGGTCGGGTCACGCCCCCCTATCACGCCCAGGTCGGGCATGACCCTAGGGCGTGACACATTCGGTGCGAATTTTTCGGGCTGTATTTTAATTCTGGCGAAGTAGTTGAAGTACACGCCCAAATGTCACGCCCTGGTAGGGCATGTACATGGGGCGTGTTCTTTGCGGCATGACTTTGTTGAGCTGAGATTCAATGCTGGAGGTGACGGGCGTGGTTGCTGAAGTACACGCCCATATGTCACGCCCGGGTCGGGCGTGACCCGGGGGCGTGATACTTTCAGTGCGACGGTGGAGCGGGAAAAATGAGTGCATTGCGGTGATTCCTCGGAACCTGGGAACACGCCTCTGGAACACGCCCGTGTCGGATGTGACACGGGCGTGATAGAGGGCGTGTACACTAAGTTTCCACGGAATGCAGTTTCAGACAAATTTCTTCATTCCTCTGGGTTATACGCCCTAGGTACACGCCCGGGTAGGCGTGATCTTGGGGCGTGTCACATCAAAATTCAGCTGAAAGCCGTGAAAACCTGCAAAAAGCAGAAAAAACGCATTAGCGACAAAAATATATACAAAGGGGAATCAAAATAAGTTCTTTACAAGACATGATTTGCTTTAAAACCCTGAAAGTACCCTAATAAAATTGACTGCAAACCGTATTATCAAATTCCCCGAAGCTTAAGTTTTGCTTGTCCCCAAGCAAAGATATAAAAACTAGTTAATCATAAAAAGTGATTAATTCAAAAAAGTTTTAATCATTCTTACACAAGTACTATGCGAAATTCCAGGTAGGGAGAATGTAAAACGTAAATCTAAAACAATTATTTTGGTATGATTTAACTTTTATAAACTTTACTTAATAAAAATAAATCATGCAGAATTTTGACGAAATTCTTTAAATAGATTTAAGCTAGGCAACGAAAATGAAAAGAACGTATTGAGTTATTACTAAATCCAAGCAACGCATTATAATTATATCAATTAAATAACAAAAATCTACGTTTAAATCCAAAACGAAAACTGATTTACTTTTCTTCTTTTCTTGGTTGTTAAATAAAATTTAAAAAGGCGTGAATCAAAAGGACTTAATAGGAATGAAACGTTTGGTTTAGGATTATGAATAGGAGTGGAATTCAAATATAAACATGGAGGCTTAAAATCACACTAAACCAAAACAACGAGTTTCAAAAAAAAATTTATTTTAAACAAAATATTGTCTTTCTTTTTCTTCTTTTTTATTATTTTTTTTATATTCATTTTTTTTCTTTTTTTTCAAAACAAAGGCCATAAAAAATGTTGAAATGGCCAGAAAGAAATCAAACATTGCTTTTGAGTACACTTTTTTCAACAATTTCTCCAAAGATAACACAAAATTTCCTATCATGAAAATTTTAGAATGAAACTCAAAAAATTTAGCGTGATTAGATAGTTAGTAATTTTGGCTTTGGTGAAAATGAAATGCTATATGGAGTTATCAAATGAATTTGGAAAAAAAAGCACTAAAGCGGCTAACTAGTGGTAAAAGATTTTAGGTTGGCAGGAAAGCTCAAACGTAAACAAAAATGGCCTAAATCATTTTCACGCTTTTTAAATTTATTTAAAACATAGATTTGAAAAATTTCAAAAAGCAAGTTCGAGATAATAAAAGAAGATTGGTGAAATTATCTTGAAAATAAAAATAATATGTGTGACTTGGATCGTTCATATCTACTACGTTATTCAAAAGTTGTCCTTACAAACATTATCTAAAGACGAAAAGGAAAATAGTGGATGATAAATTTTAGAGAAAGTAAAGAAAATAAAGAACAGAAAACCATAATAGAAATGCGCGTTTTAGAGAAATATTTCACCTTAACATGCTACCGTGAATTAGAAACACACCATGACCAACATTTTACTTGTGAAATATGATAAAAAAATGATTAGAAAAATTATAATTAACTACGTTGTTTATAAAGAAGTTTGAGAAAAACAAAACATAAACATGGTGTACTTATTGAAATACCAAAATGCAGCTATATATATTTTTTAGATTTTTGGATTTTTTGGATTTTTGAAGAATATTTACAAAAAAAGTAAAAGATATTTACAAAAAGCAAAAAGAAGGAGAGAGTCCTCCCCCAAGCTTAAAATCTACATTGTCCTCAATGGAGAAGGAGGTTGGAGAATGAGAGAAAATTAAAGTACAGAAATGAAAAGACAGAATTGATAAATAGGTACTTCCCCGGTTTTATTTTGCAGCGAAAGCTCAGTGATGCCGCTCCCCCATGCTTGTGCTTTGAGTCTACTGGAAAGGTCTTTTGTTGGACTTTGTGATGGATTTATCGGCATTGGAGCAGGCGATCGCAGAAGCTTGAGCTTGGCGGAACCATCCGGGGCAAAAATGTAAAATAAAGAAAATAAAAAAAATAGATTGGGTTGCCTCCCAAGAGCGCCCTTTGTTTAAAGCGTCGTTTGAGCTCGACGCATTAAAAAAAATATTGTCCGAACGATTATTTGTCCAAAGTAGCAAGTAACTAGACGGTGTCCAGTTAGTTTAAAGTTCGTGTAGAAGAATATTAATATAGTTTGGACTGACATCACCACAGAGATAAAGTTTAAGACGCTGCCCATTCACTTTGAACTCACCCTTTTCAGGGTGCGAAACTAAAACCGTGCCATACGGAAAAATTTCTTTTAGTTTAAATGGCCCAGACCATCGTGATTTTAGCTTTCCCTGGAAATAAACGTAATCGGGAGTTATATAAAAGAACTAGGTCGCCCGGCTTAAAGGTTTTTGGTACCTAAGATGTTTATCGTGCAAACGCTTCGTCTGCTCTTTATAAAATTTATTATTTTCATAAGCGTTAGAGCGCCACTCGTCGAGTTCGTTAAGTTGGAATTTTCTAAAATTGCCGACAGAGTGGGGATCGAAGTTAACAAATCTTAAGGCCCAAAAAGCGCGGTGTTCTAATTCTACGGGCAAATGACACGATTTTCCATAAACCAACCGATATGGCGTACATCCGAGGGCGGTTTTGTATGCTGTTCGGTAGGCCCATAGAGCATCGTCTAATTTTGCTGACCAGTCTTTCCTAGATATAGAAACAGTCTTTTCTAAAATTCTTTTTATTTCTCTATTTACTACTTCGACTTGTCTGTTAGGTTGGGGGTGGTAGGCAGTGGAAAGATTATGAGTAACGCCATATTTAGTTAGGATTTTTGAAAATTACGCATTACAGAAATGGGAACCCCTATCACTAACGATAGCGCGCGGCGTACCGAAGCGAGAAAATAATTTTTTTAGGAAATTAACTACGACTCGGGCGTCATTTGTAGGAAGAGCTTGGGCTTTGGCCGAACGCGAAACATAATCAACGGCAACTAAAATGTACTTATTCCCGAAGCTAGAAGGAAAAGGGCCGACAAAATCAATCCCCCAGAGGTCGAAAACTTCGCACTCTAGGAAATAATTTTGTGGAATTTCATTTTTATTCGAAATATTCCCCGACCGTTGGAAACTATCACACCTACTCACAAAGTCATGCGCGTCTTTAAACAGGGTAGGCCAGTAAAAACCCGCGCTTAACACTTTGTGAGCGGTACGAGCAGCTTGATAGTGCCCACCTGTCGGTCCTTCATGCAAATGTTTAATAATATTTAATCCTTCTTCATAATAAACACACCTCCTTATCATTTGGTCGGCACAAATTCTGAAAAGATACGGGTCCTCCCAAAAGTAGTTCTTCAGCTTAGAAACGAATTTCTTCTTTTGCTGAGATGAAAACTCTTTTGGGAGCACACGAGCCACTAGATAGTTGGCAATGCGGCCAAACCAAGGAGAAGTAGATGTGTTAATTATGAACAGCTTCTCATCGGGGAAATAGTCATTAAAAGAATTTTCGTCTAACTTTTCTGTAAACGGGTTGTCTAGGCGCGAAAGGTGGTCGGCGGCCAAGTTCTCGGCTCCTCGCTTATCACAAATCTCTAAGTCCAACTCCTGGAGGAGTAAGACCCAGCGAATCAAGCGCGGCTTGACATCCATTTTGGAAAGAAGATATTTGAGGGCCGAGTGGTCCGTAAAAACAATACTTTTTGAAAGAGTAATATAAGGACGAAATTTATCAAAAGCGAATACTACGGCTAGAAGCTCCTTCTCGGTCGTGGTGTAATTTTCCTGTGCAGATGTGAGTGTCTTACTAGCGTAATAGATGGGGTGGAAGTTTTTAGATATGCGTTGGCCTAAAACGGCTCCCACCGCATAACTACTCGCATCGCACATTATCTCAAATGGAAATTCCCACACTGGAGCTATCATGATTGGGGCATTAACTAATTTTTCTTTTATTAAATTGAAGGCAGCTAGACAGAGATCATCAAAGATGAATGGGGCGACTTTTTCTAAGAGATGGGTAAGGGGCTTGGTGATTTTGGAAAAGTCCTTTATGAAGCGGCGGTAGAAACCCGCGTGACCTAGAAAACTTCTTATTGCTTTTATGTTCGTAGGTGGTGGCAGCTTCTCGATAACTTCTATTTTCGCAACGTCTACTTCAATACCTCTTTCATAAATTTTATGTCCCAAAACTAACCCTTCCCTCACCATAAAATGACATTTTTCCCAATTTAAGGCGAGGTTAGTTAATTCGCATCGCTCTAAGACTTTTACAAGATTCTCTAAGCAACTATCGTAGGAATCACCGAACACGGAGAAATCGTCCATGAAAACTTCCATGATGCTTTCTATGTACTTGTCAAAGATAGCGAGCATACATCGCTGGAATGTAGCTGGCGCATTGCACAATCTAAACGGCATTCTTCGGTAGGCAAATGTGCCGAAGGGACAAGTAAACGTTGTTTTCTCCTAGTCCTCGGGAGAGATGGGGATTTGTAAATACCCCGAGAGGACATCGAGAAAACAATAAAAGCTATGTCCGGAAAGTCGTTCTAAAATATGATCGATGAATGGCAAGGGGAAGTGATCCTTGCGGGTGGCGTCATTTAGCTTACGGTAATCTATACACATTCGCCAACCGGTCACCGTCCGTGTCGGGATTAATTCATTATTTTCATTACTTATTACCGTTATCCCTCCCTTCTTTGGTACTACCTGTACAGGGCTAACCTACTTACTATCTGATATATGATAGATGATTCCGGCATCTAACAACTTCATAACCTCCCCCTTAACTACTTCTTTCATGTTTGGGTTTATACGGTGCTGAGGTTGGATAGAGTTACGCGAATTATCTTCCATTAATATTTTGTGAGTACAGAAGGATGGGCTTATGCCCTTGATATCAGAAATCTGCCAAGCAATGGCTCGGCGATGCTTACTTAAAATTAAAAGGAGTTTATCATTTTGCGAATCCGTAAGATAGGCTGAAACTATGACGGGCAGCTTAGAATCCTTTTCTAAGAAAACGTATTTAAGGTGCTCTGGTAGTTCTTTCAGTTCCAGGGTAGGGGGTCTTCATATGACATTTTTGAAATCTGATCTTTTTCAAAAACAATATGTTCATAAAATTTTTCATTGTATGGTAATTTGAAAGGGGTGGGGCTAGCGGCGGAGGCGGCTTCTCGCAGCGATTCAGTTGGAGGAGTATAAGAGGAACAAAAATCAGAAAATTCTTTTTCAAAATCAGGGAGGTGAGAGGAGGACTCTTCACTTAAATGTAGCGATTCAGTTGGAGCAGTATAAGAAAGAAAATCAGAAAATTCTTCTTCGAAATCAGAGAGGAGAGAGGAGGACTCTTCACTTACGACATTTACAAAGAAACATGAGTCATCATTGGCTAGGGTGTTTTTCATCGAGGGGGTGATAGAGAAAGTTACTTCGTCGTCGCCTACTCGAAGGAAGAGCTTACCATTGCTTACGTCCATGATAGCTCGGGAGGTGGCAAGGAAGGGCCGGCCAAGGATCAGGGGGACCTTGACGTCTTCTTCGATGTCCAAAATGACAAAGTCCTCCGGGAAGATGAACTTGTCGACCTTGACTAGGACATCCTCCACTATACCTAACAGGTATTTTACCGATCTGTCGGCGAGCTGGATACTCATGTGTGTGGGGTTGAGACTACAAATTCGTAACTTTTTAAACAATGAGAGGGGCATAAGATTAATACTCGCACCTAGGTCGGCTAAAGCGTGTTTGACAAAGAGATCACCAAAGACACACGGGATAGAGGAACTACTCGGGTCACTAATTTTATTCGGTAATCCGTTTGTCAAAACCGTCGAGCACTCAGCATTTAACGTGACATGCGAAAGGTTCTCTAATTTCTTCTTGTTGGTCAGGAGGTCCTTAAGGAATTTTGCGTACTTCGGCATCTGGGATATGGCTTCGTGGAAAGGCAGATTTATGTGGATTTGTTTAAACATTTCTAAAAAACGGGTGTATTGATCGTCCTGTCGTTGTTTATTAAGTTCGGAAGGGTATGGCGGGGATGGATTATTTTTAAAGGTGGGTGGTGGAGTGAGTTATTTTTCTAAAACATGGGTGATAACTTCTTCGGCAGAAGGTGGAATTTTTAAAACGGGAGCGGAGCTTTGATTTTTTTAAAGCGGGAGCAGAGCTTTGATTTTTTAAAGCGGGAGCGGAGCTTTCCTCGGGTTCTTCACTTACCATACCAGGAACTTTCTTCCCACTCCGAAGAGTTATAGCTTTCGCTTGCTCTCTCGGGTTGGGCTCGGTATTGGAAGGAAGAGCCCCTACGGGTCGCTCAGAAATTATTTTAGCGAGCTGTCCTACCTGATTTTCTAAATTTTTAACGCTTCCAGTTAAGGTTCTAATCGTAGCGTCATTAGCATTCATGTATTTTGAAAACATTTCCTCCTAACTTGGAGGTTTTGGAAAACTATGAGGAGGTGGTGGTGGTGCAGAAAAATCACTTTGCGGTGGCGGGCGCACAACATTCGATGGATTGCTCCACGAAAAATTTGGATGATTTCTTAACGCAGGATTATAACTATTCGGAAAATTAAAACCAGGAGGATGAAAATTTGCAGCAGAAAAATTACTAAAAGCAGTTCTAGGCATATTATTTACATGATCCAAATGTTCGGCGGGAGGAGTTACAGATTCCCATACCTGAGGGGCGGAGGCAGCAGTCATCTCCGTAATTTTTTTGCTTAATATTTCAACTTGCAGTGGGAGTTGGGAGACGTTGTCCACTTCAAAGAGACCTGCAGGTTTGTTTGGGCCGGACCTAGGCACATTCCACTGGTAAGTGTTCATGGCCATGTCCTCAAATAACTCAAGAGCTGCTTCCGGGGTCTTATGGTTTAAAGTACCGCCAGAAGCTGCGTCTATCATTTGCTTTGTGCTTTGATTTAGCCCATTATAGAACGTCTGCACCTGCAACCATACAGGCAGAGCGTGATGTGGGCATCGTTTTAATAATTCTTTAAATCTTTCCCAGGTTTCGTAAAGGGTCTCAAAGTCTATTTGTCCAAAGGCAGAAATGTCATTCCTAAGTTTTGCAGTTTTAGCAGGCGGAAAATACTTCGCCAAAAATTTTTCAGTTAATTACGTCCAAGTAGTTATGCTATTTTTAGGAAGGGTGTTCAGCCACTGCTTAGCCTTAATTCTAAGAGAGAAAGGAAATAATCTTAGCCTAATAGCATCATTTGTGACACCATTTATCTTGAAGGTGTCACAAATCTCAAGAAAGCTGGCTATGTGTGCGTTCGGATCTTCATCTTGAAGCCCGTCAAATTGCACATACTGCTGCACCATTTGAATTATGCTAGGCTTCAGTTCGAAATTATTATTTGCTATTGCAGGGCGAACTATACTAGATTCTGTACCCTCGAGATTCGGTCGTGCATAATAGGACATAGGCCTTTGCACGGCTTACTCCACGTTGGGTTCTTCCATTCTTAAAGTAGAAAATGACTCGGAATCCTCAACCGGCACTTGGGTAGTAGGGCCTTGAAATCGCGATCTTCTCCGAAGAGTATGCTCAATTTCGTGGTCCAGGTCCAAAATAACCGACGGACTCCCGCGGGTCATACACTAGAAGAAGAGAAGAGAAGAAAGATGAATAAAATAAACTAGAAAATAAAAGAGCTAATGAAGTTTTTTTTTTGAAATAGATTTTTTATGTTTTAACTCCCGAACTTCCCAAGGGCTACCCGGTGAAGAGTTCGCAAGGTACTAGACAAGAGAGTGGCATTTAGAGCCACTTTGCCCTTTTCGAGAGAGTTAGGTGGTGTAGAAAAATTTGTTATGTGGGTTTCTATTAAGAGCGGTACTTAATAATTTTAAGAAGGAGGGTGAGAAAGAGAAGTGATAAAATTAATAGATTCGTGTTTTCAAATTATTAACAGAAGTTGCTTCCCCGGCAGTGGCGCCAAAACATGGTGTTACAAATCTTCGCATGGAGAAAATAACCAAACTAACAATCCAACAAGGCAAGTATACCTATCGAAATGCAGATAGGGGACACAAGTGTCGTATTAAAATCCGGGAACCGTTAATTAATCTTACTCACACGAAAACCATTATCTTATCGAAGAGTGTTTTAGGGTTTAAGAGATTACTAAAATGCGTTTGAGGAGAGAAGTATTATGCTAAGAAAGAAAAAGCTTGTGGAAAAATAAAGAGCTATTAAAACGATTACAGCGAGGGATTAAGACAATCAAAGAGAAGAGCACTCGATCGAGGATCAACTCGGCTAAAGTTGATTAAGAAATGCAAAAATAAACTTTTACTTAATAAAGCTAAAATCTTGACCATGGAGGTTCCATAAGCGTAAGCACACTTCCCTCGAAGTCGTGCCTACCTGAGTTTAGGAATGCTCAACCGAACTCTCATACGATCGGAGATCTAAAGCTTGCTTTAAGCTGTGAACCCCTCTATTGGATTTCACTCCAATACAGGACATTTAACGTCTGCCTCTCTCGAGGGGTGCGTGCAACTCTCTTTACTCTTGAGTGCTTACTTCAAACTATCAGCCTCTCGGCTAGCCAAGAATGAAAGCTAATGATGGAAAATATACATATTGATGATATATCTCCAAGTAGGGTTTTTAATCAAGAGTAATTCAAGGTATAACTTTAGAAAGAAAAAGTAGAGTTAAAGCATCATAACTTAATCAACTCGAACCTCGGATCATCAAGATCGAGTACAAGGAGGATTAGTTACTCATGGTGAAATGGAGAAAAGAAGATGCGTAGAAGAAAATAATGAAAACAAAGTAGAAACGAAAAAGAAAGCAACACTTCTTTATTAATGGAAACAGGGATCTTACAACTTGAAAACCAGAGATTACATGTGCATGGAAAGTAAACTACGCTATCATTAACATTATGCTACAGAAAGAAGCTAGGAGCTAATACAGGGAAAGCATTAATCTAGAGATAAGAAGAGCTAAAATTGAAGAGACATGCTTGAAAAAGTTCAAAAATACAAAGGACAGAACCTCCCCTCTCAATCCAAAAGGTGTCCCTGAACCATTGGAGATGGGCTATATTTATAGATTTTTTCGGGTCGGGTCACGCTCCCCTGTCACGCCCAGGTCGGGCGTGACCCTGGGGCGTGACACATTCGGTGCGACTTTTTCGGGCTGGATTTTAATTCTAGCGAAGTAGCTGAAGTACACGCCCAAATGTCACGCCCTGGTAGGGCGTGTACATGGGGCGTGTTCTTTGCGGCGTGACTTTGTTGAGCTAGGATTGAATGCTGGAGGTGACGGGCGTGGTTGCTGAAGTACACGCCCATATGTCATGCCCGGGTCGGGCGTGACCCGGGGGCATGACACTTTCGGTGCGACGGTGGAGCGGGAAAAACGAGTGCGTTGCGGCGATTCCTCGGAACCTGGGGACACGCCTCTGGAACACGCCCGTATCGGATGTGACACGAGCGTGACAAAGGGCGTGTACACTATATTTCCACGGAATGCAGTTTCGAACCAATTTCTTCATTCCTCTTGGTTACACGCCCTAGGTACACACTCGGTTAGGGCGTGACCTTGGGGCGTGTCACAGCAAAATTCGGCTGAAAGCCGTGAAAACCTGCAAAAAGCAGAAAAAACGCATTAGCGACAAAAATATATACAAAGGGGAATCAAAATAAGTACTTTACAAGACATGATTTGCTTTAAAACCCTGAAAATACCTTAATAAAATTGACTGCAAACCGTATTATCATCAATCTGCGTCCAAGCTCGGTCCGCAACTGCGTCCGGGGTAGAGAAGGGCTGTCACCACCTTCCAATGGACCGTCTTCTTCGTGTAACAATCTGGTGGAGGATGGCGCAACTTCCCCTAGCTTGATGAAAAAAGCTAGGTCAAGCTCTTCTTGTAGCTCAATGATGAAGGAGGAGACCAAGAGGAAGCTTCGACTTGGATTTGGCGGTGAAAGCTTGCCCGGAGCACCTCCCTAGGGTGGAAGATGAAGGGGAATGGCGGAGAAGGTGGAAAACGGCGGAGAAATGTCGAGCTCCGGATCCTCTCTGAATTAGGGCGAGACATGCACTATTTATACTAAGCAGAAATGAACAATGCGCACGATCACATGCGCCCGACCAGTGGTCGTGCGCACTATGTCCGGTGATCGTGCGCACTGGTATGGAAGATCAGGAAGAATAACTGGGATAACGCGCAAGAGCAGTGGCGCACGACCAGTGGTCGTGCTCACTAAGTTCAATGGTCGTGCGATTACCCCAGACAGGACTCCAGAAAAGAGGAATCAATGCACACTATCAGTGGCGCATGACCGGTGGACGTGCGCAGTATGTCCAGTGGTCGTGCGCTTACCCCAGGTTGATTCTGGAAAACGAAGAGTAGTTCGCACGATCAGGGGCGTACGACCAGTGGTCGTGCGCATTAGATCCCATGATCGTGCGCAGTATTCCTGTTTCACAACCATCCCGGAACACGCACACGACCCTTGTACCGAAAGGAAAAACCAAGCACTGATATGTGCAGACATTCCAGGCAATCACAAAAAGGAGTACAAACTATAAAAATAACAAAATACACAACCACGAGCATAAATATGCAGTTCCTATGGAAATAAAGATAAGATGAAATATGAACGATATAGAACTAAAAGTGAAGTGCAAATGCGTGAAAACTAGCTCAGATGAGTCCGAAAAACCCTATATAAATCGGACTCATCAGGATCGCAAACACCACGTCGCAACGCGCACCTCTATCGATCAGTAGAGCGGCAATACCAACTATCGTTGCGGGTGGGAATATGGGCGCTGCACAAGCAATTAAAGCAGTAAAATGAAAAATATTCACATAGACATAAAACTAATAATGTTTACAACTAAAGTGCCACATCAACTACATATAAATATTTAACCATGCATATACAAAAATAAAGCAAGAATAAGTCAAGAAATCGACCGAATCCGAAGCCTCGTCGAGGAGTTCCGTATGGAATCGCCGGAATGTCAGTCTGCGTCCAAGCTCGGTCCTCATCTACGTCAGGGGTAGAGAAGGCTGTCACTACCCTCCAATGGACCCGTCTTATTTGTGTCACGATCCAGAAGAAGGTTGCAAGCTTCCCTTTGCTTGATGGATATGTCATCAAAACTTATAATAGAGCTAAGAAGCATGCCGAGACCAAGCACCGGTGAGAGGTAAACTTTGCGAGCATGGCCAGAGCTTCTCTCCTTAGTGGAAGATGAAGGGCGGAGGAGGAACGTCCAAGTTTTTGCCCTAAAATGGCGGCGTGAATGGATGGAAAGTGGAACTCTCCGGTTTGGAAGAAAATCTGCTCTTGAATAGAAACAGGTAAGAAAATGGTCACACATGATTTTGCACACGAGCGTGCTTTAACTGTGCGTTAATAACACGCAGAAAATGGCCGGAGAGGAAGATTGGTTGACCCGGGCATTTTACTCGCGCACGGGTGCGTATGCCCGTGCGTGAAGGAAAATGCACTGGTAACCATAGAGCGCTAGAAAACATGATAACAAAAGAGGAACCGTGCATTTTTCTCACACACGGGCGCGTATGCCCGTGCGTGAAGGAAAATGCACGATTAACCCTAGAGAGCAATAATTCACGGCATGCAGGTGAAACAGTGCGTTTTACTCTCGCACGGGCATTTCTGCCCGTACGTGAACAAATTGCACGATTATCCACAGAACACAGGAATTCCGAGAATAATAAGTAGATAGTGCGATTCCTTCTTGCTCGATTTAGCCGAAACCGTACGGGAACAAAACACACGGGTAACCACAAACGTCCTAGGATTGCTGTGTATAAGGCACGATTAAACTGAAAACAGTGCGCGAAGAAATTCACACGACCGTGCGTTTTACACATGAGGTGGAATTGGAATTCCGGACATCTCGACCACCGACACAGCAACAAATCCACTCAAACAATTATATAAATCAGAAAAAATAAGTATGAGGAGCTCAAAGAACTTACCCTCAAGACAAGAGTGCGTAATCACAGACATAATGAGCCAAAACAATGCAATTAGAATGATAAACTGTATAAATGTAATATCCACAATAACATACTAAAAGTGAAGAGCAAGTGCATGAAAACAAGCCCAGATGAGTCTGAAAAACCCTATATATATCAGACTCATTATACCACCAGACTTAAATATTTGCTCGTCCCGAGAAAATCAACTCTAAGCGGAGTGAAAGAAAACTAGTTTGCTAAGCAATTGCATAAATAGAGTACCATGCGAAGTCATACCTTCATGTACAAAAAGCAATAGCAGAAAACTCATCTATGCATGCATAATAATTTCTAATTTCCGCAAACATAAAGAAGATATTACGAATACTCCTAAAGTTAATCACATTGAATCATTCGGTTGCGCGTAGAACGAAAGCAGCCATACAATGATGTCTGCATTGCCAAAGATCAGGTCTCAGGAGAATCTCTAAAGGAATCCACCAATGTCGATGACCATATGCTTGCCCGTTTACGCTCTCTCCATGGCACTAGTTTGACTCAAGATCGAATCCGTAGGACTTGGAGTATAATATAGTCTTAGGCTAAGGCGGGGTATACAAAGATAAACAAGACGGACACGCATGCCGAAAATTAGACTGCCCGAAAACACTCACAGCTACAGTCAACGACAATCACGTGTAGCGCACCACCAGACTTGGACTGTTAATGGTGTGTGCACGCCCATAACGAATATAATATAACAAAATTTCATAACTCTACAACAAATTTTTTCTTTTCTTTTCTCTTTTATTCCACATTGGGAATTTTCGTTTCAATTCATTTCATTTTTTATTTAACCAAACAACCAAAACAAGCCGAAAACAAGGCAACACCACAAGCTACAAAAACACCCATATAACTGCCACACATAACATATACAAAATGATAATAAAACAAACAAACCGAGCAACCACATTCAGGTGTCGGAGTAGGAAAGGCTACAAGGCTTTGGTAGCGAGGCATAAGGATGTCATAGGAAGGGACAGGCTCAATGGTAATAACAACGGATAGACGTCGGGAATGTTACATTGCTCAAACTAGACAAAGTGACGGCCTACATCACGCTCGCACTTGACTAATCATGTACCCATGCTTCGAGAGTAGTTCGGGGCAAGTTCTTAGTAACCGAGAAAGACAATACATCCTTCCCACTCGAGCAATACAAGGTTATTGAACTCCCACACACAATCCTACACCACCGTTTAATTCATAACCGGATTCACAACTAGAGTACCGTAAACAAAATCTACGCTAATAAAAAATAGAAACTATAAGAATATAAAGAATTTTAATCTACACAGACTCTAAGTGAGCATGAGTGCATGCCTAGGAACACTCTTGGAGTCAACATTGTTGGGTATTGTATCCACAATAACCCAGATTGGGTGAATTCAACCTTTAACTAAGATGAATTAAGTTGTATTTGATGTATTGTTTGAGTTATGTGTTTGCAGGACTAAATTGCAAAGTGTAGACTAATGTCACTCTATAATGGGTCACCAAACACAGGACCATACAATGTAATCCCTCATTGTGTGATCCATGGTGTTGACTCATGTGTACCCTCTCTATTGGGATATACTTCATTTTTCAAGCACTAGGATTGATTGGAGAAAGAAGTGTTGCTGATTTTATTGAAGAAAGCAAAATTATCAAGAACGAAAATATTCTAAGTATTTCACTCGACTAGAAGCTTAAGTACTCGAGTTGAATATTTAGTAAATACTTGAGTAAGTATGTCTGAGAGTTAAAATCTGTTCACTCGAGTACTGGAGCTGGACTACTTGAGAAGTAGAGAGACTACTCGATTACATGAACAACTACCCGAGTGGGGTAAGTACATCACAAGAATCTTCCTTCTGTCACTCGAGACAAAGTATTCATCTACTCGAGTGGTTAACTTGACTACTCGAGTAAAGTACTTAGAAGCAGAAATATATTTTGTTTAAATTTCATTTGTATAGTCTCTTCTACACCAGTGTGTTTTATTGCTAAAGATAGTGCGTCTCTTGGTGACCAATGGCACAAGAGATTAGCACATTTTAATTTCAAAACTACGAATAAATTATTATTACTGAATTTAGTACGTGATACCCCAAATGTCAAGTACGTCAAAGATAGACCTTGTCACGCATGCGTAAAAGGCAAGCAAATAAGGGCTACCTTTAAAACTGTTATTGACAAAGATTCTAACAGATGTTTACATCTGCTTCATATGGATTTGTTCGGTCCACTGCAAGTTAGAAGTTTGGGAGGTAAGTATTATACGTTGGTTATTATTGATGATTACTCGTACTTTGCATGGGTGTTCTTTCAAAAACACAAGTCAGATACCTTTGAAAGCTTTATAAATTTTGTTAGGCAAGTCTAAAATGAATATAACTGTTCCGTTGTTAAGATAAGAAGTGACAATGGAACAGAGTTCAAGTCTGGGGCCATGACAGAATTCTGCAAAAGCTTGTGTATCTTTCATGAGTTTTCCTCTCCTCGTACTCCTCAACAGAATGGAGTGGCTGAGAGAAGGAATAGAACACTCATAGAGGCCTGTAGGACCATGTTGAGTGATGCCTCACTTTTGAAATACTTCTGGACTGAAGCCGTCAACACCGCATGCCACGTGGAAAATCTAACACTCATAAATAAGAACAAAAATAAGACACCTTATGAACTTCTAAAGGGCAGGAAATCGATTGTTTCATATTTTAGAATTTTTGGCTGTAAGTGCTTCGTGCTTAACAATGGCAAGTATCATACTACCAAATTTAGCGAAAAGAATTTTGAAGGTATTTTTGTCGGGTATAGTAGCCATAGTAAGGCTTATAGGATATTTAATAGAAAAACTCTGGTCGTAGAAGAATCCATACATGTTGTATTTGATGAGACGAGTTTGCTACAAAGCAACTCTTCTAGTGTGTTCATTGAAGATCCAGGTTCAAAGTTAAAAGAACTAAACTTGGATGAGCTAACTGAAGAAAAAAGGTGAAAAGTTCATCAAGATCACCACTCCAGCCCCGATTGGACAGGTTGATGATCAAGATGAAGAAATCATCCAAGTTGATGAAGTCACTCTAATGATTGAAGAAGAAGTTCTAGATGCACGGACTCTAGAGCTCAGACATCTGAAGGATTACCCAATGGACTAAATCATAGGAGATCCCCTGGATGGTGTCAGAACTCGTAGAGGTACAACTAACGAGAATTTATATTTGAGTTTTCTCTCACATGTTGAACTAAAGAAGTTTGAGGAATCAAACTCAGACACACCTTGGATAATGACGATGGAAGAAGAACTAAATCAGTTCAAGCGCTGTCAAGTATGGAAACTTGTTCCAAGACCCAAAGGTAAGAATGTCATTCGGACAAAGTGGGTCTACAGGAACTATATAGACGAGGATGGAACGATCATAAAGAACAAGGCTATACTCATCGCCAAAGGATTTAATCAAGGAGAAGGAATCGACTTTGACCAGATGTACGCTCTAGTGGCAACGCTGGAGGCAATCAGGTTATTCCTAGTACATACCGCTCTTAAGGGCTTCACTGTTTATCAGATGGACGTGAAGTCTGTCTTCCTTAATGGTGACATAACGGAAGAGGTGTATGTGGAACAACCTCCAGGTTTCATTGATTCTAACTTTCCTGATTATGTTTATCTGCTATCAAAAGCATTATATGGTTTGAAACAAGCTCCTCGAGCTTGGTATGAGATGTTGTCTACCTTTCCTCTTGAGAACAAGTTCATAAGGGGAAAGATAGATAAGACATTATTTCTTAGGGAAATAAAAGGCAAGATTCTGCTAGTGCAAATCTACGTCGATGTCATTATTTTTGGCTCTACCGACGACAACCTCTGCAAGAAGATTTCAAAACTTATGCAAGGGAAGTTTGAAATGAGCAGTATGGGCGAGATGACGTATTTCTTATGGATTCAGGTGAAACAATCTGAATATAGAATTTTCATCTCGCAGACTAAGTACACCAAAGAGCTAATTAAGAAATTCAGAATGGAGAATGCAACCTCTATGAGGACTCCAATGGGTTCAACTGTGTCTCTGCACAAGGATGAGAAAGGAAACCTTTTGATGAAACCAAGTACAAAAGCATAATTGGATCCTTGCTGTACCTTACTACTAGTAGACCAGACATAATGTTCTCAACATGTATATGTGCTAGATTTCAAGTGAACTCTAAGGAATCTCACTATGCTGCTGCAAAGCAGATTTTGAGATACCTTAAAGGTACACCAAATCTTGGCTTATGGTACCCAAGAAGTAATGATAGTGAGCTATTTGTTTTTTCCGATGCAGATTTTGCAGGTAGCAAAGACGATAGGAAGAGCACTTCCGGGACTTGCCAATTCCTTGGAAGAAGGCTCATTTCCTGGAGTAGTAAGAAGCAGAACTGTGTTGCAATTTCAATGGCTGAGTCAGAGTATATCTCTGCAGACAGTTATTGTGCATAGTTGCTATGGATAAAGAATCAGCTGGAAGATTACAATCTCAAAGTCCAATACATCCCTTTATTTTGTGACTCCTCCAGCACAATTACAATAGCCAACAACCCAGTCTTTCACAGCTGGACAATGTATATAGAGCTGCGGTACCACTTCATCCAGGAGCATGTGGAGCATGGGGACATAGATCTACAAAATGTCGCAATAGAGAGGCAGATTGCAGACATTTTCACGAAGCCACTGGACGATACCAAGTTCTCGTTCTACAAAACAGAACTTGGAATGCTCAACAAAGAAGATTAGAGAAGGTGGACTTACAATAAAGCTCAAAGGTTAAGAAATATGTCAAAAGTTGAAATTTCACAAGTTCAGACCTTATGACTCGAGTAAGACAAAGACTACTCGAGTACTACTTCAGCCTACTCGAGTACTCCACCAGTCACTCGAGTAACGCTACTCGAGTACTAAGTTCTTCTCGAGAAGCAGGAAGACGTCACTCGAGTACTATCTTTATTTCACTCGAGTACCATCTATATTTCACTCGAGTACATCTATATTTCACTCGAGTACTGTCTATCCACTCGAGTATCAGAAATTCAATTTTCAATATCGATTCAAATTTATTTATTCGCAACCCGAGGCTTATACCGCCACTTTCAAAGGTATGTTAGCTTTATTTACATCTTAATTATCGATTTATTAGGGTTATATAAATAGGAATAGTCTGGATTTCATTTTTCTACACGAATCAAAATCCTTTCACTCGAGTAAGACGACTGACTCTTTGTCTTCCGCCGACTGTCGTAAAACCCACACCGTCCTCTTCCCCCACCAAATTTCTCTCAACTTTCTGGATAATGGGACCATCGTCAAAGATTGGAATCGATTCTGAACTCATCACCGCCGGGATTGCCGAATTGTCCGACGATTGCAGGAATCTACGTATTCTCCTCGACACCGCCGGGTTGAAATTTATTATACAGAATCCGTGAAAAACCTTCTTTCCAGAGGTTGAAGAATTCTTCAAGAACATTAAGGTAAGAAGAAATGGTAAAGATCTTAAGTCCACATGAAGGGTATCAAGATAAAGCTCAACAAAACCTTTGTTTGCAACCTTCTTCGGCTACTAGTCGTTGATGAAGAAGAGCATCTTGGTCCTGAAGATTTTGACAGAGCTTGTATGTTTTTTGGATTATCACCAAAAGTACTCACCATTCGACGATCAGATCTCAATCCAGAGAGCAAATTTCTAGTCGACATTATTAGAAAAATCCTCTTGTGTAAGACCAGTTCAATCAGAGACATTTCTCTTAAAATGTTTGACATCCTGACAGCCATTATCTGCAGGAAGAAATATCAGTTCGGTATGTTGATTCTTGACAAGATAAGGGAGAGCATCATGGCTACAAACTATGATAGGATTATCTCTTTGATGTTGCATAAGATCAATCCTGAAGTCTTCAATTTCTCCAAAGGTACAATACTACATAACATGAAGAAGGTATCAATTTCTTCCATTCAGAGTTGGGATTTAAAATTACAGAATCCTACCCAATCTGCCAGAGCTCATGATCTTCCAGCTACAGAGTACAGGACCCCATCTCCCTCTGTACCTCATATAGCCAGCCCATTTAGTGTAGCTGCTGAGGGGGAGCCTGCTCCTTTTATTCCAAAAGACAGGATTCCTACTCCACCATCTGCCACTTCTCTCCCTCCATCCAGTCCTGAAGATAGTCCCTCAGATGCTCAGGTGCAAGTCACCCTTCTATCTACAGAACAAGCCATAAATCAAATGATTGAAGAGTTAAGTACTGATGAACCTCTTCCTCCAATCCAATCAGAACACCCAGCTGAACCATCAAAGCAACAAACACCAGTACCTTCACCCACTCATACTCTATCTCTTGTATCCCCTGTTCACCACTCTCCTGCTGCTGAACAAGAGCAGGTTGAGACTATTTTGATTTTTGATGACAAAGAGCCATCCCTAGAACCAGTGGAAGCTCCTTTGAAGAGCCTGGACTTCACTATCCCCACCATCATCACTGAATAAGGGGATGCCCTAATCCACACCACCAGAGCTAGGAGCTCAGTCAATATTGTAGAAGTTATTCCATGGTCTGCACCTCCTCCTCCTCCAGTTCCTTCTACTGCTACTCCTCCTCCTGCTGCTGCAAATGATATTGTTGGTAAGATTGAAAAGATGCTTCTTGAACAAAGAAAGTACTTTGATGACTCTCTCAAAGTTGTTCAAGACAAAGTTTCTTCTATTGAGAAATAGATGAGCGGAGGATTTACTGAGATTCAGCACAATACTGATGAATTGAGACGATTATTCAAGATTGGTGGAAAAGCACTGGACCACACAATCACTAGTTTTGGTCATGTCATGGATCAAGCTGTTACTGTTGCAAATAACTAGATTCAGTTAGATAAGTCAGCTCAAGCTAACACATTCAAGATCTGCAAAGAGGTAGGGACTTTCAAAGAAGATGCAATATATACACTAACTGTAGAATTCAGAAAGGGGGAGAATTTAGTCAAAGAGTACTTAGATAAATCAGATGCTAGCAAGCACACCCTCTAGGAATCAAAGCTAAAATAAATTCATGATGATGTGCTCAGTCAGATCCAAAGTGTAAAATTTCATACTTATGATACAACTGTATGGATGCATAACCAGATACTCCATGATTTTCAAGCTGATCCAAATATTATTCCTCATCATCTGAATCCCCTGGCTCCTATTGCTCCAGTTCTTGCTCCTCAGCATACATTCTCTCCTAGACTTGAAGGCTTTGAAGCTCCTCCTCCAGAATCTTATGCTTAGGTTTGGGAGGCGATCCAGCAGACATATTTATTCAAGCTCCTCCTGAAATTAACATTCCAAAGAAGAGAAAATATGGTGATGGAGCCTCTGCCAGTAGGTCCAACCCAGTTCCAAATTCAGAGAAAAGGAAAGCTTTAGAATTTGTAGAAACTAGTACTCCTACTTCAAAGTCACTTATTCTGGATACTCTAAAGTTAGTCTTGTACTTCAATGAAAATAGACATGATCATTACAGCACCCAAGAATGGGACTTGTACGAGAAGTCTATGACCAAGAGAAGACTGCATGATAGAGAACATGGAAGAAAAGACCCTGCTGCTCCTCCAAAGCCTCCCAAGTAATATCCAAAACCTTACAGTTATCAGAGGAGACAATAAGATAAGAAGGATAAACAATAACAACCAGTCTAGATTGAAGAAAGTTACAAGAGTGTGTATGAGAATTGTGTTGAAATGATTTTTGTAGACAATTCTAATTATATAATCTTTAATTTTGATCATCTACTCTCTTTTTATATTTTGTGTGCTTATTACTTTGATTTCTATTTTGCAAATCTAGCTCTTTATTTGTCTATATAATTCACCTTAGTGTAGATGGTTCTTACTTCTACAAATAGGGAGAAGATTGTTGGGCATTGTATCCATAATATCCCAGATTTGGTGAAGTCACCCTTGAACTATGATGAATTAAGTTGTATTTGATGTATTGTTTGAGTTATGTGTTTGCAGGACTAAATTGTCAACTGTACATCAATATCAGTCTACAATGGGTCACCAAATACAGGATCATACAATGTAATCCCTCATTGTGTGATCTACGGTGTTGACTCATGTGTATCCTCTCTATTGGGATACACTTCATTTTTCAAGCACTAGGATTGATTGGAGAAAGAAGTGTTGCTGATTTTATTGAAGAAAGGAAAATTCTCAAGAAGGAAAATATTCTAAGTATTTCACTCGAGTAGAAGCTTAAGTACTCGAGTTGAACACTTAGTAAATACTCGAGTAAGTCTATCTGAACTCGAGTAAGTGAAATGGTTCTCGAGTAGTCTGAACAGAGCTCTCGAGGGGCCAAGTCCATTACTCGAGTAGACTTGCTCTTATTCTCGAGTTAACAGTTTTTCCCTCTCAAAAAATATTCTAAGTACTTTACTCGAGTAGTTAAGTTAACCACTCGAGTAGATGAATACTTTGTCTCGAGTGACAGAAGGAAGATTCTCGTGATGTACTTACCCCACTCGAGTAGTTGTTCATGTACTCGAGTAGTCTTTCTACTTCTCGGGTAGTCTAGCTCCAGTACTCGAGTGACCAGATTTTAACTCAGAATTTTTCCAAGTCTTATACTCGAGTAGTAAAATTCCTGTACTCGAGTAGCCAATCTAATTCTCGAGTAATCTAAATCCAGCACTCGAGTAACCAAATTTCATCTCCCAGAAAAATTCGCTAAGCCTTTTTGTCGAGTAATCCTTCTACCTCTTGAGTAATACTTATAGAAATCGAGTAGTTCATCTCCATGTCTCGTGTAAACTTTCTAGCACTCGAATAAATCTTCTTCCACTCGAGTGGTTACAAGTTCTCTTCTAAATTTTCTCAAGGAATTCATCTCGAGTTGTCTGATACTGTCCACTCGAGTACTCATATTAGTACTCGAGTAGCCTATCTCTCACTCGAGTGATTCAATCAGTCTTTCTAGAATTTCGCTAAGTCCAGAATCGACAGGATTTTGAAATGCCATGACTTGATTGGTCCACGCGGACGTCATTAATGCTAATTATGACCATTTGGGAGATCTTATATAAGGTCTTGTAAAATCGACTAACCCTAACAAGTGCTGAAAAGATTATTCTAAGAAATCTGAATCAGAATTTTCTTTCAGAAAATGAATGTCGCCGCCTACCTTCATAGTGCAAATCGACTAGTGCTTGCATTCAAGAAGATTCAGATTAAGTCGACTTATAGATTGAGATTGTTCTTCAACTCCTCATCATCTCTCGGTTCATGTGAGTCAAAGAAATTACAGATCCAGATCTTGCCGATCCTCTTCTTCAAGTTTTCTGAAATAGCCGCAAGTTCAAAGGAAGAAGACCTTGGCCGAGATTTTCAAGATCTGAGAAATATTACGGTTTATATTTCATTCTCTCAATTTATTTTCATAGGAGATTCCTCTCCGATTGTTAGAGCTTTTATCTCCAAGTTGTAGGAAGTTTATATTTTCCTAGTGTAGATCCGTGTTGTGGATCGAGTTGTAGGAACGTTGTTCTAAGGCGTAGGATTGGTTTTCAATCCAAGATATTGGAGTAGCCGAGTCTAGTGCTTTGCTAGATCGGTGAGTGGAAAGTGGATGTACCCAAGGTTGGGGAACCACTATAAATCTCTTTTCGTATGTGAATGCTTGGTAGATTTTTGTGCATAGTTCGCTAATTTCTTTATTCCGCAAAAAGACGCACAACTCACCTATTCACCCCCTCTAGGTGATTCAGGTAGACAACTGAAAACTTTCAAATATTTTACTCCATCACGCAATACTAAGTCAACAAAGCATTCCTTATTCTACGCATAAGTGATAAACAAGATCAGCTCGTGCAAGTGCTTAAGTACACGTTCTCAAGTGGTTGTTGTGCAGCGCAATGCAAACACAAATGACATAACAATAAAAGCTTCTAGTAAGCGAGTGAAATGTGCACGTGAGCGGATAACAACTCAATTCTCTCCCCCACCAGACTTAAAACATGCAACCTATCACAAGATTTGCAATAAAAATAATGAAATAAAAGTCGGGGGAGAGGTTACCCCATACTCAGCAAATGAGCATACCAGAAGCCGAGAGAAAGCTTGAAGTTAAACCTGCAAAACTTTCACTCACTCTGCCGCCCAAGTGAATGGCAAACCTGCAAAAGAGATACAGCAAAATTGTATATACAATAACAATATCAAATAAAATCTAAGCTATTCTTCCAAGTTATTAAGCTAAACAAAATCATCACATATAACACACCAATATCTAACAAGCATGCACGAAAGCTAAAATAAGCTATACAATACGTAAAATAATGTTTTTTAAAACAATAAAAATAACTAACTATACCTACTCCTAGATAAGTACTGGGGTTATTGTCTACCTAGCATGAGTTATTCGATTAACAAAAAGTTCTAGCTAATGGTCCTATGAAACGAAAGATGCACAGGTAACTGGCGGAATATCCGTTGCGGTAGCTAGTACCGATACAGAGAAAATGCAGTTACCCCTCTACCCAAAAAATAATACCTGCCCAACTTAGGTAGAGGAAATAAGAAACAACAAGAAGAGGAACAATGGTCCCCACTAATCTCATCAAAAGCTAAATTCTTACCTAGCAAGGCGTTGTCCACCGCAAGTCCTCAGGAGGCCACTGTGACAATATGGGCTTCCACTGTGAAGGAGGTAGGAAACTTCTCACACAAGCAGATGCAATCGCCGACGCCTTGAGCACAAGGCTCATCGTTATCGCAATGTACACGTGGAGTCTCAACCCGCACATGCTCAGATAATGAAGTGGGGTCAAGCAATAAATAAGAGGAAAAACTAAAATACACAGAATATGGGAGAGTGATCCTGATATCACTCTCAGCAGGATCCGAGCACAGATCACTGACGGTATCATATGAGTCGTATCGGGGGGAATACGAGAACTCGAGTTCCGTGGTGGTAAGATGGACCACCTCATCCAATAAGGAGGTGCAAACCTCCACATCAGAAAGGGGATACTCCTCATCCCACAGGGGTGTGTCATTGTGTTCTGAAGATCCACATTCTCCGTTGGAGATAGTAAAATCCTCATCCCACTTTAGCGCAACCTCAGGCCTCGAATCACCAACAAATACGACATCATCAACCGACTCACATAAAAAAGGAGTAGCACGATCAAGCAAAAATTGCGGAGTGGCAGAACTGCTCTAGAAACCTGGCATTGAATGAGCAGGCCCCATCGCAAAATCATCCGCTGTCACCTCCCCGTCGACAGGAACAATCTCTACATCCCATACAGGTGCGCCCATGTGTTCCTGATCCTCTTTTTGCTGGCTAACACCAGAGTGATCGTCATCAATCAAGGGAAGCTCGTAAAAAGGGAGAGAGGGACCCATGAAAGATTTGTATGCGGTGCGAGATTCTTTGGTAATCTCAACAGGCAAGGAACGAGCAAGATGGGCAAGTTAGTGTATGGGCCTAACAACACCCTCGTAGTCCTATCCACAGTAGTCCTCCATAAACGGGGGTTGATGCGCACACACCCACAGAGGGAGAAGGCTTGCATAGATGTGGGCAATCCTTCAGCATATGACTTCTACCTTGACATAGCAAACACTTAATACAATGCTCGGCATTTAAAACAACCAAGGCGTCAATGTATCGGCGCAAAGTGTCATAAGGACGGCACTCTGCTATAGAATACATTGCGAACAAAAATATTTGTCGAATGGGTGCTACACAACTTAGAATAAAAATAACACTGACCCGCTTTATAAACAAAAAATCAGAAAAGGGACAAAAAGAAATAAATAAAAGAAATGCTAAGCAACTAAAATAATAAAAAAATAACAATCAAAAGACTTCCTTTCAGAAAACGCATATGGCAGTGTTCCCCGACAACGACGCCAAAAACTTGATGTGCTTACGACAAGTGCACCACTCGCATAAGTAATATAAAATGGGGGAGGCTTTCCCAAGTATTGAATCTCTCAAGGAAAACCACAAGGTGGAGTTGTCTTTCAAGGAGGACTTCAGATTGAAGTCCTTAGTTCGAGGTCACTAAGGGGTTTGGTTTTAGAAGAAAGAAAATAAAAGCTAATTAATTCTGCTCCTATGCAGGCCGTTATGCGCTGCTTCGCTCAGCGAAATGGAGGAAAATGCTGGCGTAGGGAATGAGGAAAATAGCGGATTGAGGGTCGCAAACACCTCGTCGCAATGCGTGCCTCTAGCGATCGCTAGAGCGGCATTATCAACTATGGTGGCTTGTGGAATTATGGGCGCTGCACAAGCAACTAAAGCAGTAAAATAATAAAGATTCACATAGACATGAAACTAATAATGCTTACAACTAAAGTGACACATCAACTACATATAAAGATTTAACCGCACATATACAGCAATAAAGCAAGAACAAGTGAAGAAATCGACCGAATCCGAAGGCTCGTCGAGGAGTCGCGGAAGGAATCGCCTGGTTGTTAGTCCGAGTCCAAGCTCAGTGCTCAACTATGTCCGGGGTAGAGAAGGATGTCACTACCCTCCAATGGACCCGTCTTCTTCATGTCACGATCCGAAAGAAGGTT
This sequence comes from Platanthera guangdongensis, assembly GCA_039583875.1. Classification (NCBI taxonomy): domain Eukaryota; kingdom Viridiplantae; phylum Streptophyta; class Magnoliopsida; order Asparagales; family Orchidaceae; genus Platanthera; species Platanthera guangdongensis. The sequence continues at coordinate 120,599,410 of CM077150.1, forward strand.
GCAAGCTTCCCTTTGCTTGATGGATATGGCTTTGAAACTTGCAATAGAGCTAAGAAGTGAAGGAGCAGGCCGAGAGCAAGCACCAGCGAGATGTAAGCATCACGAGCATGGTCGGAGCTTCTCTCCTTAGTGGAAGATGAAGGGCAGAGGAGGAACGACGGAGTTTTTGCCCTAAAATGGTTGCAGGAATGGACAGAAAGTGGAACTCTCCGGTTTGGAAGAAAATCTTCGCTTAAATTGAAGTAGGTCAGAAAAATGGTCATGCACGGCTTGGCGCATGACTGTGCATTACTTAAACGCAGGAAATGTCATTCGAGGAAGATGCGTTGACCCGTTCATTTTATTCACGCACGGGAGCGTATGCCTGTGCGTGAAGGAAAACGCACGGGTTACCACAGAGAGATGGAAAATAGGATAACAAAGAGGAACCGTGCGTTTTACTCAAGCACGGGCGCGTATGCCCGTGTGTGAAGGAAAATGCACAATTAACACCATAGAGCAAGAATTCACTGCAAGAAGGTGGAACCATTTGTTTTACTCGCGCACGGTCATTTCTGCCCGTGCGTGAACAAATCGCACGATTAACCACAGAGCGCAGGAATTCCGGGAACATTTAGCAGACCGTGCAATTCCTTCTCGCATGATTTGGCCGAAATCGTATGGGCACAGAATGCACGGGTAACCACAGATGTCCCCAGGATTGTTGTGTATAACGCACGATTACATCGAAACTACACGCGAAGAAATTCGCACGAACATGCTGAAATTGGAATTCCGAACATCTCGACCACCGGCACAGTAATAAATCCACCCAAACAATCATAAAAATTAGAAAAAAATAAGTGTGAGGAGCTCAAAGAACTTACCCTCAACACAATAGTGCGCAATCGCACACCACAATGGGCCAAAACAATGCACTTAGCGTGATAAACTATATAAATTAAATATCAATGGTAACATACGAAAAGTGAAGTGCAAGTGCGTGAAAACTAGCCCAGATGAGTCTGAAAAACACTATATAAATCGGACTCATGACACCACCAGACTTAAACATTTGCTCGTCCCGAGAAAATAATCTCTAAGCAAAGTGAAAGAAAACAAGTTCGCTAAGCATTTGCATAAATAGAGTACCATGAGAAGTCATACCCTCATGTACAAAAAGCAATAGCAGAAAACTCATCTATACATGCATAATAATTTCTACTTTCTACAAACGTAAAGAAGATATTAAAAATACATGGTGAGTCATTCGGTTACGCGTAGAACAAAAGCAGGCGGACAATGAGGTGAGCATTGCCAATGATCAGGTCTCAGGAGAATCTCCAAAGGAATCCTCCAATGTCGATGACCATATGCATTCCCGTTAAAACTCTCTCCACGGCTCTAGTTTGACTCAAGAGCGAATCTGTGGGACTTGGAGTATAATATAGGCTTAGGCGAAGGCGGTGTATACAAAGATAAACAAGACAGACACGCAGACCCAAAATGAGATCATCCGAAATCACTCACAGCTAAACTCAACGACAAATAGGTGCAGCGCACCACCATACTTCAACTTTTAACGGTGCGTGTACGCCCATAATGAACATAATATAACAAAATTTCACAACTCTACAACAATTTTTTTTCTTTTCTTTTCTCTTTTATTCCACATTGGGAATTTTCTTTTTCAATTCATTTCATTTATTATTATTATTATTATTATTTTTATTTAACCAAATAACCAAAACAAGCCGAGAACACGGCAACACCGCAAGCTGCACAAACACCCACATAACTGCCACACATAATAGATACAAAATGACAATAAAACAAACTAATTGATCGACCACATTAGGGTGTGCGAGTTGGAAAGGCTATATTGATTTGGTAGCGAGGTGTGGGGATGTCAAAGGAAGGGACATGATCAACGGGAATAGCGACAGATAGACGTCAGGAATGGTAAAAGGCTCAAACTAGGCAAAGTGATGGCCTACATCACGCGCGCACTAGACTAAACATGTACCCATGCTTCGAGAGTAGCTAGGGGCAAGTTCTTAGCAACCGAGAAAGATAATCATTCCTCCCAACTCGAGCAATACGAGGTTATTGAACTCCCACACACAATCCTACTCCACCGTTTAGTTCATAACCGGATTCATAACTAGAGTACCGTAAACCAAATCTACGCTAATAGAAAAAATAGAAACTATGAGTACATAAAGAATTATAATCTACACAGACTCTAAGTCAGCATGAGTGCACTCCTAAGAACACTATTGGAGTCAACATTTTACTCCATCACGCAATCCTAAGTCAACACAACATTCGTTATTGTATGCACAAGTGATAAACAAGCTCGGTGATGAGTGTTATTATATAAGTCCTTTTTTCTATCGTATTTGTAATCATGTCCACTATTATCTACCTCCATTTGTTATAATTCCACGAAAATAGTTAAAAACTTGAATTATCATGAATAGAAGAGCGCAATCTAAATTTTCCTTCATTTTCCTTATTAAGTTATTTATTTTATTATTTATTCATTAATATTCTTAATGTAGGTATTTCAAGTCCTTGGAACTAAAACTCTTTAAGCAAGCACTGGTGTTCATGGATCCAAGATGGCTGTTGGCCGGGCTTTAGGTTGGGTACCACACGGGTAGTTACACGATCGTGTCACTACCCGTGTCATTATCGGGAAGGATCAGACATGGTGCAATGATAAACACACGGCCATGCTACCAGCCGTGAAGAACACACAGCCGTGTTCCTAACCATGTCAAATGACATGGCTCATGACCAGGCATGCCTTTTCATTTCAAAAATGCCCAGACGCACCGTTTACACTATACACGGCATGTGTCACGGCCGTGTTGGAACGCGTATCCGACATCTGTTTGTTTGAAGACTATAAAAACGTGCAAGAAGAATTAGAATGAACTTTTTTCGGATCTGAAGGACTTGGAGAACTCTGGAGGACGAAAGTGGAGCACTCAAGTGAGGGGAGTCAAAGGAGATAATCCGTATTGTTTTAATCTTCATGTATCTCTTTTAATCTCAACCTTTTCTTAGTGGATCTAACTTTATTTTATATTTTGCATGAGACTTGTTCATTGAAACAATTTAGTAATCATGTATGTTGATTTTTATTCTGGATTTGTGGTATTTTACTCGTATGTGTGGTTTAAAATAAAGAGATTAATCCTAGTTTTGAAGTTATTACTTTTTTATATGAATCCCAAACTTCTATATTGAGAAATTTGAAGATGGTGATGATGGTCTATATTTTCTTTCTCTGGTGTTATTTCTCTTTGTATTTCAAATTTCATGATCGAGACATATGTTGTTTGGATAATGGCCATACGGGTAAATGGATTCATGGCATCGTAGAGATAGGATTTCTTGAATTTATGTATTTAACAGGGTTACTTTATATTAATGCAAATTTTCGTGTTGTGAATTGTTCAAGAGAAAATTCAGTCAACTTAGGTTTAGTTATTGGATTGCTCAAGAGAGAATTCGATGAAGATCAAACCCTTATAATACAATGAATTTTATAATATTGTTAAAACATGATTACATAGAGTTGAATTAATAGGTGAATATTCTCATGTGATTACTCTTGGACTTTATGTTTTTTTTATCATCCTTAATTATCCAATGTCACTTTACCCAAATAGTCCAAGTAATGTTAGTTTAGAGTAAACAACCAATTTTAATTATCGGTACGATAATAGAGTGAGAGTGAGTACGAGTACTTGAATCATCCCTGAGGAATACGACACGAGATTTAGAATTCTCCTATACTATGATTGATAGGTGAACTTGTCTGAGATTAAAATCAATCTAACTTATGCCTATTTATATAGTTTATACTAGAGTGTAGAAAGATTCCACATCTAGCTCTCATTTTTAAACAATCAAGTTTTTCACGCCACTGTCGGGGACTCGCTTTCAATATTTTGAAATCTTAAACTCTATTAATCTACCAACCTTTGATTACTAACATGTAACTGTAAATTAGTTTATTGCATATAATTGTAAATTACTAACACGTAATTGTAAAGTTGTTTATTGCATAATTATATCGCTTAATCTCTGTTTTGTAGTCTGCTTGTCTATGACCAGAGGGAGAAATTCTGGGCTAACAACATTTCATCGCGACGCGGAATGGATTACTCACAACACTGGCCAAAGGGACTTGGGAACTGATAACACGGATAATTCAAACAGACTTTCATACGAGGAAGTAGTAAACTTAGGAGATCTTCATCGAGATAATCCAGATAACATGCCACACCAGAATGAGCAAACCATGTCTGCATTTACTAGAAATAATCTCCAGGGTACTGGGACAAACATCGTTAGACCACCAATTGTCGCCAACAATTTCGAGTTGAAGCCAAGTATTATTCAGATGGTTCAACAGTATGTCCAATATGATGTCCTACAAGATGAAGATTCCAACACACACTTAGCCAGATACTTGGAGATATGTGATACATTCAAAATCAATGGAGTTACTAATAATGTCATTCGATTGAGGTTTTTTCCATTCTAACTAAGGCACAAGGGGAAGCAGTGGTTAAACTCATTTTCTAGAGGGTGGATTACTACATGAGATATGATGGTTGAGAAGTTCTTGATGAAGTATTTTCCACCGGCAAAGACTGCAAAGATAAGGAATGACATTTCTACATATGCTCAACTAGAATCTGAATCGTTGTACGACACATGGGAACGATTCAAGGAACTATTAAGGAAGTGACCCCATTATGCATTACCTTCCTGGATTCAGATTCAGACCTTCTATAATGGTCTCAATACAACCACTAAACAGATGATTGATGCGGCTAGTGGGGGCATCTTGAATAATAAGACACCTGAAGCGGCTCAACAGATAATAGAAGACATGGCAATGAACAACTTTCAATGGACTACCGTGAGACAAAAGCCTAATAAGCCTGCAGGAATCTATGAAGTGGATGCAGTCACTGCCTTAGCTATACAAGTAGAGAACTTCATCAGAAGATGGATAACCTATCTTTAGCATCACCCTCCGTGGTGCCTCAATAATGGGACCCTTCATTATGTGGAATGTCTGGTTGTGAAGCTCGAGTGCATGAACATGTTGACTATATGAGCAATAATACAGACCTCCCTTCAACCAAACAAACAACCCGTATAGTTCTACATACAATCTGGGATGGAGGAACCACCCAAATTTCTCTTGGGGAGGACATGAAATCAAGGCAAGCAACCTGTTTTTGGACAACCACAACAACTGGAGCAAAGGAAGCCATCATTAGAAGATGTACTCACAAAGTTCATGCAAACAACTGATGTAGCTTTCTGGAATCAAGAGGGATCTATTCGGAATTTGTAGAATCAGATAGGTCAGCTCGCAAGGATGGTATCTGAAAGGCAACAAGGAACACTTCTGTGCAATACCGAGACGAACTCAAAGGAGCATGTAAAAGCAATCCAATTGAGGAGTGGAAAGGAATTACAATATCAAAGGCTTACAAAGGAAGCAACCTAAGAGGAGTCTAGTGGCGAAGGACAGAAGGAGATGAAATCAAAATCAAAGGAGTATCAACCAGCAATACCATATCGAGTGAAGCTGAACAAGGAGCGCATGGATGCGTAATATGGTAAATTCTCATATATGTTTAAACAATTATATGTTAATTTACCTTTTTCTAAAGTCATTCAAATGCCGAAGTATGCTAAATTTCTAAATGACTTAATTTCAAATAAATAGAATATAGAAGAATTATCTTTGGTAGCACTTAGTGAAGAATGTTCCGCTATTTTACAGAACAAATTATCACAAAAACGTAAGTATCACGGTTCATTTTCAATTCCATGTTTAATCGGAAATTTACAAGTGAATAAAGTTTTAGCAGATTTAAGAGTTAGTATAAACTTAATGCCTTATAAACTATAATTGAAACTAGGTCTAGGAGAACTTAGCCATACTAGAATGAGTATTCAATTAGCAGATCGTTCGGTTAAGTATCCTAGAGGAACAATAGTTGATGTATTGGTTAAGGTAGATAAGTTTATATTTCCAGCCGATTTTGTTATTTAAGATATGGACGAAAATATAGAACTGCCACTCATATTAGGTCGTCCGTTCTTAGCCACATCTAGAGCTCTTATTGACGTTTTTGATGGTAAATTAGTTTTGCGAGTAGTGGAAGATGAAGTTACTTTTCAAATTGGCAATACAATAAAACAATCTTTGGATAATGATGATCATTGCTACTTATGTCATGGTGTTGTTAATATTATGACTTTTATGAATTCTGAATTATATTAAAGGGATCCTTTAGAGATTTGCATCATTAACAGCAATCTAAAAGAAGACAAAAATAAAGGTATTATCGAACATTTATATTATCTAGATAACTCCATTTCGGTGAATAGGAAGATGGAGTATAGTTTGATTATACAAGGAGATCCTAAAGTTCTTAAGAATAATTCGAAAGATCCATCGATAGTAGAACTTAAAAAATTACCGAATCATCTTGAATAATAAAAGTTAATAACTATGCTAAGGAAGTATAAAGGTGCTATAGCATGACAAATAACTGATATAAATGGTATCAACCCCAGTTTTTGCACCCACAAGATCCTTTATGAAGAAAACTATAATCCTTCCATTCAACCGCAACGTAGGATAAATCCAAATATGAAAGAGGTTGTGAAAGCTGAGATTGTTAAGTTGTTAGATGCTGAAATGATATACCCTATTTCGGATAGTTCATGGGTTAGTCCTGTACAAGTCGTTTCTAAGAAGGGTGGTTTAATGATAGTAGCAAATGATAAGAATGAATTGATTCCAACGTGAACAGTAACATGTTGGCATGTCTGTATTGATCTTTCAAAGTTAAATGATGCTACTAGGAAAGACAACTTCCCTCTAGCATTCATTGATCAAATATTAGAGCGATTGTCATGCCATTCTTATTATTGTTTTCTAGATGGACTTTTTGGATATTTCCAAATACCTATAGCACCAGAAGACCCAGATAAGACAAGATTCACTTGCCCATTTGGTACCTTTGCCTATAGATGTATGGCATTTGGATTATGTAATACACCCGCCACTTTCCAAAGGTGCATATTAGCTATATTTAATGAGTATATTGAGGATATTATGGAAGTGTTTATGGATGATTTCTCTGTGTTTGGTGATTCTTTTGATTTGTGCTTGAAGAATTTAGAAAAAGTTCTAAGGTGGTGTAAGGAAACAAATCTAGTACTTAGTTGGGAGAAGTGTCATTTCATGGTGCGAGAAGGGTTAGTACTTGGCTATAGGATCTCATGCCAAGGAATTCAAGTAAATAGAACGAAGATTGAAACCATAAAAAAGTTGCCACCACAAACCTCCATTAAGGCAGTGAGAAGCTTTTTAGGTCACGCCGGATTTTATTGCCGGTTCATTAAAGACTTCTCTAAAATATCTAAACCACTTACTAGGCCTTTAGAAAACGACACTCCTTTTATTTTTTATCCAGAGTGTCTGCAAGCCTTTGAGTTCTTGAAAGAAAGATTAATTAATTCTACTATTATGATAGCACATGATTTTGACAACCTTTCGAGATCATGTGTGACGCTAGCAGTTTTGTTGTAGGAGCTGTTTTAGGACAACGCCGAAACAAACACTTTCACCCTATATATTATGCTAGCAAAACACTTAATAACGCATAGGAGAACTATACAACTATGGAAAAAGAACTCCTAGCATTGGTATTTGCCTTCGATAAATTTAGATCCTATTTAACATTGTTTAAGGTGGTATTATACACAGATCACTCTGCTGATGCGCGCGAAGCACCACTTTAAATTATCTAGGGAGTACGGCGTGTCCGGTTTTCGCATGGCGAATTATGGGCAAGTGCACATATCCCAAGTAATAAATGATATTCGGGGGAATATCGAGATCGTCAAATTCCCTGGGATGGGTACATTATCCCTACTGCTCCGAAAGAACTATTATTTCACCGAAATATTTAAGTTATTGATTTTAACTAAGATAAAGCCGAAAATAGATTAAGAACAAAGTCGATGAAGAAATAACACTCGGTATCGAATTACGTTAGGACTAAAATAGATTTGAATAATTAGAGATCTTATGTTTCAATTCAATTAGAGCGGAAACTTGGCCATGTAGGGATCAAAATAATGAGCTCACCTATCTCTAGCAATATCGCTCACCTAAGCATTAAGACTATTCGACCGGGCTCTCGTCCGATGAAGGATTCCTCTTAATGCTCGCAATATGCTAAGAACCCCGCTATTGGGTGGAGAACCCAATCCGGTAGAGTTTGCCCCGCCTCCTCTCTCGAGGGTCAGTGCGGAACTCTCTTTACCTATGGGTGATAAGTCCATATGCATGGCCTCCCAGCTAGCTAGCATGTGGATAACAGAATTAGAGCCCGCACATTGATATGTGGTTCTACGCGTCGTTAAACCGTGGTAAGCCTTAAGTTTTTTAATTAAATAGAAAAATTAGACCTTTAGTTATTTAAAACAATTTATATCCCAATGCTCTTCGATCTCAATGTTCAGAAATCTAGTGCATCTAACTTATACACGCACACACCCCATACGAAAATGAAAACAAAGATACAAAAGATTGATGAAAAGGAGGCATTCAGAGATATTCCAATGCATTGTAAGGATGAAAAAACCAATGATTTTATTAATAAAGAAGTTCATTACAAAAGCTTAAACAAACATAAAAAGGAGGTGGGAGATTATCCTTACATAGCACTAAAACAGTTCCTAGCAGCAGCCCTTAACACCGAAATGGTTCAAAATTCGAAACCCAAACACCTTACAACAAGGGCCTATTTATTACCAAAAAATAAGATTACACGCCCTCGGTCATGGGCGTGTAGGGGGGTGTGTCAGCATAGTTGATGAAGTGATGTCGATCATTCAATGTTTGTTGACTTCGGGACGGTCGACGTGAAAGTCACGCCCGTATCTCTGTCGACACGGGCGTGTCGGATGGCATGTCCAGCAGGTGGATCTCGGAATGAGTTGTGTCAAAAGTCACCGGCGATGTCTTGTCAGGCCAGTTGGAGGCGTACACGCCCGTGTCGCATCTTGACACCGGCATGTCGGGTCTTATCGACGATCTTCGGGTGCGGTTCATCGATCGGGTGACACGGAGCTTGTAAGACCCCCTTTTTTATTTTTAATACCGGGGTCTTAGGCCCAGAACCGCCGCTTAGCGGTGACACCTTCACACCCTGAAAAGTCATCACTACGAAACGCCGATTATGCCGGTCGATTCGATCACAGAAAAGCAACAAAAGTTGAGTAAGCACAAGAGTGATAATTATCTAACCAAAAGTCCACAGAATACAATCGCATTAAAGTAATATAATCTCCACGAAGGGAGAGTCCACAAAATATAATGTACTGAAAATAAGGGCTTAAGCCCGCTACATCAAATCCTCACTACATAGTCACTCGAGCGGAAGCAAAATAAAACACAACTAAGGTCAGGGGCTCACAGTCCCCGCCGTATGAACTCCGTTGCTAGACTGCCCCATCTCCAAGCATGCCGACCTGCGGGGCTGCTCCTCCATGCTGGGATCCACGATCCCCTAAATGATGTGGTTCGAAAACCGTTAGTCTAAAAGACTAAGTCCTATCATCCCCCACCCCTTCCCCCATGGCCCCTAGGCACTGAACGGAGAGGAAGAAAGGGGACGACTTGAAGGTGGAAAGAAATCAAGAAACAGATGGCATCGGACCAATACTAGCAATTTTATAGTACATGTGGTAATAGAGTAAAGTATGAAAATTAACCTTAACTTATACGGGAACATATACGCAAGGGATCTTTTACAGGGCTCCCATCGTATAAAGAGTCTCATACCAATTTTTACGTTGGGGTGTCGGTTATTAACAGCAATATATATATAATAAGAGCTTAACCTTAATTTATAAACTTGCCCACACAAGCTTATAGACCAAGGAGTCGTTTTGCAGGGCCTATTGTATAAGCGTCCCATACCACTTATACAATAGGTGACAGGGGTTTTATGCTATGATTATGCTATGACATACAAGTGGGTTATGATGTGATCATGCAAGTGCAACTCACCCACCCGACTCTGTGCACACAGACCTTTAGTTCCCCCTTTCTGGAGCCTCACCTCACAGGATACCTCCGTAGTGGCAGACGGAAGCAGTGGCTTGAGCCTCACCAACCTCTAAACCAGTAAAGCACTACCGGTCAGACCTATCATACGCCTCAATGATAGTGCACTAAGCGGAGCTCCTAAATACTCTTGCCGGCTGGCGCACTGGACTTCTACTATGGAAGTGCTAGCCACACTTGCCGAGTTAACGTATTGGATTCGGTTCATCGACACTCCAATACCGATGTAACACCCCAAAGTCCGTTTGGGTTTCAGGTGGGGTGACACGGCCTGGGACACGGGCGTGTCCCCGGGCATGTCGTGCCTGGATTGAGGAGTTGGGTGTCTGGTCCATGAAATTGGGTCGATGGAAGGAACACGCCAGGTGACACGGGCGTGACCCAACTGACACAGGCGTGTCCGTGGGCGTGTCCCTCTGGTCGGCACAATACGCTCGACGATCGTCGAGTGTCGAGTAAGGTGTACACGGCCTGGGATACGGGCGTGTCCTAGGGCATGTTTGCGGGACACAGGTGTGTCTAGGTACACACGGTCTGGGACACGGGTGTCTCCCAGGGCATGTTTGCGGGACACGGGTGTGTCCAGGTGCACACGGCCTGGGACACGGGCGTGTCTCAGGGCCGTTTGACTCTCGGGTGAGATTGAGATGGTGTTGAGTGAAGTACACGGGTGGCCAACACAGGCGTGTCCAGTATGACACAGGCATGTAGGGTGTGACACGGGCGTGTAACTCAGATTGGGGAAATATACGAGATCTACCTTCGCGGAGGAAGTGCGAAAGACGAATCGCTTTTATGAGGGACTGCGGGATGAGTTGAGGTTGGTACTCCCGAGTTCGGTGAACCAAGGCTTCCAAGCGTTGGTCGATACAGCCCGTGCACTGGAGAAGGATTTGAAGCGGGTACAAGAAAAGAAGAGACTGGCCGTGGAGAAGCCAAAATTTAAAATTCCATAGTCGGAGCAATCCGAGTCGAGAAGACGAGAGAAGAAACGGTTCAGGCCTGCTGAATCAACTCCGTCAACTATTTCTTCGGGGGTGACTTATGGGCAAGGACGTGTTGATACACGTATCTGTTATAAGTACGGAAAGTAAGGGCATATAGTGAGATTTTGTTGGAATGCCCCCGCAGGAAGTGAGCAAAAGACAGGTGCGTCGTATGAAGAAAATGGTAAAGCAGTGGCCAAATCATCTGCACCTCGGACGCAACCTCAATTGCACAAATTGGAAGTACAAGAGCCGCAAAGCTCAATTGGTGAAATTCAGCGTCGCGCGTTTAATTTGGCTCTTTCGCGAGAAATGCAAAATCGAGAGGCTGAGCAGAAGTAAGGATAGTGACTTGTATCAGTTTGGGGATGTAAATAATGTTGTATATGGTATATGTCATGTTATATGTTGAAATGTTGAAATGTTGGTGCACACTTGTGATATGGACGTGATCGCTCGATTGTGATATAGCTCGATGATGTGTTTGTTTCTCGATCACATGATAAATGTTGTGGCTGCAAGTTCACAGATGGAAGTTCGGGATGTAGGTATGTGCTGTATGTTTGTTTAGTTTATGTGGTGCCTTGGGCTTGAGACAAGCCTTGGCCTATGACCTCAAACCCAGTTGTAGTGGGTGCAACATTGTGTGAGTGTATGGCTAATTGGCGTGAGTCAAATTTCGAGGACGAAATTATTTGAAGGAGGGGATCATTGTAACACCCTAAAGTCCATTTGGGTATCAGGTGGGGTGACACGGCCTGGGACACAGGCGTGTCCCAGGGCATATCGTGCCAGGATTGAGGAGTTGGGTGTCTGGTCAACGAAATTGGGTCGATGGAAGGAACACGCCAGACGATACGGGTGTGACCCAACTGACACAGGCATGTCCGTGGGCGTGTCCCTCTGGTCGGTATAATGCGCTCGATGATCGTCGAGTGTCGAGTAAGGTGTACACGGCCTGGGACACGGCCGTGTCCCAGGGCGTGTTTGCGGGACACGAGTGTGTCCAGGTGCACACGACTTGTGACACAGGCATGTCCCAGGGTGTGTTTGCTAGACACGGGTGTGTCCAGGTGCACACGGCCTGTGACACGGGCGTGTCTCAGGGCCGTGTGACTCTCGGGATAGATTGAGATGGTGCTGAGTGAAGTACACGGGTGGCCAACAAGGGCGTGTCCGGTATAACATTGGCGTGTAGGGTGTGACACGGACGTGGAACTTAGATTGGGGCGATATGCAGGATCTACCTTCGCGGAGGAAGCGCGAATGACGAATCGCTTTTATGAGTTACTGCGGGATGAGTTGAGGTTGGTACTCCCGAGTTCGGTGAACAAAGGCTTCCAAACGTTGGTCGATACAGCTCGTGCACTGGAGAAGGAATTGAAGCGGGTATAAGAAAAGAAGAGACTAGCCGTGGAGAAGCTAGAATTTAAAATGCCACAGTTGGAGCAATCCGAATCGAGAAGACGAGAGAAGAAACAGTTCAGGCCAGCTGAATCAACTCCGTCAACTGTTTCTTCGGGGGTGACTTATGGGCAAGGACGTGTTGATACACGTATCTGTTATAAGTGCGGAGAGCAAGGGCATATAGCGAGATTTTGTTGGAATGCCCCCGTAGGAAGTGAGCAAAAGACAGGTGCGTCGTATGAAGAAAAGGGTAAAGCAGTGGTCGAATCATCTGCAGCCCGGACACAACCTCGATTGCACAATTTGGAAGTACAAGAGCCGAAAAGCTCAATTGGTGAAATTCAGCATCGCGTGTTTAATTTGGCTCTTTCGCGAGAAATGCAAAATCGAGAGGTTGAGCGGAAGTAAGGATAGTGACTTGTATCAGTTTGGGGATGTAAATAATGTTGTATATGGTATATGTCACGTTATATTTTGAAATGTTGGTGCACACTTGTGATATGGACGTGATCGCTCGATTGTGATATAGCTCGATGATCTGTTTGTTTCTCGATCACTTGATAAATGATGTGGCTGCATCTGCACTGATGGAAGTTCGGGATGTAGGTATGTGTTGTATGTTTGTTTAGTTTATGTGGTGCCTTGGGGGTGAGACAAGCCGCGGCCTCAGAGCTCAAACCCGGTTGTAGTGGGTGCAACATTGTGTGAGTGTGTGGCTGATTGGCGTAAGTCAAATTTCGAGGATGAAATTCTTTGAAGGAGGGGAGGATTGTAACACCCCAAAGTCCATTTGGGTTTCAGGTGGGGTGACACGACCTGGGACACAGGCATGTTCCAGGGCGTGTCGTGCCTGGATTGAGGAGTTGGGTGTCTGGTCGACGAAATTGGGTCGATGGAAGGAACACGCCAGGTGACACGGGCATGATTCAACTGACACGGGCATGTCCGTGGGCGTGTCCCTCTGGTCGGCACAATACGCTCGACGATCGTCGAGTGTCGATTAAGGTGTACACGGACTGGGACACATGCGTGGCCCAGGCCGTGTTTGCGGGATACGGGAGTGTCTAGGTGCACACGGCCTGGGACACGGGCGTGTCCCAGGGTGTGTTTGCGGGACACGGGTGTGTCCAGGTACACACGGCCTGGGACACGGGCGTGTCTCAGGGACGTGTGACTCTCGGGTGAGATTGTGATGGTGCTGAGTGAAATACACGGGTGGCCAACATGGCCGTGTACGGTATGACACGGGCGTGTAGGGTGTGACACAGGAGTGACAAACGACCGTTTACTGGCTGGATTGGAGTCGGTTGACTGCCGCTTAAGGGACACGGCCTGTGATACGGGCGTGTCACAGGGCGTGTCAGGCCGTGTTCAGGTTTTTCTGGACAATTCTGAGCCGTTTGATTCCCTTATCCTGGATCCAAAGGCTGGGCTGCTTCCAGTTGGGTCAAGGCCGGGGAAATGGGGATTAAAACCCTCTTCTTCATCTTCTCCTTCTTCTTCTCATTCCAAGAGAGAGAGAAAGAGAAAGGGAGAGCAAGGGAGGAAAGGAGGAGGAAAGCCCACTGCTGGAGGAGCTTCGAAGTGTGGATTGAATATCCGAGTTCGAATTCGTGGAGACAAGGCTGAGACGGTGATTTCCATCCGGCTGATTCATGGCTCCGAAGTGATCTTCAAGGGTAACGATCTCCTTCTTGGACATCGAAGTCCTTTCTTTATGCATGTGCATGGAATCCTCCACCAAGAGGTGGATCTCGGAAGTGATTCCTTCGTTGAGTCTGCATCTAGAGCCGGAAGTGTGGAGTACGGCATAGGCATGCTGTGTGAAGCCCATCTGGACGGGTAGTCTGGATTTGTGATGTTCATGGGTAAACCGGAGAAGACTCTATGGATTTTATGTATGAAAGAGATTATGTTATGATTGTATGAATGTATAGATGTGATGATGGCTGTGAGGAGGCTTTGAGAAAGCTCTTGGTTATGAAGAGAGATCAATTGGTAGTATGCCGGGAAGCGAGTACCCGACCGAATACACCACTAGGGTGGGTTGATCAAGTTAGAAGGGATCGATTGGTGGCAAGATCTGGGAAGCGAGCATCCGACTTACTGCACCACAATGGTGGGTCGATCAGGAAATAGGTGAGGGGTCGATTGGTGGTATGCCTGGTGAGCAACGATAACCCAGCTTGCTACACCACATATTGTGGGTCGATCTGCTCTGGTTATTTGTGAATGCTGAGAGGTTGTACCTCTGAGTGGTATGGACGGGATGTCGCCAGCTTGGGAGACCGGTGGACTAGGCTTGAGCCGTACAACCAACAAGTGAAGTACCTCAAATCAGCAGTGTACGACTGGGATGCCCGGTACGCCAAGAAGGTTCCCTGAGTGCACGGAGCGTCTGGTGGATACTGGCATTCGTGATGAAATGTGATTTTTAGATTGAGAAAGAGAATGATAGATATGGTGTTTGATGATATGATGATGGACATACATACAGAAAAGGAACCACTGCCCCGGGTAGGGGGTGGGGTCGTTATAAGTGGTCAACGAATACTGACCGTTACTTTGTTTCCCGTTTGGATTGGATGGTGAATTGCAGATGCTACTGCTTGAAATGAAATGAGCGGAATGGATGGACTGCTACTAAAGGCCCTTGAAGGCCATGCGACGGAATATGTTTGGATTTCATGTGTGGCCGGCCTGCGTGCCGATGTACGAAAATGTAATTGTGTGGAAAGAGAAACTTGTAAGGCCTTAAGGCCAGTGTGTGTACATTGTATACATTCCTGGTGTTGATATATAAATGTGGAGTTTATATAGAAGTGGACATTCTCTGAGCTGAGTTCTTTAACTTAAAAATGCGGCGCTAGATGGATCGAGTTAAGGACGCGAATAGAATTTGATTGCCACACATAATTCCACTGCTTGTCTGTGGCATATGGCGTGGGGCCCCAGCTGGACCCATTGTTATATGACATGTGACGAATGGGGCCGTTACAACCGAATACCCACCACCTTTACTTTATGCACATGCAACCTTATGTATCAGCACTGAGCCACGGCTCCCCAGACCATCCAGTCCGTCACAAACATCAATCGAGCCAAAACTCGTCGGGCCATCCTGTCCCTCACAAATATCAACCGAGTCAAACCAACTTCCCGAGACACCGGGGTGTGTGAAAGTGAAACCCTATTTATTCTTGAAAGTGCAGCTAGATCTGATATACTCTAGAGGGGGGTGAATAGAGTATATGGTGCTTTAAAAGTTTTTACAACAATTGTTGTAATATGAGTGAGCAGGGAAGCATTAATAAATCTAATCACAGAAGTATACTAATCAAAAGCTAATCACAGAATAATCAAGGCAAGAAACAAAAATAAAGACAAGCAAAACCAGAAGACACAAGGAAATATAGTGGTTCCCCTAAACTTGGGTACATCCACTCTTCTACCACCCTAGGTAGGAATCCACTGCAGGATGAGTTGATCAGGTGTCCTGGGCACCAATGAGCTTTTGATAAGGTGCTCAAAAACCAAATCATATTTTTTTATCAGGTGTCTTGCCACCAATGAGCTTTTGACAAGGTGCTCAAAAACCAAGTTCAAACTTTTGAAGGGAGTTTGAGAAACCCTTTACAGATATAGGGGTGAGAGAGTGATGACAGTCTTCTCTTTCTCAGATCAGCTGAGAAGACTATGTGGATTGATGTGTCAAAGCTCCCCTTGAGTCCTTGAGATCTTTAGGAAAAGAAGCTTTGCTGTAGGGTGATAGGCCTTCAAAAGTTGAGCTCCAGCAAAAGATGATTTCAGCAACAGCTGAAATGTTGAATGTCTGGAGTCTTGAAATATGTTGGCCTTGAACACTTGAAAACTAGAGAGATCTGAAGATTTCAGAAAACGTTGATCTCCTTGGATGTGTGTTCTTGAGAATTCTTTAAGACAGAATATTTTGTTCTTGTTCTGAAGAATACTGATGTATGTCTATGTATCTCTGTAATCTGTGTGTCTATGTGATTCAAAAATTCTTCTTGACTTTTATTCTCTGATACTGAATGAACAAAACATTCTCTGTCAAGAATAGCCGTTGGCCTGCATTAAATGCATCCTTAATTGCAAAATCTCTTCTGGAGGAAAGTCCACAGAAATATTCCTTGAAAATCCCTTGAAACTTGGTCCAGAAATGAATGAAAATGGCTAGGAAATCTTCAGAATTAATTGCAGAATAACTCCTTACTGATTTGAATTTGAATCTAGACACATCCTAGAAGTTGTCTGAAAACGTCGAACTGAGCTCTGCTATCGTCGGACTGAGCTCAGCGATATGGATATATACAGCAGCAAAAATATCGTCGATCTGAGCTCAAAGATCGTCGAACTGAGCTTAGAGATAGAAATCCAAAGCTGAGTCAAGATCGTCGAACTGAGCTCACCGATCGTCAAATGGAGTTCGACGATATGATGAAGTTGAGCTCAGTGATCGTCGAATGGAGTTCGACGATCTGTCGAAGTTGAGCTAGACGTTCATCGATCGGAGTTCGACGAATCGTCGTGCTGAGCTCGACGATATGACTTAGTCTCAAACTGAAAAAGGCTTGGTCTTGAGGGCAGCTTCCAAACTTAGACTACTAACCCTTAGACTCAATTCTAATTGACCTTTAGGACTATACAGGAGGTCAAACATTTGTTTCCTAGAGACATAGTGATCCTGACCCAAATTAGTAATAGGGTGTTCCAACAATCTCCCCCTATTTGGGTTAGGATTACTATTTACAGACTTTGGAAACATTAAATAACAACATACAAGCAGCAATACAGAACACTAAAAGAAAAGCTGGACAAGCAGAACCACAGAGATATATAGATATATATCATCCCAGATAATCATTAGAGAGATTGTCACCTTACACTGTCATTTCTTTTCCTTGCCCTTAACAAGTTTGATTTCTCTGTTGGGATTGAGGGCTTCCTTCTTTGATCTGGTATCATCTACTGCACCTAAAGATGTTTGATGTTTAGGCCTGGGAACTACAGCTTCAGGATGCAGTTCCATGTACCTGTCAGAATCAAAAAATTTACTTGATGCATATCTTTCTAGCTCTTTCTTTCTCTGTTCAGACATTGTTGAGATATTAGAGGAATCTCTTCCTTGCTCTTTAGCCTTTTTGATCTGATCCAGTGCAGCAAGTTCTTTCATTCTTGCAGTCCAAGCAGCTGGATTGTTCTCAGGGTCCTCAAAAGGTACTGGTGGCTCATATCTGTTAGAAGGATTGTCTTGAGGAGGCCTGGATGACACAGTTTCTTCCAGCTCATAGTGAAAAGGACCAGATGTGGTATCAGAAGAAATTTGTCCTTCCCTGGAGTATGGGTGTTGCCTTGAGTATCCTTTGGAGTAGACCTGGAGATCTCTTTGATTGCCTCTGTATCCTCCTCTCCTGGATTAAGAACCCCTGGATTGGCTTCCCCTATTATAGGATCTAGCATGAGGCTGATAGGGAGCTTGACTTCTAGCAGGGGGTTGAGCAGCAGAACTTCCACCTGCACCTGCATCAGGAGGAGGTGGTGGAGGAGGATGAGAGTGTCGAAATTGTGAAGAACCCTTTTCATATTTCCTCTTCTTTTTCATTGCTTTTAGTTGATTCTTAGAGTATTGCATCCAGTGTTCAGTGATAGGGCAATCATGAAGAATGTAGTTTGGTATATCATTGTTATCCTTGACCTTGGCAGGAGGTACTCTCTTCATGGCTTTGCTCCTTGCCTTTCTTTTCCTGGCAATGGTAGCAGAAGAATCATTAGAGTCTGTTCTGTACTCATCACTTTCAGAACTCTGATCATCATAAAGGGCATCAATTTTCTTCATCAGATCTTTCTTGAGCTGTATGAAAACATATGAGGCAGCAGAGGGTGTAGCAGCAGATGTTGAAGCAGTAGCAGAAATGACAGCAATAGATACAGAAGATGTTGCAATTGAAGTAGAAGCAGTAACAACAGCAGCAGCAACAAATTCACTAACAGCAACCTCAATAGTAGAAATATCATCAGAAACTGCAGAAGGCTCAAACTCAGGTGCCTCTGACATAAGAATTTCCTTAGAGATTGGCTCAACAGCAATAACAGAAATATCAGCAGCAATATCAAAATTTTCAGCAGCAGTAGAGGAAACAACATCAGAAGCAACAACAATGCTTTCATCAGAAGAAGCAGCAGCATATACTGAGTGGACAAAAGAGGTGATGATGCTTGGGTCACAGCAAGAGAATGGCACAAGGGCCTTGGACAGATCCTCTGGGGGCTGGACAGCAATTATCTCTGGCAGACAGCTGAAATATAACTGATCAAAGTTTGAAAGCAAAGACATGAGGTCTATTGCAAAGACTGCAGCAGGAGGAACTTGATCTTGAGACACAGCAGCAGTAGCAGCAAGAACTGAGGAAACAGTAGTAGGTAGGCTCACTGAGACATCAACAATAGCAGCAGCAGACAGGCTCACAGAAACAGCAGCAACAGCAGCAGCAGGCAGACTCACTTCATAGGGCATCTCCCCCTGCCTAGATTCAGACAAGGCTGGATCAAGGCACACTGCTGTAGGGGCTGCCTGAGGGAATAGAGATGAGAGCCTGGCAGAGAGAGCTGCCACTGACAGGTGTAATGGAGCCAAGGAGGTCTCCAAAAGAAGAGATAGCCTGGGGGCTAGCAATTCATACAGCCTGTCAGCAAGGGCTGGAATGTCTACTTGCTCAAGGGTGACTGGAGCAGAGGTAGAAGATGGAGGAGCAGCTGTTGGTGATGGTAGTGGAGAGCTGGTGAATGGGGGAAGAGATGGCTGAGGTGTGGGTAAGGTGGATATGGAGGATAGTGGGATGGAGATGGATGGGGTGAATGTGTGTTGGTCAATAATCTCTTGTAGAAGATCTTGATAGGAAGTTGAGGATGAGGGTAGCTCAGGAGGAGAGGATGGAGAGTCATCCATAAAGGAATCATCAATGAGGGTGAAGGAAGGATGGGAGGGTGATGAAGTGGCATCTGGTTGAGGGTAGGAGAATAAGGGATGGAATTGTTCTTCTATGAGTGGAAGAATAGGGACTAGAGATGGTGTAGATGTTGGAGAGGGGCTGGAGATGATGATGGTGTATGGAGTTGGAATGGTAGATGGTATGGGAAGAGATGGAATTGGAGGAGGAGGAGCAACAACAGCAGGCAGGTCAACTGCAGGGGCAGAGACCTGTGTGGAAGTGACTCTGAGAGTCCTTGTGCATGAAGGAGTGCTGGAGGAGGGCCTGCTGGGCTTGCTGATTTGTCTGTCCCATTTTCCAAAGAGGGCACAAGACAGTCTCTTGGATGCATTGATGTGGATTCCAGAAGAGACCAGCAAAGCAGGGCACCTGTGCTGCAGAAACACCCCTATAATTCTTCCAAAGTTTACAAAACTTTTGTTTATCTTCTTCTTGATAAGGTCAAACAATACTTCTCCCCAATTCAAATTCTTCCTGTCAACAAGGGCTCCCATGAGGCAGAGATGATACCTTGAGATTGTATCATGAGCAGAGTGCTTAGCCAGTAGCACTTTCCCAACTACATCTGCCAGGAATCTGTATTCCACAGAAAGGTTCTTTTTCAAGAGCTTGCTAGGGTTGGCCTCAGAATGACCCATTCTGGCAAGCAATTCAACATACTCTTCTCCAGACAAGTCAGCAGTATCTCCACCATTTCTTAACTCAAAAACCTCTGTTAAAATTTTTGGGGTCAAGGGTACCTGAGTGCCAGAAATTGACCCAACAAGGGTGGAGTTGTCCTGATTATGGGCAGTGTAGACCCATTCCTTAATCTCATCAGATGCAAGCTTGATCCTTGTAGTCATGATTGCTGTAAGGTTCTGCTCTTTGGATAACCCCAAGATATCCTGAAAAGCCTGGTCGGTTGTGCTGAAGGATTCCATGTCGATGTCGAAGCCAGCATCAAACTTCATGGCGGCGAGAACAGCAACAGACACAGCCATGGGTACCTGCAAAAATTCAACAAACAAAACGACCAAGTGCAGAACTGTTTGGAGGGAAAGAAAGTTCTTGCAGAGAAATCGAAAGCGTAAAGGAGAACGACGGCGAAAAAATGAATTTTATATTAGGGTTTGACACAGAATTGGAAAGATCGTTGAACTCAGTTCGACGATCGAGGCTTCTAAAGGAATCTGAAGAGTCTTCAACATCGTCGACCTCCGTTCGACGATATTGGAGAGCGTCGAGCTCTGTTCGACGATCGTTCAGAGAACAAAATCGTCGAGCGCCGTTCGACGATCGTTGACCGGAAGAGATAGTTCATACTATCTGAGAAATGCTGAACTCAGGTGGACGATTTCAGAAATCGTCGATCTCCGTTCGACGATCTGGGGGAAAATCGTCGAGCGCAGTTCAGAGATCAGAAAAATTCTAGACACTAAGAAAAATCAAGAAGGTGTGTTTCTTTTCATCCAAGGGTTTGGTGAAAATATCTCCCCTTTGTAAATCAGTTGTGATATACTGTAGTTCAATTTTATTCTTTTCAACATTATCCCTTAAGAAATGATGTCTAATCTCTATGTGTTTTGTCCTACTATGGATGACTGGATTTTGAGCTATAGAAATAGCACTGGTGTTATCACAAAAGATTTTAGACTTCTCAAGTTATAGCCATAGTCTAGGAGTTGGTTTTGAATCCACAAGATTTGTGAACAACAACTGCCTGCAGCCATATATTAAGCTTCAGCAGTTGAAGTTGACACAGAAGTTTGTTTCTTACAAAACCAAGAGACAAGTCTGTCACCAAGGAACTGACAAGTTCCACTGGTGCTTTTCCTGTCAATTCTGCATCCAGCATAGTCAGCATCAGAGAATCCAGTTAAATCAAATGCTGAATCTTTTGGATACCAGAGACCTAGATTTGGACAACTTTTAACATACCTGAGAATCCTCTTTACTAGTGTTAGGTGTGACTCTCTAGGGCTTACTTGGAACCTAGCACATATACATGTAGCAAACATTATATCTGGTCTACTAGCTGTAAGGTACAGTAAAGAGCCAATCATTACTCTATATATTGTCGATCAACAGGTTTCCCATGTTCATCAGCATCCAATACATCATTAGTAGGCATGAGTGTTTTCATACAAGATGCTTCAGACATGCCAAATTTCTTAACCAATTCATTAGTATACTTGGTTTGAGAAATGAAGATGCCTTCAGCATGTTGCTTAACTTGCAATCCTAGAAAGAAGGATAGCTCACCCATGCTACTCATCTCAAATTTAGAATGCATCAGGTTAGAAAACCTTCTGCACAATTGGGAGTCAGTAGAACCAAAAATAATATCGTCTACATAAATCTGCACTAGTAGGGTGTGGGACTTATGGGTTCTAATGAAAAGTGTTTGGTCTACTCTACCCCTTATAAATCCATTTTCCAAGAGAAAGCATGCTAGGGTCTCATATCATGCTCTAGGAGCTTGCTTGAGACCATATAATGCTTTGTTCAATCTAAAGACATAATCAGGATAAGTTGGAGAGATAAAACCTGGAGGTTGTCTGACATAAACTTCCTCTTTGATGTCTCCATTTAGAAATGCACTTTTGACATCCATCTGATATACCTTGAAGCCTTTATGTGCTGCATAGGCTAAAAATATTCTGATGGCTTCCAATCTTGCAATAGGTGCAAAGGTCTGGTCGTAGTCTATTCCTTCTTCTTGAGAGTATCCCTAAGCAACTAGCCTTGCCTTGTTTCTTACAATTACTCCTTGAACATCCAGTTTGTTTCTGAATACTCATTTTGTTCCAACAATGGAATGATCCTTAGGCTTTGGCACTAGTTTCCATACTTTGTTCCTTTCAAATTGATGCAACTCCTCTTGCATTGCAATGATCCAGTGTGGATCTTGCTCTGCATCTTGAATGGACTGAGGTTCAATTTGAGATAGGAAGCAGGTGTGCAACAGGTTTTGGTTGACCTGATTTTTGGTTTGCACACCAGCTGAGATGTCTCCAATTATTTGGGAAATTGGATGGTCTCTTGATGTTACTAAATCAACAGGGGGTGTTGATTGTTCACCAACCAGTGTTGTTGTTTCCTCTTGTGGTACAACAACTGGCTCTTCAAGTTATTCTTCAATATGTTGAGCACTCTCTTCATCTTCACTGCTTTCATCCCTTTGGGTAACCTGTAACTTGTTCATGTCTTCAACCAGAGAATGTTCCTGCAAAGGTTCTATGGTAGAAGAGATCTTCTCCTTGAAAGACATGTTAGATTCATCAAATGATATATGGACAGATTCCTCAATTTTTAAAGATGATTTATTATAGACCCTATAAGCCTTGCTGATCATGGAGTATCCCAGAAACACTCCTTCATCAGCTTTAGCTTGAAATTTTGCTAAATATTTCTTGTCATTATTATGTATGTAGCAAATACAACCAAAGACTCTAAAATAATCAACTTTAGGTTTCTTCCCTTTGAGTAATACATAGGGAGTCTTTCCCTTTAGTTTATGTATTAAGCTTCTATTCAACACATAGTTGGAGGTGTTCACTGCCTCTGCCCAAAAGGATAGAGGTAGATGAGCATCTGACAACAATGTAGTGGCAGATTCAATAAGGGTTCTATTTTTCCTTTCAGTTACCCCATTTTGTTGAGGAGTTTTAGGAGCTGAGAAAGTATGCCTGATCGCTTCACTCTGACAGAACTCTTGCATAAGAAGAGAATCAAACTCTATCCCATGATCACTTCTGATTAGGGCAATGTGAGTATTGAACTCAATCTGTATACATTTGAGAAACTCTGTCAGACACTTAAAGTTATCAGACTTCTTCCTTAGAAAGAACACCCAAGTAAATCTAGAGAAGTCATCTACAACTACTAAAGTGTAAGATTTCCCTCCTATGCTTTGTACTGTGATGGGTCCAAAAATATCCATGTGTAACAGATACAATATCCTAGGTGAATCACTCTTATTAAGCGACTTAAAGCTATTTTTAGTTTGCTTGCCTAATTGACAAGCCCTGCAGAGTCCTTCCTTCTTGTAGGGGCCAGAATGTAGTCCTCTAACAAGGTTGTCCTTGGATAGCCTAGCAATAGTTCTAAGGTTTAGGTGTCCTAGTCTCTTATGCCATAAGATATTTGGTCTACAGACAGAGTTAAACATGCAAATATCTACATCAGTTGAAAGAAAATCTACTAGATAGATGTTACCTTTCCTTTTACCTGTCAACACAGTTGTGTTGTCCTCTGACTTGATTTTGCATAAGGTTTTGCTGAAGGTCACCTGGTAGCCTTCATCACACAGCTGACTGATGCTTATTAAGTTGTGCTTCAGTCCTTCCACATAAGCTACCTTCTTGAATGTTACAGATCCAATCTGGACTGCACCATATCCTTTAGTCTGTCCAAAGTTTGAATCACCAAAGATAACTTTGGGTCCAAGCTTGGCTCTAAAGGAAGTGAGGTTGTCCTTGTTCCCTGTCATGTGCTTAGAGCACCCACTGTCCAAGTACCATTGCTGGTTAGATGTTGGATAGGTTTTCACATGCACATAAGACAATTCATTTATTTTTGACTCAGTTTACCTTGGGCCTAGGTTGATAACCTTTAAATTCTGAAATAAAGGACATCCCAGGTTGACTCTTATATCCTTCAGGATGATATCTCCTTGGAGGTATAATCCATTCAGTATAAGGGTTAAAGATTTGGTATGAAGGACCCTTAGGATTGAATTTTGATTTGCCCTTGAAAAATTTTCCAGAGCTCTGACCTCTGTTCGACGATCTTGGAGCTGCGTTCGACGATCTTGGGTCAGATCGTCGAGCTCCGTTCGACGGTCGACTATGGCTGAGTTCAGGTACTTGAGATCATCGACCTGCGTTCGACGATTTTGCCTGAGATCGTCGATCTGCATTCAGCGATCGTCGATCTTCATTCGGCGATCGTCGATCTCCGTTCGACGATTTTTGCTGGGACTTGGTTTTCTTGGGCAGATCAGAATTTTTCCTAGCAACCTCTACAACTCCCTTTCCTTTGTCAGAAATGAATTTGATTGGAGTTTTTAGAACTATGGGTTGGCTGGATGAAGCACCCAAGCCCAGTGTACTGTTAAATCTGGAGTTCACTGTGCTTGTGATGTCCATCAGCTTGATGCTTCTCCCATTAAGGGATTCTTCAAGCTTCTTGGCCTCAGACAGCTCACTTTTCAGTGAAGCTATCTGCTCCCTACAGCACTCCAACTCCTGAGAGAGTTTGAGGTTTTCTGACTTTAAAGTATTATGTTCAGATAAATGATTTCTAAGAGAGATAATTTCTTTCTCAGATTTTAGCAGATCTAAACATAGTGCTTTAAATTCAGATTTGAAGTCCTCTGAATTAAAATCAAAAGAACTAATTACCTGATCTTCTTCAGGTTGAGTCTCTGAGTCTGACTCTGACTCCTCTTCTTCTGAATTGTGTTGTGAGGCATTGATTGCCATCATGCAGAACTCTTTCTCTACTGCATCATCCTCATTATCACTGGAGCTGGATGAGGCTTCTGACTCCTCTTCAGTCTCACTCCAGGATTCAGCAACAAATCCCTTTCTTGTATGTTTGTTTTTGCTTGATGATGGTTTGCCATTGTCATTCCTCTTGAAGGCTTTCTCCTTTCTTTCTTGTCCCTTCTGTCCTTGTTTTTGTTTTCTGGACAGTCAGGAACTATGTGCCCTGGTTTCCTGCAACCAAAGCAAACAATTTCTTTATTATTATTAATGGACTTGTCATACCTTGGCTTATCATGCTCCTTGTATGATCTCCTTCTGAAGTCCTTTCTGGCCATCTTGTAAAATCTTTTGGCCAACAGACTGAGCAGTTCATCATTGCCTGTGACTTTGTCTTCAGGCAGATCTTCAGTCGCCTTGAAGGCTATGGTCTTCTCTTTTCTTGTGGCTGGTGAGGCAGCCTTTTGTTCTTCTTCTCTATTTTTGATAAGTAGCTCATAAGATTTGAGCTTACCCAATAGAGCTTCAGTGGTGATCTCATTCAGACTTCTGGCATCCTTAATTGGCCAGATTCTTGAATCCCAAGTGCTAGGGAAGCACATTAGAATTTTGTCATTGAGTTCAGTTAGTGAGATCTCCTTATCCAATGTCCTGAGTTCACTGACAATTAGACTGAGCCTGTTGTACATATCTCCCACTGACTCAGTTTCTCCCTTCTTGAAATTCTCATATTGAGATATGAGGTGGGATCTCCTATCTTTCTCTCATCAGCTGAGCCTGAGACTATTTCAGAAAGTTTGTCCCAAATTTCCTTTGCTGAATTGCATTCAGCCACCTTTTGAAATATGTCATCAGACATTGTCTGGGCTAAGATGTTCATAGCCTTGGCATCAGCTACCTTCCATCTATTGATGTCAGCATCTGTTCCTGATGGAGGTGGAAAAGCATTTGTACTGGAGTTCTCTGGAGGTCTTGGACATACTGTCAAAAAAGAGTTAAAAATATCTTCGTCAATAGAATTCATGTACAGTCTGATCCTTGCTTTCCAAAGTGTAAACATGGATAGATTGCACACTGGAGGTCTGGTGCTAGTATAATCTTTGTTTTGGGCCATGATTTGTGAAAACAAAATCTAATAATAAACTACAAAAGAAAAACAGATCTAACTTGGGATCTTAGGGTTCAGGTGTTAGCCTGTACAACCAATCAGGTATGGTATGTTTAACCAACCTCCCTCTGATACCAATTGAAAGTGCAGCTAGATCTGATATACTCTAGAGGGGGTGAATAGAGTATATGGTGCTTTATAAGTTTTTACAACAATTGTTGTAATATGAGTGAGCAGGGAAGCATTAATAAATCTAATCACAGAAGTATACTAATCAAAATCTAATCACAGAATAATCAAGGCCAGAAACAAAAATAAAGACAAGCAAAACCAGAAGACACAAGAAAATATAGTGGTTCCCCTAAACTTGGGTACATCCACTCTTCTACCACCCTAGGTAGGAATCCACTGCAGGATGAGTTGATCAGGTGTCCTGGGCACCAATGAGCTTTTGATAAGGTTTTCAAAAACCAAATCAGATTTTTTTATCAGGTGTCTTGCCACCAATGAGCTTTTGACAAGGTGCTCAAAAACCAAGTTCAAACTTTTGAAGGGAGTTTGAGAAACCCTTTACAGAGATGGGGGTGAGATAGTGATGGCAGTATTCTCTTTCTCAGATCAGCTGAGAAGACTATGTGGATTGATGTGTCAAAGCTCCCCCTGAGTCCTTGAGATCTTCAGGAAAAGAAGCTTTGCTGTAGGGTGATAGGCCTTCAAAAGTTGAGCTCCAGCAAAAGATGATTTCAGCAACAGCTGAAATGTTGAATGTCTGGAGTCTTGAAATATGTTGGCCTTGAACACTTGAAAACTTGAGAGATCTGAAGATTTCAGAAAAAGTTGATCTCCTTGGATGTGTGTTCTTGAGAATTCTTTAAGACAGAATATTTTGTTCTTGTTCTGAAGAATACTGATGTCTGTCTATGTATCTCTGTAATCTGTGTGTCTATGTAATTCAAAAATTCTTCTTGACTTTTATTCTCTGATACTGAATGAACAAAACATTCTCTGTCAAGAATAGCCGTTGGCCTGCATTAAATGCATCCTTAATTGCAAAATCTCTTCTGGAGGAAAGTCCACAGAAATATTCCTTGAAAATCCCTTGAAACTTGGTCCAGAAATGAATGAAAACGGCTAGGAAATCTTCAGAATTAATTGCAGAATAAATCCTTATCTGATTTGAATTTGAATCTAGAAACATCCTTGAAGTTGTCTTAAAACGTCGCACTGAGCTCTGCTATCGTGGGACTGAGCTCAGCAATATGGATATATACAACAACAAAAATATCGTCGATCTGAGCTCAAAGATCGTCGAACTGAGCTCAGAGATAGAAATCCAAAGCTGAGTCAAGATCGTCGAACTGAGCTCACCGATCGTCGAATGGAGTTCGACGATATGATGAAGTTGAGCTCAGCGATCGTCGAATGGAGTTCGACGATCTGTCAAAGTTGAGCTAGACGATCGTCGATCGGAGTTCGACGAATCGTCGTGCTGAGCTCGACGATATGACTTAGTCTCAAACTGAAAAAGGCTTGGTCTTGAGGGCAGCTTCCAAACGTAGACTACTAACCCTTAGACTCAATTCTAATTGACCTTTAGGACTATACAGGAGGTCAAACATTGGTTTCCTAGAGACATAGTGATCCTGACCCAAATTAGTAATAGGGTGTTCCAACAATTCTAGTTTCTCTTTAAGATTTATCACTCCTACAGTTTACGTTAGCCCATGACTGCCCAAGGTATACCCCGTGAAGGGCTCTCGAAGGCACTAGGAACTACGATGGGATTTCTCCCAAAGCTCCCTTTCGCAAGGCACTTACTATTATTGGTTGCTACCCGATTTCCCGACCCTTAATTAATTTCACTGAGTCTAGCTCTGGTGCATTAAACACTTCCTCCCTACGAGAAGGACGATCTTTCGCCGATCCCGAGCACCACCTAACACTAGTCAACCTATCACTCTACGAATCTTGTATTCCAATGATGAACTCCTTTATTTACCCAAACCAGCAACCTACTGAGGATTCAACTCTTCAAAATTCATTACCCATTCTAGTTCAGTTTCCGCAATTACTATATGCAGACCACCCTATACTATATGAGATGTTTAAAGGAGTTAATCCGAATTGTCTTCCAAATCTCCTATAAAATTTACCAGAGGTCTATCATAACAAATTTAGTCTAAAATCAGAGATCCATAACTTTTATAATTAATTTGATATTTATTGAATTTTCCCAAATGTTTGGCCATGGGAAATTTTGAACATGAACTATATGATATACACAAGTAATGGCCACCCAAAAATTTTGATCACTAAATAACAGAGATATATGACTAGATATTAATTTACATAATTTTTCAGAGAATATTTGACCTCTAATTAATTTATCCAAAATAATTCCCTAAATCATATGTAAAGAAGGAAGTACCAAAATTACTCATCAGAAAATTATGTAAAAATTATAAAATCTTAATAAGGTTCAGAAAAGATCATTGTACAAAAATTAGAATTTTACAGGCTTGCTAGACTCCAAAATAAATTAAATTAAAGTTTCATGGGAAACAATTCTTAATGAATCAACCCTTAAAAATATTCATCCAAAAATTCTATAAAACTTAACAGAGCTTTAAAACATAATAAAAAGTCCTTTGGATAAATTTCATCAATTGCCAGCAAGTAATTTCGTCGTAATAAATTTCTAAGTAAATAATATAAATTACCAATGTGTTAATGAAGTATCGAAAATAATAATCCTAATTTCATAATAAAATCTCCAAAGCTTGTACTAACCTCAAAACTACTCAACCCAAACCTCATCACTTTTCAAAGAGTTTTTGTGACTTTTTCTATCCCTACAAGGTTTCTGCCCTGAGCTAGGGTTAGGGTTTTGAGGGGGTTTAAGGCTTCCAAATTTCTTAAAATTTTAACCAGAGGACTATACTAATCCTACGGTCCTCCCCACAAATGTTCAAGTCATTCCAAGGTCGTTTGACCCCATGATCCTCAAACCCTAAAAATCCCCATTAAGGGACCTACCCTAGGGTTCTAGGGCTACCCTACTCTTAACCACCCAAAATTCCATTGGAGGGTGAGTCACACTATAAAAAGTCAGTGGCCAAAATATCAACCTCTGTTGAGGTGATTTGACCACTCAAAACCCAAAGGGGATGCTTGACCTATTTAACCCTAAAAGGGGTCAACCTATGGTTGGATCAATACTTAACCAAAACATCTCCAAATGAGATGAAAATTTTACCAGGGCATTAACATGCCCTCTAAGACTACCCACCCAAATTTGGGGGAGTTTTTAGATGTTTAGGACACCTAATTAATTTATTCATGGATTATTAATTTTTTCTAAAAACTATAGAAATATTCTTTCCAAAAATTTTGAATTTTGGATAGGCCCTACGTATAGCTAGGGTAGACTCCTTGCCCAAATCTCAGGTCATTTGGACAAAGTATGAAGGGTGGGAATCCATTTGAATCTCAGCATAGCCCTAGGGATAGACCTCACCAAAATGAGTGCCCTGGTCACACCAGGCACCCAAATGGGTCCAAATCAATTTTGACATAAACCAGACCATCCAGTCTACAAAGTTTATGTTTACCACCTGTTATGAAACAGCCCCTAAGTATTTTTAAAAATTACAGCCAATAAATAGAAAATCTATGACATTATTAAATAATCAGAAATTTATATACTATAGTTTAAAATCTAATATGGCACGAATCTTGGCGCAAAGTGGACGG
Source organism: Platanthera guangdongensis (assembly GCA_039583875.1). Lineage (NCBI taxonomy): Eukaryota > Viridiplantae > Streptophyta > Magnoliopsida > Asparagales > Orchidaceae > Platanthera > Platanthera guangdongensis. The sequence continues at coordinate 120,629,316 of CM077150.1, forward strand.
GTTCCCTTCATCTTCTACCTTGAGCCGACGGCCAGGATTCATTTTTCCTGGGCCAATTTCAAGCGGCTTCCGCCGGCCATCCAGCCGCCTCCCCGACCGGCCACCGCCACCTTCACCTTCGTTGAGGTGGTGGCTGTCGCCAGGCGGCGTCACAGCTGCCAGAGAGCCCTATTCCGGCGATCCCGATGGTTGAATTTTTGCGAAAAAACCAGGAAAATTTCCATTTTGATCGGGCTCAATTGAGCTCGAACCTTGGCCCTAAAGATTCCTAAGAACTACCCATGAGAGAAGGAGTGGAGGAGGACCTTTAACCGAGCTTGTCGGCGAGTGTGGTTGTGGTGCGCCAAGGCTGGTGGTGGAGCTTTCCAATGCTTTGCAACTCCACTACCAAACAGCCCAGTTTCTTTAGGTAAAGGGTGGAAATGATTTCTCTTAGCCCAGGGAAGCTTTTAAAAGAATCAAATGGGGGAGAGGGAGGGTCATGGCTTCAAAGCCATTTATGGCCATGAAGGATAATTTTGTCCATGCCTTGGGTTCATTGTTTCCAGCATTGAATAGCCTTGAAAATCCCTTGAACTTCTCCTATTTCAGAAAGGGAGATGAATCAATTTTTTGGAAATGAAGGGAGAAGTCCCTTGGCCTCCCTTGGCCATGAATGACACTCTTTCTCACTTTCTCTCTCCTCCATTAAAGGGCAAATGGAGCTTTCTCTCTCCTAGTCATCATGAACGAATTTGTTCATCTCCCTAGCCTATTGGAAGCCCATAAAATCATTATTATTAATTAAAATAAAGTTAGCCCAAGTGGGGGGAAATTGGCTTGAGCTTGGGTTAGCCCATTTGGGCTAATTTTACTTAACCTTAAGCTAGAGTTGACCTTGGTCAACATGACCATTTGGGTTAACCCCAATGGGTCCCTGGTGACCCATTGGCCTCCCCTAAGGTCTATGTAGGGTTGGGTAGGGTTGACTTGGCACCTTGGAGGTCACCTACCCTTAGTTAGGGTACTTTGACCAGATTAGGGCTAGAGTTGACTTGGGTCAACTTGGCCTCTAGGACTGAACCCAATGTGTCCTTGGTGACCCATTAACCTCACTTTAGGTCTAGGAAGACCTGGGCAAGGTTGGTTGGGCACATTAGAGGACAACTTCCCTTTGTTAGGGCACCTTGCCCAATGTAGGCCTATGGTGGTCCTAGGTCAAATTGTCCACTTTGGGTTGACTACAATGGACCCTTAGGGCTCTAGTGGACCCTATGATAGGTTAGTGATGTTGTGGTGGGGTCATGGAGTCATGGTGAAGCCCTAAGGTCAAGCCCTAGGTTTTGTGATGAGGTTGTGCCACAGGTAGACCAAGGTGATTGTCACATTGGCCTTCTATCACTTGGCCCTTTTTTGTTTCCTAGGGTTTTGTCATGCCCTAGTAATGGCCAAAACCACCCTTATGGGTCTAGTTGGAAATGTGATGTTACAAATCCCAATAAACAAAACAAAGATTTCGTCCCCGAAATCAAGGTTAAGCCTACGTGAATTTCTATCGAATAAAAGGAAACTTGTAACATCCCATAAGAAGTGAAAGATTACATCTCTACTCCATGTTTGTTAAGTGGGTTTTAAAGGGAAACCTAAATCTATGACCAATTCGCCCAATTGCCGAAGCCAAGATCCCAATAAACACAAGATTAGCCTCTACTCTTCCTATAGCAGCCCTACTAGTTTAAAACAGGAAAGTAAATTGAACATCTTGAGAGGTTGTGAGGTATACCTGACTGAACAACTCTGGATACTTTTGTCACATCAGGTCCTGTGGTTCCCATGTATGCTCCTCCTAGCCGTGGTTTCTCCACAGAACCTTAACTAATAGAACCTTCTTGCGACGCAAGATCTGTACTCCTCTGTCATCGATCTGAACCGGCTCCAAGTGAACTGACCGGTCAGAAGCTACCGTCCCATGTGTGGTCGAAATCTGCTGCTCCAGGCGTAGTAGAGCCCTCCTAAGTGAAGAAATATGGAACACGTCGTGTAAACCTGTCAGTTTCGATGGCAACTACAGCCTGTAAGCTAGGGGCCCGATCCGCTCCAGGATCATGTAAGGGCCCATATACCTAGGGCTGAGCTTCTTCTTCCGACCATGCACCCGTGAAACAACATGCATGGGCCAGATCTTCAAGAAGACCCGGTCTCCCACCTGAAACTCAATCGGACGGTGTCGGGCGTCGTAGTACTTAGCCTGTCGGCTCTGCGCTTCCAGCATTCTGTCCCGTATCAGTCTCAGCTGAGCCTCAATGTCTTCGACAAAATCCGACCCCAATGCCTTCGGATCCTCGTCCTGAATCCATGAAAGCGGAGTCCTACATCTCCTTCCGTATAAGGGTGGAGAGTTATTTTGAATGTTGACCGCGAGCCCAGATAAGCCTGAACTGATCTTCTCTCCTTGGATGTACACTATCCATCCTGATTCAACACGATCATCTTGAGCACACCATGATAATGAACAACTACTCACAAAACTTATGAAACACCTACGAGAGTTTTCTTTCGGGTCAGGGTGACCCTAGATTTCTCGGCCAGTATATCGTTAATGTTTCAATTATAATTATGCCCGGAGTGCGGATGAGGAATCGTGTATGAAAATCCCTAATTATGTCCTTGAACTTCCACTCTAACCGGGCAGTGACTGTAACAGTTTCCCAAAAGTTCTTGCACTTAACCTTCATCGGCCGACGGACCTCACCGTACATCACAAAATCCATAACGCCCTTCTTCACTCTAGGGAGATACACGTTCCGAGATACACCAAACTTCCGATGATTAAATTTCTCGTTTGTACGGGTAGACAACGACTCTATAAAATCTCCACTTCGCAATCAGATTCTTATCCCTACGAATACTCCCGAGTAGCACCGAATACGGTTTACGTCCATTTCACTATATTTACGACACAAACTTTTCTAGATGATATCTAAGGGAAACCCAAGTCAGTAACTAATTTGCCCAATAAACAAAAGACACGCCCCCAATAAACAAAAAATAAGCCCCCAATAAACAAAAGATAAGCCTCTACCTGCCTTGGGCTGAGTATCTTTGATATTACCATCTTATATCCATACTAGCTGGGTACACAATCCCTAGTGCATCAATCTTTGACTTGGGGTTCCAACATGAATCTGTTGATATACTACATACTTTAAACCCTCTGAGTCATATTTACGACAACCTTTTCCGGGTCAAAATGTTCCCAATCCCAACTGGGTCTCATCCGAACTTGAATTCCTATCCGACCTTCGGTGTTTGTCATGGTGGTGGTCTCCAGGTAATCTGGTTACTGGTATGAGGGTTGAGACTATGTGTCTTCTACCATTCTGCTAACGGATTATTGGTCTCAATTCTCCTTAAAGCAGTCCTTCCGGTTTGAGTAATCCTTGATAGGGACCGTAGGGGTACCTGAGTTTATGACTTAGGTAGCCATTCTCATGTTATACTCCTCCTTCATTCTCTTTAGGTATCTCCTTAGCTTAACCAAGTTCATACCCAAAGTCTATTTCAGACTAGCGCATACTATAAGTTACATGGTTAGTCATGTCTCCTAGTGGGTTGAGTCTAACTCGTTGTCTAGAGAATTATAAGACGGGATTTTCGCAGCCGGAGGTGCTCCCTGCTGGGGGCAGTGTTTACCGCAGGCAACAAAAAATGTATTCCAATTGCTAGCTGATGAACAAGTGGAATTAATGAAAAGGTGGACTTTACATGTGATTCCCTTTGTGGGCACACCACTGCTTCCGATGCTTAGTTTGTCCCCAAACTAAACTCGCGCGGGGGTGACCCATGGGTTGTGGAGTGTTACTTTTCGATCGAGGTTTCCTCAGATACCACTTGTAAGACCCCCCCTTTTTTTTCTTTTTAACACCAGGGACTTAGGCCCAGAACCGCCGCTTAGCGGTGACACCTTCACGCCCTGAAGGGTCATCACCGCAAAACACCGATTCTTCCGGTTGACTTGATCACAAAAAAGCAACAAAAGTAGAGTAAGCACAAGAGTGATAAAACTCTAACAAAAAGTCCACATAATACAATCACATCAGAGTAATATAATCTCCACGAAGGGAGAGTCCACAAAATATAATGCAGTGAAAATAAGGGCTTAAGCCCGCTAGATCAAATCCTCACTACATAGTCACTCAAGCGGAAGCAAAATAAAACACAACTAAGGTCAGTGGCACACAGTCCCCGCCATCTAAACTCCAGTGCTAGACTGCCCCATCTCTAAGCGTGCCGACCTGCGGGGCTGCTCCTCCATGATGGGCTCCACGATCCCCTAAATGATGTGGTTTGAAAACCGTTAGTCTAAAAGACTAAGTCCTATCATCCCCCACCCCTTCCCCCATGGCCCCTAGGCACCGAGCGGAGAGGAAGAAAGGGGAGGACTTGAAGGTGGAGAGTAATCAAGAAACAGATGACAGCGGACCTATACTAGCAATTTTATAGTACATGTGGCAGTAGAGTAAAGTATGAAAATTAACCTTAACTTATATGGGAACATATAAGCAAGGGATCTTTTACAGGGCTCCCATCGTATAAAGAGTCTCATACCAATTTATACGTTGGGGTGTCTGTTATTAATAACAATATATATATATAATAAGAGCTTAACCTTAATTTATAAACTTGCCCACACAAGCTTATAGACCAAGGGGTCGTTTTGCAGGGCCTATTGTATAAGCGTCCCATACCACTTATACAGTAGGTGACAGAGGTTTTATGCTATGATTATGCTATGATATGCAAGTAGGTTATGATGCGATCATGCAAGTACAACTCACCCACCCGACTCTGTGCACACAGACCTTTAGTTCCCCCTTTCTGGATCCTCACCTCCCAGGATACCTCCGTAGTGGCAGACGGAAGCGGTGGGTTGTGCCTCGCCCACCTCTAAACCAGCAAAGCACTACCAGTCAGACATCTCGTACGCCTCAAAACTGGTGCACTAAGTGGAGCTCTAGCGTACTCTTACCGGATGGCGCACCGGACTTCTGTTGGCGAATTGCTAGCCATACTTGTCGAGTCAACGTATTGGCGTCGGCGCATCGACACTCCAATACTGAAGACCCACCACCTTTACTTTATGCACATGCAACCTTATGTACCAGCACCGAACCAAGGCTCCCCGGACCATCCCGTCCGTCACAAACATCAACAGAGCCAAAGCTCGCCGGGCCATCCCGCCCCTCACAAATATCAACCGAGTCAAACCAACTTCCCGAGACACCGGGGTGTGTGAAAGTGAACCCCTATTTATTCTAGTTGCTCTTTAATATTTATCACTCATATAGTTTACGCTAGCCAAGGACTACCCAAGGTATACCCCGTGAAGGGCTCTCGAAGGCACTAGGAACTACGATGGGATTATGCCCAAAGCTCCCTTTCGTAAGGCACTTAATATTATTGGTTGCTACCCGATTTCTTGACCCTTAATAAATTTTACTGAATCTAGCCCTAGTGCATTAAACACTTCCTCTCTACGGGAAGGATGATCTTTCGCCGATCCCGAGCACCACCTAACACTAGTCAATCTCTCACTCCACTAATCATGTATTCCAATGATGAACTCCTTTATTTACCCAAACCAGCAAACTACTGAGGATTCAAATCTTCAAAATTCATTACCCACTCTAGTTCAGTTTCCGCAGTTACTATATACAGACCACCATATACTATATTAGATGTTTAAAGGAGGTACTCCGGATTGTCTTCCAAATCTCCTATAAAATTTACCGGAGGTTTATCATAACAAATTTAGTCTAAAATCAGAGGTCCATAATTTTTCTAATTAATTTGATATTTATTGAGTTTTCCCAAATGTTTAGCCATGGACAATTTTGAACATGAACTATATGATCTACTCAAGTAATGGCCATCCAAAAATTTTGATCACTAAATAACAGAGATATATGACTAGATATTAATTTCCATAATTTTTTAGAGAATATTTGACCTCTAATTAAGTTATCCAAAATAATTCCCTTAATCATATGTAAAGAAGGAAGTACCAAAATTACTCATCAGAAAATTATGTAAAAATTACAGAATCTTAATTTGGTTCAGAAAAGATCATTGTACAAAAATCATAATTTTACAGGCTTTCTAGACTCTAAATTAAATTAAATTAAATTTTCATAGGAAACCATACTTAATAACAACCCTTAAACATATTCATCCAAAAATTCTATAAAACTTCACAGAGCATTAAAACATAATAAAGAGTCCTCTGGATAAATTTCATCAATTTCCAGCAAATAGTTTCTTCCTAATAAATTTCTAAGTAAAAAATACAAATTACCAATTTGTTAATGAAGTCTCCAAAATAATAATCCTAAATTGATAATAAAATATCCAGAGCTTGTACTAACCTCAACAATTACTCAACCCAAACCTCATCACTTTTCAAAGAGTTTTTGTGACTTTTTCTATCCCTACAAGGTTTGTGCCCTAAGCTAGGGCTAGGGTTTTGAGGGGGTTTAAGGCTTCCAAATTCCCTAAAATTTTAACCAGAGAACTATACTAATCCTATGGTCCTCCCCACTAATTTTCAAGTCATTCCAAGGTCATTTCACCCCGTGATCTTCAAACCGTAAAAATCCCCATTAAGGGACCTACCCTAGGGTTCTAGGGCTACCCTACTCTTAACCACCCCAAATTCCATTGGAGGGTGAGTCATACTATAAAAAGTTAGTGGCCAAAATATCAACCTCTGTTGAGGTGATTTGACCACTCAAAACCCAAAGGGGATGCTTGACCTATTTAACCCTAAAAGGGTCAACCTAAGTTGGATCAATACCTAACCAAAACATCTCCAAATGAGATAAAAATGTTACCAGGGCCCTAACATGCCCTCCCAGACTACCCACCCAAATTTGCGGGAGTTATGAGATGTTTAGGACACCTAATTAATTTATTCATGGATTATTTACTTTTTCTAAAAACTGTAGAAATATTCTTTCCAAATATTCTGAATTTTGTACAAGCCCTAGGTACAGCTAGGGTAGACTCCCTTCCCAAATCTCAGGTCATTTGGACAAGGGATGAAGGGTGGACATCCATTTGAATCTCAAGATAGCCCTAGGGATAGACTTCACCAAAATGAGTGCCCTGGTCAAACCATTCACCCAAATGGGTTCAAATCAATTGTGCATAAACTAGACCCTCCAATCTACAAAGTTTATGTTGACCACTTGTTATGAAACATCCCCTAAGTATTTTTAAAAATTAAAACCATTTAAATACAAAATCTGTGACATAATTAAATAATTAGAAATTTATATACTATAGTTTAAAATCTAATATGTCACGATTCTTAGCACAAAGTGGACGGGATCCCTTCATCTTCTACCTTGAGCCGATGGCCAGGATTCATTTTTCCTGGGCCAATTTCAAGCGGCTGCCGCCGGCCATCCAGCTGCCTCCCCGGCCGGCCACCGCCACCATCACCTCCGTTGAGGTGGTGGCTGTCGCCAGATGACGTCACAGCCGCCGGAGAGCCCTATTCCGGCGATCCCGATGGTTTCATTTTTGTGAAAAAACCAGGAAATTTTCCCTTTGGATCGGGCTCAATTGAGCCCGAACCTTGGCCCTAAAGATTCCTAAGAACTACCCATGAAAGAAGGAGGGGAGGAGGACCTTTAACCGAGCTTGTCGGGGAGTGTGGTGGTGGTGCGCCATGGCCGGTGGTGGAGCTTTCCTATGCTTTGCAACTCCACTACCAAACAGCCCGGTTTCTTTAGGTGAAGGGTGGAAACGATTTCTCTTGGCCCAGGGAAGCTTTTAAAAGCATAAAATGGGGGGAGAGTGAGGGGCATGGCTTCAAAGCCATTTATGGCCATGAAGGATAATTTCGGCCATGCCTTGGGTTCATTGTTTCCATCCTTGAACAGCCTTGAAAACCCCTTGAACTTCTCCTATTTCAGCAAGGGAGATGAATCCATTCTTTGGAAATGAAGGGAGAAGTCCCTTGGCCTCCCTTGGCCATGAATGTCTCTCTTTCTCACTTTCTCTCTCCTCCATTAAATGGCAAATGGAGCTTTCTCTCTCCCAGTCATCATGAACGAATTTGTTCATCTCCCTAGCCTATTGGCAGCCCATAAAATCATTATTATTAATTAAAATAAAGTTAGCCCAAGTTGGGGGGGGGGGGGGAAATGGGCTTGAGCTTGGGTTAGCCCATTTGGGCTAATTTGACTTAACCTTAAGGTAGAGTTGACCTTGGTCAACATGACCATTTGGGTTGACCCCAATGGGTCCCTGGTGACCCATTGGCCTCCCCTAAGTTCTATGTAGTGTTGGGTAGGGTTGACTTGGCACCTTGGAGGTCACCTACCCCTAGTTAGGGTACTTTGACCAGATTAGGGCTAGAGTTGACTTGGGTCAACTTGGACTCTAGGACTGAACCCAATGTGTCCTTGGTGACCCATTGACCTCACGTTAGGTATAGGAAGACCTAGGCAAGGTTGGTTGGGCACATTAGTGGCCAACTGGCCTTTGTTATGGCATTTTGCCTAATTTTGGCCTATGGTGGTCCTAGGTAAAATTGGCCACTTTGGGTTGACTCCAATGGACCCTTAGGGCTCTAGTGGACCCTCTGATAGGATAGTGATGTTGTGATGGGGTCATGGAGTCATGGTGAAGCCCTAAGCTCAAGCCCTAGGTTTTGTGATGAGGTTGTGCTATAGGTAGACCAAGGTGATTGTCACCTTGTCCTTCTATCACTTGGCCCTTTTTAGTTTCCTAGGGTTTTGTCATGCCCTAGTCATGGCCAAAACCACCCTTAGGGGTCTAGTTGGAAATGGGATGTTACAGACCTTGGTCATGGCCGTGTAATATTTGACACGGGCGTGTCCGAGGGCATGTCCAATAATTCTTTGGCTTTGGCTGTTTTCTGTTTGAATCAAAGTCACATGCCCATGTCACGGGTGTGTACTGATGTACACGGGCGTGTACTTGGAAATTTTGACATTTTCTGAAAAATTTCAGAAAAATAAAATAAACGTAAGTTAGAAAATAATTTAAAAAAGGAACATTTTATTGAACAAAATTAACTAAAAATAACAGAAATGAACTAAGACGACTTAATTAATGTACAAAAAATACGTATATTTATAACTTATCAAATACTCTCATACTTATGCTTTTGCTATTCCAGAGCAAAAGTTGAAGATGTACTTATAAGGAATTAAAAGAAATCCTAAGTTTAGCTACAACTTGAATTAATTAAAATAAAGATCAAAGTAATTATCAGGGGTATAAGAGTTAAGTCCTAAATCATGAAATTGATTCAAATAGAGGAAAAGGTTTGGCCAAAAAGACTTCTTGAAGTAGCCAAATAGCAACAAAAAATTGTAATCGTTAGCTAACAAGGATATATTGGAATTATAGGTATTTAGCTTAAGAGTTTAAAGGAAATAATGCAATTTAAAAATTATTCTCTCAAAAAAATTTTATATTAAGTCTAGAATCATTGAATATGGCTAAGGGGATTGTTTTGGTTTATGAAGAGGGCTTTGGAGGATGTGAGGTATATTTTTTTTCAAATCTCGAATACCAATTTTTTGAATATGGATGTTTAGAAAAATGAAATATTATTTTCCATAACATGCAATAGTAATTTTTTGTACCACTTAATATAACCCAATGGATATGTATAGGAGTAATGAATTTTATCATCTAACTCTGTAACATATAATCTTTTGAAATATTGGATGCCTATATTTGCGGAATGAAATTTTATTCCCATTGACATAGGTTCTTTTAACGATAAAATATGGGGAGATGGTTATTTTTTTCAAAAATAAAACTAGATTTTAATAAAAATATTTTGAGAGCAACCTTTATAAATTGAATGTTCATGTGTTTCTAAAAAGCTTGAAGTAGAAATAATTAAAGTCTATTGTTGTTTTTTCTAACATAATACACAAGCCTCTATTTTAGATAAATTAGAAGTAGTGCCAAAAATAAGTCTCATATCTTAAGAACAAAGCATAAAAAATTCTTTAAAACTTAACAACGGATATTTAAATCTATCAATCTTTAGTTGATAAACGGATAGTTAACAAAGAATTAATGAAATTCACTTATAAATTAACTCACAACAAAATATTTGTAGAGCAAAAAGGCTTAAGAATGGAATATTCAATTAATTTGTCTCATAAAATATTTGAGGGATTTTTAGAGTTTTCATCCTTTTTTGTTTTTAATTTATTATCTCTTTTTTTTGGAATTTCTGTTTTGTTTTACTCTTTTTTAAATTTTTTGACTTATTACCTTTTTTGTGTTTTGTGTTTAATTTTGTAATTATATACATACAAAAAAATCGACCATATATATATATATATATATATATATATATATATATATATATATATATATATATATATATATATATATATATATATATATATATATATATTTGAACTATTTTTTTTATAATTTTTTTTTGTATTTTTGGGTTTTTATAAGTAAATATTTACAAAATAAGGAAAGGGAGAAAAGTTATTTACAAAGAAGAGAAAGAAAGGAAGAAGGGAAAGAGAAAAAAGAACAAAAGTATTTACCAAAAGATATGTCCATAAAGTATTTACACAAAAAATTTTTGCAAACTAAAACTAAATATTTTTTGGAATTTTTGATTTATAATTATTTTGGAATTTTTTGTTTTATAATATTTTTGGAAATTTTTTCGCTTTATAATCTTTTTTGGAAATTTTTTTGTTTTATGATTTGTTTGGAATAATTTTTTGTTTTATGATTTTTTTGGATAATATTTTTTTTATGATAAAAAGAATTTTTTTTTGGAATTTTTTGTTTTAAAATTTTTTCTTTTATTTTGTTTTTATATTTTTTGTATATATTTGATTTTTGGAGTGTAGAAAGTAGAAGTGCAGAAAATAAAGCGAGAAAACACCCTCATACTTATGTCCAACATTGTCCCCAGTGTTGCAATATAAGTATGTGGAACAAAAAGAAAATGCCATATTTACAAAGAAAATAAAGTGAGGGGGGGGTATAAGCTTTCCTGAAACGAGATCGGGGAGACCCAGTTTAGAAATCCTGCATTATTAAGAAAAAATAGCAAAGAAAAAGAAATGAAATAGCGAAAAAGATAAACTTGGGATGCCTCCCAGGAGCGCTTTGTTTATAGTCGTGTAGCTTGACTATTTTGGCGGTTTAGTTATGGAGGACGGTTATGGATTCGAATTTACCGCCCACAGGATCGTCTGCTATATATAAATTTAAGCGATGACCGCCCACTTTAAACGAGTCTTTTTCTGGGTGGGAGACGAGTACGGTCCCATATGGCCAAACCTCTTCAACTTTAAAGGGGCCAGACAATCGTGATTTTAGTTTACCGGGAAAAAGTCTAAGTCATGAGTTATATAGAAGGACAAGATCGCCCGGAGAAAAAGTTTTTTCGGTCTTGATTTTTCGGTCATGATAAAACTTATAACGCTCCTTATAGAATTTATTGCTCTCATAAGCATTTGCATGTCATTCATCGAGCTCGTTTTGTAGTAATTTTCTATTTTGAGCGGCTAAGTTAGCGTCGAGATTTAAGAGTTTTAAATCCCAAAGAGCGCGGTGTTCTAATTCTACGGGAACATGACATGCTTTGTCGTAGACTAATCAATATGACGTACAACCAATTGTGTTTTTGTATGCATTATGATATGGCCACAACGCATCGTCGAGTTTGATGGACCAATCTTTCCCATTAAGTGAAACGGTTTTCTCTAATATACTCTTAATCTCTCAATTTACTACCTCAACTTGGCCCCTAGTTTGCGGCTGGTAGAGGTGGAAATTTTGTGCGTTACACCGTATTTAGCTAACATCTTAGCCATCTGGGTGTTGCAGAAATACGTTCCCCTATCGCTTACAATAGCGCGAGGTGTGTCGAAGCGAGAAAATAGTTTTTTAAGAAAAGTAACGACGACTCGCGCATCGTTTGTGGGGCGATCTTGTTCTTCCACCCACCTCGATACGTAGTTGACCGCCACAAAAATATAATTATTTTTAAAAGAAGGAGGTAGGGGGCCAACGAAATTGAGGCCCCATAAATCAAATACTTCGCATTCAAAAAACAAATTTTGGGGCATCTCATCGCGATGAGAGATGTTACACGACCGCTGGCAGCTATCGCAGGAGCGCGCAAAATTATGATCGTCTTTGAATAGAGTGGGCCAAAAGTAACCCGCCTCTAGCGCCTTCCATGCGGTCCTGTTTGCTTGATAATGCCCACCAGCCGGTCCCTCATGGCAGTGCCTAAGTATTTGCATGCACTCCACACCCACGACACATCTTCAGACCGCTTGGTCTGCATAAATACAAAAAAGAAAAGGGTCCTACCAAAAGAAATATTTCAAGTCAAAAGAATTTCTTCTTTTGTTGGCTCGAAAAGTCATTTGGGAGCACCCGCTCAACTAAATAGTTCGCAAAATCTTCGAACCAAGGTGGGGAAGATGAACTAATATTAATGGCTAGGAGGCGTTCCTCGGGGAATCTGTCATTTATGTCAGATTCGACGATCGCTTCCGCACCGGGATTTTTTAAGCGGGAGAGGTGATCGGCGGCTAAATGTTTCGTGCCCTTCTTATCCCGGATCTCCAAATCAAATTCTTGCAGGAGGAGGATACATCGATGAAGGCGGGGTTTGGCGTCCGTTTTTGATAACAAATATTTTAAGGCGCAGTGGTCGGTAAATACGATAACTTTAGATAGCGTTATATACGAGCGAAACTTATCAAAAGCAAAAAACGACGCCTAAAAGTTCATTTTTCGTTGTCGTGTAATTCCCTTGTGCGGAAGTGGGCGTCTTGCTAGCATAGTAAATTGGATGAAAATATTTGTTTATACGTTGGCCAAGAACGGCACCTACGACAATGTCACTACCATCGCACATAATCTCGAATGGTAGTCTCCAATCGGGCGCCACTAAAATGGGTGAATTGATAAGTTTTTGTTTTATAAAATTAAATGCAGACTCGCATTCACTATCAAAGACAAAATTTTATTCCTTTTCCAAGAGGCGAGTAAGCGCCTTTGTTATTTTTGAAAAATCTTGAATGAAATGTCTATAAAAGCCCGCGTGGCCTAAGAAACTCGTAATAGATTTAACGTTAGAAGGCGGGGGAATTTTTTTGATAATTTCAACTTTGTCCTTATTGACCTCCATCCCGTTAGACGAAATCTTATGGCCGAGAACCAATCCTTCTTGAACAATAAAGTTACATATTTCCCAATTTAAAACAAGATGTGTGTCCTCGCATCGCTTAAGGACACGATCTAAATTGCGAAGACAAGACGGGAAAGAGCATACGAAAATAGAGAAGTCATCCATAAAGACTTCCACAATGTCTCCTACCAGCTTGCCAAAGATCGCCAGCATACATCTTTGGAATGTAGCTGGCGCATTGCAGAGGCCTAATGGCATTCGTCGGTAAGCGAAGGTACCAACCGTGCAGGTAAAAGTTGTTTTCTCTTGGTAATCGAGGGAAATGAGGATTTGGAAAAACCCCGATAATCCATCATGAAAACAAAAATACGGATGACTGGATAAACGCTCCAGAATTTGCTCTAAGAATGGTAGTGGGAAATGATCCTTACGGGTGGTATCATTTATTTTTCTATAATCGATGCACACCCGCAAACCCGTAACAGTACGAGTTGGGATGAGTTCATTATGCTCATTTTTCACTACGGTAAGACCGCCCTTTTTGGCTCGACATGAACGGGACTAACCCACGTGCTATCTGATATAGGATAAATAATCCCTACATCTAATAATTTAATAATTTCGGCTTAGCGACGTCTTTCATGTTTGGGTTAAGACGTCGCTGCGGCTGAATAATTTTGCGGTAATTATCCTGAAATAAAATATTATGGGTGCAGAAAGAAGGGTTAATCCCCTTTTTGTCAGAACTTGGCCACGCAATTGTGTGGCGATGTTTAAGTAAAACTCTCAAAAAATTGGAAGTCTTTGAATCGCTCAAATGTGCAGAAATGATAACGGGAAGGGTATAATCTTTTCCCAAAAAGGCGTATTTGAGTGATTCGGGTAGGGGTTTGAGATCAAGGCAGGGCAGTTCTTCTAACGAGGTTTTAATTTTAATGTCTTTTGATCCAAAAGGATCGAAAGACAAATTAGTAAGGTTATCCTCTTCACAGTTAAAATTTTTGAGCGCAAAAATGTCATCGTTTAAAAAAGTAGACTCAAAAATAGGGGAAGAACAATCTCCGACATATGTATCTAAATTATAACAGAATTCATCGCTCGATGACGAGTATCTTATGGAGGGATTAATAGAGAAAGTAACGTCATCATCTCTTACCCGAAGGAGGAGACGACCCTTACTTACATCAATTAATGCGCGGGAGGTGGCGAGAAAAGGGCGACCGAGTATAATTGGTACATCGGCGTCCTCCTCGATGTCTAAGATGACGAAGTCTACCCAAAAGAAAAAACTTATCAACTCGGACAAGTACATCCTCCACTACCCGACGGGAAACTTAACCGAGCGATCATCTAGTTGGATACGCATTTTAGTAGGGGTCGGAGTGCCCAAACCTAATTTTTGTAAGAGCGAGAACGACATCAAATTAATGCTCGCGCCTAAATCTGCAAGAGCGTATTTTACTAATATATTGCAAAAAAGGCACGGGATGGAGAACTGTCCCGGGTCATTTCTTTTAAGAGGCAATTTATTAGTTAGAGCCGCTGAGCAGTCAACATTCCGAGATATATGTGAAATATTTTCTAATTTTTGTTTATTAGAAAGGAGTTATTTTAAATATTTTGCACACTTAGGCATCTGCGAGATCGCTTCGCAGAAGGGAACATTAATATGAATTTATTTTAATAATAAAATAAATTTTTCGTACTGCACATCATTACACTCACTATTGAGCTTATGTGGATACATCAAGGGCGTTTTAATAATTTTTTCGTTTCAAATTTATAAAGGTGGCGTAATCGAAGAAGAGGGAAGAGGGGTCGGAGGTGAAATATGTACTTGCGGATCGATCCGTTTTGGATCTATCACCTCCTTTCCACTACGGAGGGTTATATCGTTGATATTCTCCCGCGGATTGCGCTTCGTGTTTCCCGGCAGTGCCCCGAGTGCACGCTCGGACATCATTTGTGCTAGCTGTCCAACCTGGATTTCTAAGTATTTTATCGATCCGGTCATGTTCCAGATATTTGATTCGTTGGAAGCTATGTATTTAGAAAAATTTTCCTCCAGCAGGGAGGGTTTCGGAAGAGGGGGAGGCAGCAGAAATCCGAGTGCAAAGAAATTTGGCGGGCGCTATGCATTATTCGCGTTGCTCCATGAGAAGTTGCGGTGGTTCCTCCAACCCGGATTATAGTTATTACTATAATGGTTGTTGTTGTGGTTTAAGGAAGGTCACCTAGCATTTCCCACATAGTCTACGAACTCATTGACTACGCTGATATTAGGGGGAATCGCCCAAGGCGGAGTGGAGGAGGCAACAAACATCTCTGCCACCTGCTTCGTTAGCCTTTCAACTGATGATTTTTCTTGCTAACAAGTAATAATTCAATGTGATTTCATTCTACATTCTAATACAATTATGTAGATGGACTTAACTAGATTGAATTAGCATTCAGGCAAGCGCACCTATCAATCGTAATATATGAGAAATCTACATCTCGTGTCGTATTCCACAGGGTCGTTTCAACTATTCGTACTCACCCTCCCTTTATTTTCATACCTCTAAACAAAAGTGATATTTAAACTACATTATCCTAACTATGACCAATTGGATAATTCAATATTGGAGAAATAAAAACGATAGAACATGAAGCTTTTAAATAATTACATGAACAATTTCATTTACTAGTTCAATTCTAAGCAATCATGATATGAAAATACTGTTAAATTTGTGCAATGTAAAGGTTGATTTTTCATCAAAATTCTCTCTCGAGCAATTCCAAATCTAAACCTAAGATAGTAAATTTTCTCTCGAACAATTCACAACACTCAAGTTCGCATTAATCAGAATACCTTTGTTACTACATAAATTCATGAATATTATTTCTAAGTTAACATGAATTCTTTTATCCGTGTTCTAATTTTCCAAACAAAATATCTCTCGATCATAGAGTTTGAAATACAAAGTGAATTATCATCACAATATGAACATACTAAATTCATTGCAAATAACCAATTTCTCAATCTAGCCAATTGCAAATTTTGTAAAATAAATAAGTAATTCAAAGGGATGATTAAACTCTTAGTTTGATTGCATAAACACCAATAAAATGCTACAAATATAACATGAACAAGGTGATACATGATTACTAAAATGTTCAAAGCAAAATTCATGTAAATCAAAACATAAATTGAAGATGGATCATCAAGAGAAAGAAAGGATTTAAGGGATTAATGATTGAATAAAAAAAATACATAAGAATACCCTTCAATCCTCCTTTTCTTGAATGCTCCTCTTCGGCCTCCAGCAGTTCTCCAATGCAGAAATGATCCAAAAGTTCTAAATAAATTTTTTTACAGGAAATTTATAGTTCCCTTGCAAACAGATCGGACACGGGGTCGCACACGGCCGTGTGCCAGGCCGTGTGGACGGTTCCTAGGCAGTTCCTGGGCGGTTCCCCACGAAAAGGCGTGTCTGGTAGTGGGCCGTGTCAGATGACACGGGTACAGACACGGCCGTGTGTGCGGCCGTGTTCACCA
The DNA here is from genome assembly GCA_039583875.1 of Platanthera guangdongensis. Lineage (NCBI taxonomy): Eukaryota > Viridiplantae > Streptophyta > Magnoliopsida > Asparagales > Orchidaceae > Platanthera > Platanthera guangdongensis. Next base: position 120,646,070 of record CM077150.1, read on the forward strand.
GACACGGGTTGGTCGGCAGCCGTGTGCAAAGATGACACGGGTATGCACACGGGCGTGTGCAATACCCGTGTGAGGCTCCTCTGTCTGCGCCCAAATTCTTCAGCTCCAGGTGCATAGGACACGGGTATGCACACGGCCGTGTGCCTGGCCGTGTGCACCAAATTTCTGTCCTGTCATCGGCCATGTAGACTCCGTGAACTCCTCTGTTTGCTCCGAAACTTTTAGGTCCATTGGTTGGCATTACCTGCAATAGAAAAATAATAGACTCAGTAAATGGTTTAAAACAAGAACTGACAAGGACTTCTAAATACGCTCTTCTATCTATGATACGACAATTTCTTTGATATTATCATGAAATCAACACCAAAAGGGGCAGGAAATGGTAGATATGATTACAATTATGATAGTAAAAAGTCTATCATAATCGTACTCATCAAATACCCCCAGACTTAGATGTTTGCTTGTCCCTAAGCAAACTAATTCAAACACCGGGGTTACCATTAAATAATTTTGCCTCCGCACACTGGTTGCTATGAATTTAATAGAACTTTGATGATGTAATTGCATAGGAAATAATTTAGCAGACTTTTCTAAATATAGATTTATCTTAACATTCCTCTAATATATCATTTTAACTATCTCTCACTCGCTTTTAGAAATAAAAGTATAGTCATCTTTAACAAATATGAGGAGAAAATAACAATCTCTATAAGATACGTATTAGTGTTTCAAAGCTTATAAGTACTCGTACTGATAATCATGAACTTACCCTTTTTACACCCTCATCACAGCATAATTTAGAATTAGTAAGGTTGGATCCTTAGGACTTGAATTTTGGTGTAGCCTTTTTGGCTTAGGATAGAAGATCAAAGGTGAGGTGATCAAGGATAATTTTGATGAATTTTTCACACCTAAATCTTGATTGAGCCTTATGTTGGAAAATACCTTAACATATTTCAATTTTATGTAAACACCCCCAGACTTTGCAATTTGTATATTTCCCACATTTTGAAGGGCACTCTATTTTTTATATACATTTTTTTTTTAACCAAGGGACCATAGTAGGGATCATTCCAAGTGGGTGCAAGTATACACGCACTCAGGCCACATATCACTATGTCTTTTTTTTTTGGGTTCAAAGTAGGGATCATTCCAAGTGGGTGCAAGTATACACGCACTCAGGCCACATATCACTATGAACAAATCATTCCAAGCAGGCATCAATGATAGGTGTGCTAATAGGTAGGGATTTGGCCTTGGTGGATTTTAATAGTAGAGCATCAAAAGGATGGGGATTAGGTTCAAATGGGGTGTGCAAGGGTATCATGTTAAAGGTGTTGGGATAACAAGGCTCAAGCTATCCAATAGGAGGCCTAAGTCATTTCCGCCCTTACTAATTAACTTATGTAATGTTTTGAGGAATGCTAGAGGGTGAGTCCTAGACATCAATAGGGAGTAATTTTTAATTTTAAAATTCTAATACCAAATTATAAAAAATGTTACACTCATCGACTCATTTTATTATAGATAAATATATTTTCTAAAATAGAGTGTTGGATAGTTACTAATATAGAGGAGTAATCTTAAAATTTAATTATATAGAGAAAATTAAGCTAAAAAATTTCTATGCTTAATTACGAAATCAACAAAGTTGAATACTCTATGAGTCTACATCAATTCATTTTAATCAGTGTGCGAAGGTAAATTAAATATTTATAATCCCACATGAATGAATAATGAGAGCTTAAAAGGTCAAACAAAAAATTTTTAAAGGTTGGTATAATAACTTGAGTATTATGATAAGCAGGTTAGAATTAATTGTAACCACATGAACAACCATTCTACCCCCAGACTTAAGATTTGCAATGTCCTCAGTGCAATGTAAAAAGCGGACATAGAGTGATTTCATGATGATATATAAAAAGAAACTGCTATCATAATAAGTAGAAGAGCACAGTAAAGGAATAGGAGCTGCAATGAAATACTCTGATATATAATAGCAGATTCAACTGAATACACTGAAAAAAAAAAAACAATACAAGATACGATATATAAAGATAGATAGAACTATAACGATACAAATCAGAAGTACTCATGGTGGCCTGTCGAATCATCCGGGAAGGAAGGCGGTGCTGGAGCTGGCGGCTGGCGAGGGGGGATCCCAAGGTGGTCTCTAATCTGTACGAGGAGATCCTTAATTTCCTGATGTTCCTCCTTAATTTCCTGAAAGCGCGGCGAGAGCTCGGCATCGAAGAACTGTCTAAACTCGCGCGAGTATCGTGACTGAGGTGGAGGAGGTGCAGTAGACGACTCGCCATGAGCGTAGGTGGAACGGGGTGGAGGCACCAACGGCTCGTCGAGGTCAGGATCTATCTCATCATCACTGTCGGCCTGTACATGCGGTCCACGTCGAGCAATAGAATATATGACCCCTCCCCGGCCCTGACGGGCGGTGACGAGGCGGAGGGCGCGAAGACTAGCCATCGTGATAGGCACGGTCTTTGCTACCACTGTCATCTGGGGGAGGGCTAAAAAGATGCCCATATTCTTCACGAGGCGAGTAATATAGGGTGCTACACAAATAGACCCTATACGAGTGGTATCAGCCTGATGAAGAATAAACTGGGCTAGAAGATAACCGAGATGTAGAGGATATCGTGATGTCATGCTGTAGAGGTATAACAAATCCTGCCTACTAACAACTCCGGAGCTTTCGCCCCGACCGCTCAACGTGTGGCTGAGTAAATGGTGGATGTAATGGAGGGCGGGGGAAATCAATTTAGATGCCTTGGATCTCTTGGCCTCGTAGGCGCCAGTGTCGAAAGAAATCTGGCGCCATATACCACCGGCCATATCGCGGTTGGGGAGATCGAAGTGGAGTTCGGGGTAGGCGGCACTGAAAAGGAACGACTCCTCATACACCCCTAAATATTGGGTGAATTGGAGCATGGTGAGTGTATAAAATGTGCCACCCACTCGAAATGAAACTATCCCCTCGGGCGCGTGCGGTGCGTCGATGAAATTTGGCCTAAAGCTGGAATAAAATGACGATAGGAACTCTAAGGTGAGTTCCCTAAAGCCTAACTCCTCTATGGCAAAAAATTGACTCCACCCTGTTACAGAAATCAGCCCCCTGACATCTCCAGCTAAGTTTATCTCCTCAAGTACGCTCCAATCTATCATGCGTATGTCTTGAAATTTTTTGGATTGCAAGCGATTGTAACGGGCGGTATGCGATGCATCAGTGAAAATTAGCGGGGTAGCAGCATCCCGCCTCTCCGTTGAGACTTGTAATTCCGGTCGGCGACGGCGACCTCCACTTCTTCCGGAAGACATAGTGTAGACGGGGAGAAATGCGAGTGAAGGGGGACGAGAAATGGAAAAGGTGGTGCCTTGAGGATCAGGCCACGGGATGACTGGTGGTGGGAGAAGGTTTGGAGTGAGCAGGAAAGAAAACCACACGGCCCCTATTTATACATGTTGAACACGGGTTCGCACACGGGCGTGTGCGAGCCCGTGTTAGGGAATCTTTAACCTCGTGGAACACGGGGTGCGTCGGTCCGTGTAAAATAATGGAACACGGGTGCGCACACGGCCGTGTGTGCACCCGTGTTAGGGGATCCAATGCCTCGTGGAACACGGGCCTGCCTCGGTCCGTGTGGTCAAATCGGCTGGGGTCAGTGCGTCAGGTGGACACGGGTGACAACACGGCCGTGTGTCGCCCCGTGTCGCAGCTGGCACGGTACGCAAACACGGGTAGGTAGGAGACACGGGCGTGTGTAATCCGACACGCCCGTGTTCGATGTCTCGACACATCGGTCTCGACGATCGTCGAGACCGATGCACACGGCGCTGCACACGGGTTGGTGCGTACCCGTGTTGTGCTCGGGATGAAAATGCCCTTATGCCGAATTAATTCCACACGGCTGGGCCTGAGCCTGTGTCACGTACACGGCCACGCACACGGCCGTGTGTGTAGCCGTGTGCCACTCCAGAAAAAAAAAATTTTTCAGAAACATTTTTTTTTTTTTTTCTCATTAAAATTTGATGGAAAAAATTTTTTTTTTTTCATTAACATTTTTTTCTTTAATTTTTCATTAAAACTAATTAGACTTATACTAAAGCAAGAATATTTAGAAACACCTATTATACTTAATATTAAATTAATCTAGCCGGAGGCAGGTTTCTAGACGAGCGAAGTCCATAGGGATTTCACCATAATAAGGTTTAAGTCGGTGACCATTAACCTTAAAATCTCCCTTCTCTGGGTGAGTTAACTCGACGGTACCGTAGGGAAAGACTTCTTTAACTTTAAAGGGTCCGGACCACTTAGACCTTAACTTCCCTGGGAATAATCGTAATCTGGAGTTATAAAGGAGGACTTGGTCACCTTTTTGGAATACCTTGGGTTTACGAAGGTGACGGTCATGAAATAGTTTGGTTTTCTCCTTATAAATCCGGGCGTTCTCATAGGCCATAGTTCTCCACTCATCTAATTCGTTAAGTTGAAGTTTACGCTTTTCTCCTATAGAACTAGCGTCAAAATTTAAGGAGCGTATTGCCCAATACGATTTGTGTTCTAATTCTATAGGTAGGTGACAAGATTTACCGTAGACTAATCTAAAGGGGGTGGTCCCTATAGGTGTTTTGTAGGCGGTCCTATAAGCCCATAAACAGTCGTTAAGTTTCCTAGACCACTGCTTCCTATTCCCTTCTATAGATTTTTCTAAGATTCTCTTAAGCTCTCTATTGGAAACTTCAACTTGTCCACTAGTTTGAGGATGATACGGAGTGGCTATCCTATGTGTAACTCCATATTTTTCTAATACTTTGTCTAGTTGTAGATTACAAAAATGTGAACCCCTATCGCTAATAAGTGCACGTGGTGTGCCAAATCGTGCGAATAAGGATTTCAAAAATCTAATTACAACCCTACTATCATTAGTAGGCAAAGCTTGCGCTTCAACCCACCTTGATACGTAATCTACAGCTACCAAAATATATTTATTCCCAAAAGAAACTGGGAATGGTCCCATAAAATCTATACCCCACACATCGAATACTTCACATTCAAGGATAAATTTTTGAGGCATTTCATGTAATTTAGAAATATTACCTGCTTTTTGGCAAGAATCACATGAAAGCACATACCTTTGGGCATCCCTGAATAGAAGGGGCCAATAAAACCCGGAATCAAGAACCTTTTTAGCGGAGCGATTTGCTCCATAGTGACCACCAGCAGGACCTGAATGACACTGCTCCAAAATCTTCCAACCTTCCTCCGCTGATACACACCTTCTTATAACAGAATCTGCACATATCCGAAAAAGAAAAGGGTCCTCCCAAAAGTAATATTTCAAGTCAGAGAAAAATTTCTTTTTCTGCTGATATGAAAAGTCTTTTGGAAGGACCTTAGCCACAAGATAGTTTGCATAATCTGCAAACCATGGATAATCTAGTTGTATATTGGTAGATATGGCAAATAATGATTCCTCAGGAAATGTATCAGAAATTTCAGACTCATCTAACATTGATCGTAGTGGGTTTTCTAAACGTGAAAGATGATCTGCCGCTAAGTTTTCCGCTCCCCGTTTATCCCTAATTTCTAGATCAAATTCTTGTAGAAGAAGAACCCATCGGATTAAACGAGGCTTTGCTTCCGCTTTGGCTAGCAAATATCTAAGTGCAGAGTGATCCGTATAAACTACCACTTTGGATAATGTTAAATATGATCTAAATTTATCAAAGGCAAATACCACTGCTAGGAGTTCTTTTTCAGTAGTTGTATAATTCTCCTGTGCATTATTAAGTGTTTTACTAGCATAATATATTGGGTGAAAATGTTTGTTTCGGCGTTGTCCTAAAACAGCCCCTACCGCAAAACTACTAGCATCACACATGATCTCAAATGGTTGACTAAAGTCAGGTACGATCATAATAGGAGAATTAATTAATTTTTCTTTTAAGAACTCAAAGGCGTGTAGACACTCTTGTTCAAAAATAAAAGGTGTGTCTTTTTCTAAAAGCCTTGTAAGTGGTTTAGCTATTTTGGAGAAGTATTTAATAAAACGACGGTAAAATCCCGCGTGTCCTAAGAAACTTCTCACTGCCTTTACGGAGGTTGGTGGTGGCAATTTTTCTATGGTCTCTATTTTTGCTTTATCTACTTGAATTCCTTGGCTTGAAATTTTATGGCCAAGTACTAACCCTTCTTGTACCATGAAATGGCACTTCTCCCAACTAAGCGCTAGGTTCGTCTCCTCACACCTCCTAAGAACTTTCTCTAAATTATTCAAACACAACTCAAAAGAGTCGCCAAAAACCGAAAAATCATCCATGAACACTTCCATGATATCTTCAACATACTCGTTAAAGATGGCTAGCATGCACCTTTGAAATGTGGCGGGCGCATTACATAACCCGAAAGGCATACGTCTATAGGCAAAGGTACCAAATGGGCAAGTAAATGTTGTTTTCTCTTGGTCTTCTGGTGCTATAGGAATTTGAAAGTATCCAGAAAGTCCATCTAGAAAACAATAGTAAGAGTGTCCTGATAAGCGTTCTAATATCTGGTCGATGAAGGGAAGAGGGAAATGGTCTTTCCTAGTGGCATCGTTTAATTTCCTATAGTCTATACAGACACGCCAACCTGTTACTGTTCGCGTTGGAATTAATTCATTTTTATCATTTGCTACTACGGTCAGGCCACCCTTCTTAGGAACTACTTGGACAGGACTAACCCATGAACTATCCGAAATAGGATATATAATACCAGCATCTAATAACTTTACAATTTCAGCCTTAACTACCTCTTTCATATTAGGATTTAGCCTACGTTGCGGTTGAATAGACAATTTATAGTTTTCTTCCAAAAGAATTTTATGGGTGCAAAAACTAGGATTAATACCCTTTATATCAGATATTTGCCATGCTATTGCACCTTTACATTTCTTCAATACGGTTATCAATTTTTCTTTTTCAAGTTTGGAAAGATTTGAAGATATGATAACTGGGTACGAAGAATTTGTTCCTAAGAATGCATACTCAAGATGATCCGGTAATTTTTTTAATTCTACTATTGGTGGATTCTTAGTATTATTCTTAAGAATTTCATGATCTCCTTCAGTAATTAAACTATATTCCGTTGTTCTATTCATAGCAACACAATTTTCTAGAAAAAATAAATGTTCAATAATGTCATCATTTTTATCATCTTCTAGATAATTGTTCGTTATGCAAATTTCTAAAGGATCTTTATAATAAAAATTAGAATTTATAGAAGACATAAAATCATCAATACCATGAGAAAAATAGCAATAATCATCGTTTTCTAAAGATTGTTTCATAGTTTTGCCAATTTGAAAAGTGACTTCATCTTCTCCTACTCGCAATACTAATTTACCATCAAAAACATCAATAAGTGCTCTAGATGTAGCTAGAAATGGACGACCTAGTATGAGTGGTACTTCGATATTTTCATCCATATCTAAAATAACAAAATCAGCAGGAAATATAAATTTATCTACCTTAACTAATACATCTTCCACTATTCCTCTAGGATACTTAACCGATCGATCTGCTAATTGAATACTCATTCTTGTTGGGCTAAGTTCTCCTAGGCCTAGTTTCAGATATAAATTATAAGGCATTAAATTTATACTTGCTCCTAGATCTGCTAAAGCCTTATTTACTTGTAAATCACCGATTAAGCATGGAATTGAAAATGAACCGGGATCCTTAAGTTTTTGTGGCAATTTATTTTGCAAAATAGCAGAACATTCTTCACTTAATGTTACTAATGATAATTCTTCTATTTTCTTTTTATTAGAAATCAAATCCTTAAGAAATTTTGCATATTTAGGCATTTGAATAATTTCAGAAAAAGGTAAATTAACATGTAATTGCTTAAACATAGATAAAAATTTACCATACTGCGCATCCATGCGCTCCTTGCTATGCTTTGCTGGGTATGGTAATGCTGGTTGGTACTCCATCGGTTGTACATTCATGTCGCTTGGTCCTTCGCCGCTAGACTCCATTTTGGGTGCTTCTTTTGCAGGCCTTGGGTCTTGTAACTCCTTTCCGCTCCTCAATTGAACGGCTTTTGCATGCTCCCTTGGATTTATCTCTGTATTCCCTGGAAGTGCTCCTTGCTGCCTTTCAGAAACCATCCTTGCAAGCTGACCAATTTGATTTTCCAAGTTCCGAATTGAACCCTCTTGATTTCGGAAGGCTACATCGGTAGTTTGCATAAATTTGGTAAGCACATCTTCCAATGTAGGCTTCCTTGGTTCCAACTGTGGTTGTTGTCCAAACATGGGCTGCTTCCCTTGATTTCCTTGTCCTCCCCAAGAGAAATTGGGGTGGTTTCACCATCCAGGATTATATGTAGAGCTATATGGGTTATTGGCTTGATTGAAAGGTGGCCTAATATTGTTACCCATATAGTCAACATGCTCTTGAACTTGCGGTTCACAACTAGGCATTCCAGTGCATGAAGGGTCCCATTGTTGAGGTGCCATGGAAGGTGATGCTAAGGCAAGGTTGTCCATCTTTTGGTGAAGTTTCTCCACTTGAATTGCTAAGGCGGTGACGGCATCTACTTCATAAATTCCTGCGGGCTTGCTAGGCTTTTGTCTTACGGTAGTCCATTGGTAATTGTTCATTGCCATGTCTTCTATCAACTGCTGAGCCGCTTCAGGTGTCTTGTTGTTCAAAGTTCCTCCACTAGCCGCATCAATCATTTGTTTGGTGGCTGGATTTAGACCATTATAGAAGGTCTGAATCTGAAGCCATGAAGGTAGAGCATGGTGGGGGCATCTCCTTAACAACTCCTTGAATCGTTCCCATGTGTCGTACAACGATTCAGACTCCAATTGAATGTATGTAGAGATGTCATTCCTTAACTTCGCAGTCTTCGCAGGTGGGAAGTACTTCATTAGAAACTTCTCAACCATCATGTCCCAAGTAGTGATCGACCCTCTAGGTAAGGAATTCAACCACTGCTTCGCCTTATGCCTTAAAGAAAATGGAAACAATCTCAATCGAATGGCGTCGTTGGAAACACCATTGATCTTAAATGTGTCACATATCTCTAAGAATCCGGCCAAGTGAGTGTTAGGATCCTCATCTTGCAAGCCATCATACTGAACATACTGTTGCACCATCTGTATCACACTAGGCTTCAATTCAAAATTATTGGTAGCTATCGGTGGTCTAACGATGCTCGACCCGGTTCCTTGGAGATTGGGTCTAGCAAAGTCAGACATGGTTTGCTCATTTTGGTTGGCCATAGTATCTAAGTTTTCAAGATGATTCTCTCCTTGGTTTACTGTCTCCTCTTCTGATAGTCCGTTTGAGATATCTGTGGTATTAATTCCCACGTCCCTTAAGTTAGTGTTATGGATAATTCGTTCTGGGTCAGGATGAAATGGTACTAGCCCAGAATTTTTGCCCCTGGTCATAGACTAACAGACTACAAAAAAAAATATTACGCAAAATAATTATTCAAATTCTAATTTACAACTATATAAATAAAAATTGGTAGATCAATAAAGATTAGGATTTCAAAATATTGAAAACGATCCCCGACAACGGCGCCAAAAACTTGATGATTTTTCTTGCTAACAAGTAATAATTCAATGTGATTTCATTCTACATTCTAATATAATTATGTAGATGGACTTAACTAGATTGAATTAGCATTCAGGCAAGCGCACCTATCAATCGTAATATATGAGAAATCTACATCTCGTGTCGTATTCCACAGGGTCGTTTCAACTATTCGTACTCACCCTCCCTTTATTTTCATACCTCTAAACAAAAGTGATATTTAAACTACATTATCCTAACTATGACCAATTGGATAATTCAATATTGGAGAAATAAAAACCATAGAACATGAAGCTTTTAAATAATTACATGAACAATTTCATTTACTAGTTCAATTCTAAGCAATCATGATATGAAAATACTGTTAAATTTGTGCAATGTAAAGGTTGATTTTTCATCAAAATTCTCTCTCGAGCAATTCCAAATCTAAACCTAAGATAGTAAATTTTCTCTCGAACAATTCACAACACTCAAGTTCGCATTAATCAGAATACCTTTGTTACTACATAAATTCATGAATATTATTTCTAAGTTAACATGAATTCTTTTATCCGTGTTCTAATTTTCCAAACAAAATATCTCTCGATCATAGAGTTTGAAATACAAAGTGAATTATCATCACAATATGAACATACTAAATTCATTGCAAATAACCAATTTCTCAATCTAGCCAATTGCAAATTTTGTAAAATAAATAAGTAATTCAAAGGGATGATTAAACTCTTAGTTTGATTGCATAAACACCAATAAAATGCTACAAATATAACATGAACAAGGTGATACATGATTACTAAAATGTTCAAAGCAAAATTCATGTAAATCAAAACATAAATTGAAGATGGATCATCAAGAGAAAGAAAGGATTTAAGGGATTAATGATTGAATAAAAAAAATACATAAGAATACCCTTCAATCCTCCTTTTCTTGAATGCTCCTCTTCGGCCTCCAGCAGTTCTCCAATGCAGAAATGATCCAAAAGTTCTAAATAAATTTTTCTACAGGAAATTTATAGTTCCCTTGCAAACAGATCAGACACGGGGTCGCACACGGCCGTGTGCCAGGCCGTGTGGACGGTTCCTAGGCAGTTCCTGGGCGGTTCCCCACGAAAAGGCGTGTCTGGTAGTGGGCCGTGTCAGATGACACGGGTACAGACACGGCCGTGTGTGCGGCCGTGTTCACCAGACACGGGTTGGTCGGCAGCCGTGTGCAAAGATGACACGGGTATGCACACGGGCGTGTGCAATACCCGTGTGAGGCTCCTCTGTCTGCGCCCAAATTTTTCAGCTCCAGGTGCATAGGACACGGGTATGCACACGGCCGTGTGCCTGGCCGTGTGCACCAAATTTCTGTCCTGTCATCGGCCATGTAGACTCCGTGAACTCCTCTGTTTGCTCCGAAACTTTTAGGTCCATTGGTTGGCATTACCTGCAATAGAAAAATAATAGACTCAGTAAATGGTTTAAAACAAGAACTGACAAGGACTTCTAAATACGCTCTTCTATCTATGATACGACAATTTCTTTGATATTATCATGAAATCAACACCAAAAGGGGCAGGAAATGGTAGATATGATTACAATTATGATAGTAAAAAGCCTATCATAATCGTACTCATCATCAACTTGAAGGGCTAAGTGGGCAGTGGCATCCACTTCAAAGAGTTCAGCCTCCTGCTTAGGACGTCCCCGCGGGATGTTCCATTCATAGGCATTCATAGCCATCTCTTCAATAAGAGCTTGGGCAGCCTCGGGGGTCTTATTATTCAGAGTGTCTCCGACAATGGCGCCAAAAACTTGATGCGTGCGAAGCACGGCTCTATATTATCTAGGGAGCATGGAGGGTCCCGATTTCGCACGACGAATTATAGGCTAGTGCACCTATCGAAAGTAATATAGGATATTCGAGGGAATATCGAGATCGTAAATTTCCCAGGAACGGGTTTATTACCCCTACTGCTCGGAAAGAACTATTATTTTATCGAAATATTTAAGTTGCCGATTTTAACTAAGATAAAGCTGAAAATAGATTAAGAAAAAAGTCGTTGAAGAAATAACACTCGGTATCGAATTATGTTAGGACTAAAATAGATTTGAATAATTAGAGATATTAGGTTTCAATTCAATTAGAGCGAAAACTTGGCCGTGGAGGTTCCAAAAGAATGAGTTCACCTATCTCTAGGAATATCCCTCACCTGAGCATTAAGAATATTCGACCGGGCTCTCGTCCGACGAAGGATTCCTCTTAATGCTCGCAATATGCTAAGAACCCCGCTATTGGGTTGGGAACCGAATCCGGTAGAGTTTGCGTGCCTCCAATCTCGAGGGTTAGTGCGGAACTCTCTTTACCTAGGGGTGATCAGTCCATACGCACGGCCTCTCGGCTAGCTAGCGTATGGATAACGGAAATAGAGCCCACACATCGATATGTGGTTCTACGCGTCGTTAACCCGGGGTAAATCTTAAGTTTTTTAATTAAATAGAAAAATAAGACCTTTAGTTATTTAAAACATTTTATATCGCAATGCTCTTCGATACCGAGTGCTAAAAATGATTAGCCACTCATCAGAATGGGGATGTCTTATGAGTTTGGTTAGCCGTGAGTTCTAAACTAAGTGCTAAAGGGTTACAAAAAAATAAGATAAAGAATAAGATAACCTAATATTAGAAATAGAAAAGCTACTAAAAAAATAAAAATACACGCACTTAACCAAATGCATAATAAAGAAAAAGAAAAAGAAAAAAAACTAAGTTACAAAAAAGAGAAAATTGCATAATTGAAATCACAAGTCCTACTCAAACCAGTAGGCGGTAAATTAAAGATGAAAATTTCAAGTCCTACTCAAACAAGTAGGCGGGAACTTAAAGCGAGTCCTACTCAAACGAGTAGGAGGAAATAAATGCACACACGCACGCACTCTACTAAAATTAAAACACACAAACACACACTTGACAGAAATGAAAACGCACACATACTGTAGAAAGTAAAACGCACACACACACTCTACTGAAATTAAAAACTCACACACACAAGTCCTACTCAAATGAGCAGGCGGAAAATTAAAGTGAGTCGTACTCAAACGAGTAGGAGAAAATAGATGCACACAAGCATGATGAGTCTGATTTATAAAGGGTTTTTTGGACTCATCTGGGCTAGTTTTCACGCACTTGCACTTCACTTTTGGTATGGTATCGTTGATACTTCATTTATACCATTTTTAATTCTTAGTGCACTATTTTGGCCCAGGGGTGTGCAATTGTGAATTCTATTTCTGGGGGTAAGCACATGGTGCACCCAATGGCCCTTTCCGGCTATTTTCATTACATTTCCGTGACGCTGGAGGGTTCTCTTTGGTTTTGATTGTTTGTATGCAGGTAGTGTGAAAGTAAGGGTTAGATCTGAAATACACTAGAGGGGGGTGAATAGAGTATTTAGGGTTTATAAAATTTTTCTAACTAATTCAATCTAGTTCTAGTGCTGCAGAAAGTAAATTAAAAACACAGCAGCCTAGAAAGCACAGCCACAACAAGAACAAAAGGAAAGAGAAACCCAGACAACACAAGAATTTTATAGTGGTTCTCCTAAACTAGGGTACATCCACTGTTCTACCACCCTGGTAGGAATCCACTCAGGTTTTTGATCAGGTGACTGCCACCAATGAGCTTTTGATCAGGTGCTCAAAAACCAAACCTCAAGTCTTTTGATCAGGTGACTTACAACCAGGAATAACTATTGAAGGGAGTTAAGAGCCCTTTATACAGTGGGGGTGAGAGAGTGATTTTGTCTTCTCTTTCTCAGATACAACTGAGAAGACTTTTGTGAATATTGATTTTAGCAAAGAGCTCCCCCTGAGATATTGAGTGGTTTAGGATGTTGAAGCTTTGCTGCAGGTTGACAGGTCTTCAAACTTGTAGCCTTTACCAGAAAGTATCCAGGAACTTCTTGATTGATAGAGTATTGGTTGTCCTCTGAAGTATCCGGGGAAGAAGAAGGAAGAAGACTCTTGATCTTGAATATATATTCTTCTTTCTTCTTCAGCTTGCTGATGTTTATTTGATCTAGGGCTTGTTTCTCTGTATCACAATATTCTGTATTGATGTGTGATTACTATGCTATTCTAGAGAACTGTGTATTGTCTTTTGTATCCTGTCTACTTTTGAGATAAAGATAAAGAAATCCTTTTTATATTTTCCATGTTAATTTTCCATTTGAAATTTGAATTTCTTCTGCATTCATTGCTGACGGCCTGGACAATATTTTGCATTGATTGATTTCCCCAACTGTGCCATTGAAAAACAGCAAGCAATATTCCTGATGAAGACCGTAATCAATTCTTGCTTCTAATGGTAATATTCAGAGAATATTTTAGCATTGATTACTCAGGAATTCTTGCAATAGAATAAGGACAGAAGGATGGAAATATCTAAGTTTGAAACTTCATAGAAGTTGTTGAGCAGAAGTCGTCGACCTGGATTCAAAGTTCGTCGACCTGATAAGTCAAGTTCGTCAACCAGATGATAGTTATTCGTCGACCTGAGATCCAAGATCGTTGAGCTGACGACAGAAATGCTTTATCTGAAACCTTGTCAACTCTGTGCATCAAGATCATCGAGCTGATAATGAAACTTCATCGACTGGAGTTCAAAATTCCATGTTTCTTGGACTCAACAATGTTTTAAGTAATATGTGGAGAAATCGTCGACCTGAGAACTAAGTTCGTCGACTGGAGTTAAGTGTGAAGAATTCTGGACTTGGTGTTGAAGTATACTTTGGAATTCATCGACCTGAGATTCAAGTTCATCGAGCTCAGCTCAGAGAATTGTCACTGATTTCGTCGAGCTGAGCACGACTTTCGTCGACCTGAGTTCTACGAATGTCGAACTCATTTCCTGAGTCTCTAAAATTTCTCCAACTCTTGAGTCTTTATGCAGTCTGTTGATGGCTGGTCCATGTAGTGTTGACTCTAAGGACTTTACTTAGACTCTAGGACATAACCGTGACCCTGGCTATACATGTTGGATCAGATGATCCTAACTTAGTGAACCTATCCCAAATCCAACTAGGGATCCAACAATCTCCCCCTAATTATGTAAGGTCACTAATTACAGACATACAAAATATATAAAGCAATAAAACATATATCTGACAGGAAATTTTAAAAAATGCAGCAGATATATATGTACAAAAGACTTTGTATCAGGAAATAAGAAAGCAGTATTTAAAATACCATAAAAACTAATCAGTTTAAGTATCGTTTCCTTTTCTTCTGCTCCTTGTGCTTCTCCTCTTTAGCCTTTTCACCAGGCTTAGTAAACTTGATTTCCCTGTTAGGGTATGTAGCTTGAACCTTTGTCATTGTCATGTCAGCAGCCCCAATGATATTTAGAGAGGTAGCCATGGGCACTACTACTTCTGGATGGAACTTCATATAATCATCATCATTGAAAAACTTTTTAGCCTTAGCAAACCTATTAAGATCTTCCTTCTTGTATTTATACATGGTTGAGAATTGAGAGGGATCCTTCCCTTCAGCTTTAGCTTTGTTAATCATGGATAGACCAACCGGTTCCTGGAATCTGGCCATCCTAGCAGTTGTAGCTGACTCTGAATCTTCAAATGGTACAGGAGGGGAAGCAGGTCTTTTAGGGCTTTCAACCTTTTTATGTTCAAGGAATAATGCCTTTTCTGGCTTCTTCCTGAAGATGAGGATATACCCTACTGTCTTTGATAAGTTTGAAACTGGATAGTCCTTGGAATTGAAGAACTAGAAGCACCAACAGCTGGAGGAGGAGGAGGAGGGGTGTCCTTTCTAAATCTCTGTGGAGGAGGAGAATATCTTCTGCTCCTTTTCCTTTCTTTCTGTTGATTCTTGGATAGCCAGATCCATGCTGGCATGCCCTTATAAGGTGTGATCTTTTGAAGTAATTTTGGTGCAGGAGGTGGGGGAGCTTTCCTCTTCTTAGACACTTTCTTTTTCTTGGGCTCATCATCTGAGTCCTCATCATCATCCTCATCATCATCACCAGAAGAAGAATCTTGTGGATTATTATATATTGCAATTATTTCTTTTAGGGCTTTAGCAGATATTAGAGGTTTTTCATCCTGGGAGGGAGCTGTAGGAGGAGCTGGAACTAGAGCTAGAGCAGGAGCTGGAGCTGGAGAACTGTACACTTCAGTGCTTTCAACAACTAACTTATTTTCCTCTTCTATATCTGCCATGATCAGTGCATCAAGATCAGGCATAGGTGAATCATCCATAACAAAAACTGGAATAGAAATGGCTGCTGGAGGGGATGAAATAATGGGAGAAACAGCTCTGGGTGGAGATGGAATTGCTGGGACCTCTGGAGTAGCAAAAATGGTCTTGAGTTGCTTGGCAACTTTGGGGCTTATGGGTGAGGTATATGGAATTATAGCCAAAGATGGCTTAGTGCTGTATTCTGGAAGAAGGTTCAAATAAACTATATCAAAAGTTCTCAATAAATTTAACAAATCTACTATGGGATTGATAATGAAATCTCCAACAGTTATTTCCTCATCCAACACAGGCTCATCCAAGTCCATATCAGACTCAATAAAATCAATTAAATCAAGTAATTCTTGATCAGCATCTGCTGCTGCTTCTTTATCAAGTACTTCTTTATCAGCTTCTGCTGCTATCCTGTCTGTTGTTTCTATTTCTGTTGGTACTGCTGCTGCTGTTACGACTGCTGATGTTACTGTTGCTGCTTCTTCTGATGCTGCTGCTGCTGTTACTGCTACTGCTTCTTCTGATGTTGCTGTTGCTTCTTCTTTAAGGAGTATCTCCCCCTGCCTGGTTTCAGTGGATATTGAAGCCAGAACCCTAACTAAAGAGGAAGGAGCAGAGAGAGCAGATATCTGTGTAGCAAGAGAAGATATGGAAGTAGCAAGAGGTGAAATAGCCTCTGCTATAATTGCTTTGAGGAGGTGAGTAAGCAGTGCAATGAGAGATGGAATAATGAATGGATTTAAAAGTGGAGTGGTAGAGGGTGTCGCAGAGGGTGTTGGAATGGAGACATAAGTGGGGAGGGTAGTAGTTGGTGGAGTAGGAGGGAGAGCATCTTGCATGTGGACATATGAAATAGAGGAAGTTTGAGGAGGGGAAGTAGGCAGAGTAAAGAATGGGATGTTGTCCAGATGGTGTGGTAAGGGAGATGAAGTTGTGGATGAAATGGGTGTACCATCGGGGGATTGATGTGGGGTTGGTTGTGGTGATTGAGATGGAGAAGGTTGTTGAGATTCCTGAAGAGGGGAAGAGGGGATGTCAGTGATATCAATTTGTGGAGAAGGTGCAGGAGTGGAAGCTGGAGTAGGAATATGAACAGGTTGTTGTGGTTGTTATTGTGGTTATTGAAGAGAAGGAATTGTGGAAGAGGATGGAGATTAGTGAGCCATCTGAGGATGAGGTTGGATGGTTGGAGGTGATGGAGGTGGAGGAGGGATCTCATCAGTTGGGTGGGAAGTGGTTGGATCAACCCTATTACTCTCAGAAGCCCTCGTGGAACAGGACGGAGCCTTGGAGGGCTTGGTGATGGTCCTCTCCCACCAGCAAAAAAGGGCACATGTGATCCTCTTAGAGGCATTGATGAATATGGTCTGGGAGACCAGGGATTCAACACCTTTTTCCTTTAGGAAGATCCCTAATATCCTTCCAAAGCAAACCTCTTTCTTTGTATTATTTTTCTTAATCATATCAAACATGATCTGAGCCCAATTCACCTTTTTCTTGTTAACCACTGCACACATGACCCGGAATTGGTGCTTGGTTATGTAGTCATGGGCGGTGTGCTTGCCCAGCAACACTTTTCCCATAATATCTGCTAGGAATTTAAATTCAGCAGAGAGATGTTTCTTAAGCAGTTTGTTGAGGGTTGTAACAGTCCAAATTTTTGGAGCAGGAAATTTTTGGGTGACACGGCCTGGGACACGGGCGTGTCCCAGGGTGTGTCGGCGGACACGGCCTGCGACACGGGCATGTCGCAGGGCGTGTCGAGGTTGTGTCGACAATCGGCCTTGGTGTCGACGATTTTTCGCTCGACGATGTGTCGAGAGGAGACACACGGCCCAGGACACGGGCGTGTCCAAGTCCGTGTCGTGTGCTCAACGACTTTTACTCGACGATCGTCGAGTGTCGAGACATGAGTGTCGAGTGTCGAGTGTTGAGTGTCGAGAGGTTGAACACGGCCTGTGACACGGGCGTGTCACAGGGCGTGTCAAATCGGGTCGACGAACTCAGCCCGCCGAAGGATTTCGACAGGGCGTGTCTTTGTGCCGTGTCTAGACACACGGCCTGGGACACGGGCGTGTCACAGGCCGTTTGAAGTCTCGGGATGTTTTGGGATTTTGTTTCTCCCAGGCACGCGGCCACAGACACGGGCGTGTCTGAAGGCGTGTTGGTGACACGACCCATGACACGGGCGTGTCCCATGGGCGTGTCACTGGTTTGGATAGGTCGGTTGACCACCGCTTGAGGTACACGGCCTGGGACACGGCCGTGTCACAGGCCGTGTCAGGTCAAAATCAGTGTTTTTGGCAAAATCGTGGTCGTCCATTCCTGCAGCCTGGATCCAAGGGCTGAAGCTTCTTTCCTCTTTTTCCTAAAGGCCGAAACTGAGAACTTATTCTCATTTTTCCTTAGCCTTGCTCTTTCATCAAGTTAAGAGAGAGAAAGAGAGAGGAAGAAGGAGGAAGAAGGGGAAGGGCTGTTGCTGGTGGTGCTGTAGGTTACCAACGAGAGTTCAGAAGCCGGTGTTGCGGAGGAAATGCTCTTGCGAGTCTTTCAAGCAAGCTTTGAGGTCATGGCACCGAAGCGGTCGTCAAGTGTAACGACTTTTCTTCCTAGCCATGTGAAGGCTTCCTTTTGACATATCTTGTGATTTCCCCCACCAAGAGGTGGCTGATTTTGGGAATCTTTGGGTGGATGCTTGAAATCCCCTTTGTTAGCATATAGATCCGGAAATGGAGTACGGAATAGGCATGCTGTGTGAAGCCCATCTGGACAGGTTGGTCTGGATTGGTGATGTTGTATACGAAACGGAGAAGACTCCATGATAACGTGTAGTTTAAGGAGTCTACGTGTTGTGCCTGCGAAAAGGAGTAGCAGGAAGTACTGGGGTGGTAGCCCAGGAAAAATAGCCATGTGATGTTTTTGGGTCCAACCTGTGAATGAGGCACAGGAAGTACTGGTGTGACAAGGAAAGGCCCTTTGTGATGCTTGATGTCGGAGGGTGTCCACCTGTGAAGCGAGTAACAGGAAGTACTGGCATGATAGCCAGGAAAGACCCCTGACATTTGTGCTTGTGCGGTGTCCACCTATGGAGTGAGTCACAGGAAGTACTGGGAGGCCCAGGAAAGACCCGCTGTTGTGCTAAGAAATGGGTATAGAGAAATTCCCAGGCTTGAATGCCAAGAACAGGATTGGTGAGACCGACCCGCGCCTTTGATATAGCCATGAGTACGCTGTACTCGGAGAAGGCAAGGCGATTTGAGCAAGGGGGGTGGAGGATCCGACCTGCGCTATGTCCGTCCGACATGAGACAAAAAGGTGCGGTCTGTTGAAGCGCATAGCAAGAGTCTTCGGCCTGCGTGCCATGACACAATGGGGGGCTATGGGCCATCCCGGTGTAGGAAGACTAACTCCGGCTGCACGCTATGGAGTAAATGCTCAAGAGATTTACCGTTGGGTTGTGACCCTAGTACGGTGGTTGGCAAGAGCTTTGCTAGAAAACCAAGAATGTGCCCTGAGTGCACGAACCGTTGGGTCGGGTGGCGAACGGTTGTGATGGCTTGTGTGCGTGAAAGCACATTTTGATGATATATTGCCATACTTGTGATATAATATGCTTGCAGGGAAGAATACTGCTGCCCCGAGAGAAGGGGTAGGGTCGTTATAATTTGGTCAGCTGAACGCTGACCGTTCCTTTTGTTTACCACCGTTGAGTGGATTGTCCCTGTACAGGTGCTGGCGAGCCAAGCGGGACACGTAAAGGCTGATGTTCGTACTGCTGTTGTTGCGACTCCTGCTAGCGTGTTGTTTTTGTGTATTTTCTTTTCATGTGGCCGGCATGCGCGCCAATTGATTTAGGCCACTGTGTGAAAGCCATGTAAGGCCATAAGGCCAACTCTTTTTACTTGTTGTAAGACATTCCTATAGTGTATAAAATGTGGAGTTTTATGTTTGGACATTCATAAGGAGTTCAAGTTGTAGTCTAGGCTTCCGCTAGAATGATTTGTGATAGGTGAGATGCGCTACTCTGGTATCATCCTGTACCTTCCCGCCTGTTTTGTGATATATACTGTGGGGCCCTGGCCGGACCTTCTAGAATATACCATATGAACGGATGGGGTTGTTACATTTTTGGTCTCGGTCGTCTTGGTCTTTCCCTCTCGAAGTCGTGGTCGACTTCTTTTGTGGGGTGGCGAGCACGTGTTTGTGCAAAACAAAGTCTACTAATGAACTTCTGAATGTCCATGCTAGGAATGCAAACTTGATGTGTTTAAGGAACCTGTGTGTTCTTATTTTGTGTTGTTTGCTTGGGTACGGCCGCTAATGTGCGTGTCTTATCCACCTTTAGGTGACACGAAGTGGAGCTGGGCCGTCTGAGCCCCAGCGTTTTGATGAAAGTACGGCACCAGCCGCGGTGCCTACACCTCCACCGTCTGCGGAACATGTGCGTTTAGTTGCGGAGGCCTTATTTACCATAATCCAAGGCTAGCCACTTAGGCAGGAACAAGCGGCTGTGAGGCCAGAACAGGTGGCGGCAAGGCCGGAACCTGTAGTGGATGTGGCTCCTCAAGCGGCTGAGAAGCAGCTAACGCGGTTTATGAGTTTCCATCCGCCTACGTTCTCGGGAGCGGGAACTCCGACGCAGGCTGAGGATTGGCTATCGCGCGTCAAGCGAGTGATGACGGCGATTGGAACGGCGGAGCATCAGAAAGTTTCTTTAGTTACCTTCTTGCTTGAAGGAGAAGCTCGATTGTGGTGGGATGAGATGGAGTTGCATCATTTGGTGGGTCATCCTTTAACCCAAGTATCCATGGAAGAATTCTCCAGGCTCTTCCTAGCGAAGCACCTTCCTGCAGCTCAGCGGATCGCCATGGAAAATGAATTCCAACGGTTGACCCAAGGCGATGGCAGTGTTGACGCATACCTGCATGAATTTACTCGCTTGGGGCGGTATGCGTGTTCTATATTTGCTGATGAGCAGAGGAAGACCAATAGGTTCTATGAAGTACTGAGGGATGAGCTGAGGTTCCTTGTGTCAAGTTCTGTGAACCAAGGTTTCCAAGCATTGGTTGACACTGCGAGTGCGTTGGAAAAGGATATGAAAAGGGTGCAAGGGAAGAGAGCTTTGGCTGTGTCGCAACCGGAGTGGAAGGCGCCCCGATCGGGAAAACCATTTTATAAGAAAAGATGGGGCAAGAAGTCCAAGCCTAGTGGACAAGCTCCTTCATCAGTTGCAACGGGAGCAACGTCAGGGGCTATCTTCAAGCCAGATACTCGTATCTGCTTCAATTGTGGCCGAGTGGGGCATATTGTGCGAGATTGTCGGAAGCCGCCAAAGAGTGAAAAGAAGGCGGGAGCATCTTATGCGGAAAAAGGAAAGGCGGTGGTGGATTCCTCTGCCTCGCAGGCGCAACCCCGGGTCTACAATCTTGGCCTGCAAGAGGCCATCAAGTAGAGTGACGTTGTCACAGGTATGAGTTTAGTTTTGCATATTCTATTGTTTGTATGCTTTGCTTAGTACCCCTATGTTTGCGGTTTGTGTGTGTGACATGTTTGTCATAGGCTTTGTGATGATTCGGGACACGCTGGCGCGAGCATTGTTTGATACGGGTGCATCACATTCTTTTCTGTCTATCGAATTTATTACGCGGCTTGGGATACCCAGTCGTGCAAAGACAGATAACGTCAGAGTGGTGTTGCCGAATGGCTGTTGGATGCTTGCGGATCAAGCTTGCGATGTGGCGGTTCAGTTAGGAAGTCGGGATTTGCGTTTAACTGCATTTGTTTTGCCAATATCGGAATTCGATGTGATTTTTGGGATGGATTGGCTTGCGGAGCAGCATGCTATGATTGATTGCCAGTCCAAAGAAATCACGTTGGGCCAGAATACCGAACAGGAGACAAAGTTCGCGGGTATGCGAGGAGTGGGCGGGACGTTGATGTCCGCACTCCAGGTAGTCAAAGCTGTTCGGAAGGGTGCGGAGTGTTATTTTGCACTAATTCAGGCTGTTGAGCCTAAGGCCACTTTGTGTGAGGTTCCGATTGTGGCAGAATTTCCAGATGTGTTTCCCGCGGATCTTCCTGGGATACCACCCCAGCGAGAGATTGACTTCACAATTGAGTTGGTTCCAGGTGCGAAACCTGTGGCCCGCTCTCCTTATCGCATTGCGCCAAAAGAGATGGCTGAGTTGAAGGTTCAACTGCAAGAAATGCTAGAGCAAGGTTATATCCGCCCAAGTATGTCACCTTGGAGCGCGCCTGTGCTTTTTGTAAAGAAAAAGATGGTGGGTTGCGGTTGTGTATTGATTACCGTGAACTGAATAAGCTGACCGAGAAAAATAAGTATCCAATACCCGGATTGATGAGTTATTCGATCAGCTGGTGGGCTCGACCGTCTATTCGAAGTTGGACCTGAAGTCTGGTTATTACCAGTTAAGTATTCGGGAAGGTGACATTCCCAAAACCGCATTTTGAACGCGTTATGGGCACTATGAGTTTACAGTCATGCCATTTGGATTGTGCAATGCACCCTCGGTGTTTATGGATCTGATGCATCGTATTTTTCGCGAGTACCTGGATCTGTTTGTGATAGTGTTCATTGATGACATCCTGGTGTACTCGAAGTCCAAAGCCGAGCATGAGATTCACTTGCGGTTGGTGTTGAACACGTTGAGGCAAAATCAGCTATATGCCAAGTTCTCGAAGTGCGAGTTTTGGCTATCGTCAGTGGCATTTTTAGGCCATGTGGTGAGTGGAGCGGGCATTGCAGTGGATCCACCGAAGATAAGGGCCATACAGGAGTGGCCAATGTTGTCTTCCGTGGCCGAGGTCAGGAGTTTTCTTGGACTTGCGGGCTACTATAGAAGATTTGTGGAAGACTTCTCGCGGATCGCTTTGCCGCTAACCACAATGACGCGAAAAGATCAGAAGTTCGTTTGGACGTCAGAGTGCGCACGAGCTTTTGAAGAGCTGAAGATTCGGTTGACCACGGCGTCGATGTTGTCTTCGCCAAGTGGGACCGATGGATTTGTGATTTATAGTGATGCCTCAGGGAGCGGCTTAGGCTGCGTTCTTCTGCAGAGCGGAAAGGTTATTGCTTATGGCTCGTGCCAGCTGAAGGTGCACGAGCGAAATTATCCCGTCCATGATTTGGAACTAGCGGCGGTGATTTTTGCACTCAAGTTGTGGCGACACTACCTTTATGGTGTGAAGGTGGAGATCTATACCGATCATAAGAGCCTAAAGTATCTTTTGGAGCAGAAAGACTTGAACATGCGACAATGAAGGTGGTTGGAGTTCCTTGGGGACTACACGTTTGAGATTCACTATACGCCCGGGAAGGGGAATGTTATCGCGGATGCGTTGAGTCGGAGGGTTCCGGCTAGAGCAAATTGGTTACAAAGGCATGATGAATGTCTTATCCAGGAGTTGGAGGCGTTAGAGATCTATTGTGTTGACAAGAATGCGACTGCCACTGCATGTTTGAACTGGACTGAGGTGCAATGTGACCTTGCAGACCGACTTCGACGAGCAACGGAGTTGGATGACGATCTCTTACGCTCTGTGAATGAAGGGCCAGAAGGCAAATTCACCTGGAATGACGGTCTTTTGCGAAAAGAGGGCCGTTTGTGCATCCCGAATGTGGGGAAATTGAGGGAAGAACTGATGTATGAAGCGCATTATACAAAGTATTCCATTCACCCCGGGAGCACAAAGATGTTCAACGATATGAAGAAGCTTTTCTGGTGGCCAGGGCTCAAGAAAGATGTTGCCCTTTATGTCTCCAAATGCCAAACATGTACGATGGTGAAGGCGGAATGCCAAAAGCCGGGCGATTATTTGAAGTCACTGCCGATCCCAGAGTGGAAATTTGATGATATTTCCATGGATTTTGTGCACGGGTTGCCAAGATTGCAGCGAGGAAATGATTCCATTTGGGTGATTGTTTACCGGCTAACGAAAGTGGCACATTTTCTCCCGAACAGGCGGGATGATTCAGTTGAAAGTTTGGCAAAGTTATATGTTGACCAGATTGTGCAGCTTCACGGTGTTCCTCGGAGCATCGGAAGTGATCGAGATGCGCGATTCACGTCAAATGATTGGAGGCTAGTTCACCGACTGTTGGGCACGAAGTTAACTTTCAGTACGGCCTTTCATCCCCAAACGGATGGCCAAACTGAACGTACTAATAGAACAATGGAGGACATGCTCCGAATGTGCGCCCTTGACTTCGGAAAGAGATGGGAAGATCATCTCTATATGGTAAAGTTTGCATATAATAATAGCTAGCAGGCGAGCATTGGGATGGCACCATATGAAGCTCTATATGGAAGGAAGTGTCGTACTCCCTTAGCTTGGGTAGAAGCGGGCGAAGCTCGGGTTTTTAAATCAAATGAGGTTGATGAAGCAAACTCAACCATCCGGACTATTCGAGAGAGATTTCTTATTGCTCAAGATCGACAAGCGAAGTACTACAACGCCATGCACCGGAACGTGGAATTTGCGGTTGGCGATTAGGTATACTTGAAGATCAAACCATTCAAAGGTGTCTCCAGGATTCGACGCTTGAAAAAGTTGAGTCCAAGATATTTGGGTCCTTTTGAAGTGGTTGAGCGAGTTGGCGAAGCGGCTTATCGGCTAGCTCTGTCGGCAGACTTGGGTGGATTACATGATGTATTTCACATCTCGGTGCTTCGGAAGGCCGTGAAAGATCCAGCTCAAGTG
The DNA here is from genome assembly GCA_039583875.1 of Platanthera guangdongensis. Taxonomy (NCBI): domain Eukaryota; kingdom Viridiplantae; phylum Streptophyta; class Magnoliopsida; order Asparagales; family Orchidaceae; genus Platanthera; species Platanthera guangdongensis. The sequence continues at coordinate 120,670,650 of CM077150.1, forward strand.
ATCGCAGATGATCGTGTGCCGGTGGAGTATGGGCTAACAACGAGAGTTAGACCCATTCAGATCGAAGATCGAGCCGAGAAACAGTTGCGGAACAAGACGGTTGGCATGGTAAAAGTCCGTTGGGACAATTGCGGCCTAGAAGAACTGTCATGGGAGCGAGAGCAAACCATGCGAGAAGAGTTCCCTGAGTTGTTTTTGTAATATGGAGAGAGGATGTTGTAACATAAAATTTTATATGTTGTAACATTTTTCTTGTTGGTTACTGTTGCCTTCCTGTGTCTGAATTTCGAGGATGAAATTTCTTGTAGAAGGGGAGGATTGTAACAGTCCAAATTTCTGAAGCGGGAAATATTTGGGTGACACGGCCTGGGACACGGGCGTGTCCCAGGGCGTGTCGGCGGACACGGCCTGCGACACGGGCGTGTCGCAGGGTGTGTCGAGGTTGTGTCGAAGATCGGCCTTGGTGTCGACGATTTTTCACTGGACGATGTGTCGAGAGGAGACACACGGCCCAGGACACGGGAGTGTCCAAGGCCGTGTTGTGTGCTCGACGACTTTTACTCGACAATCGTCGAGTGTCGAGACGTGAGTGTCGAGTGTCGAGTGTTGAGTGTCGAGAGGTTGAACACGGCCTATGACACGGGCGTGTCATAGGGCGTGTCAAATCGGGTCGACGAACTCAGCCCGCTGAAGCATTTCGACAGGGCGTGTCTTTGTGCCGTGTCTGGGCACACGGCCTGGGACACGGGCGTGTCACAGGCCGTGTGAAGTCTCGGGATGTTTTGGGATTTTTTTCGCCCAGGCACACGGCCACAGACACGGGCGTGTCTGAAGGCGTGTTGGTGACACGGCCCATGACACGGGCGTGTCACTGGTTTGGATAGGTCGGTTGACCACCGCTTGAGGCACACGGCCTGGGACACGGCCGTGTCACAGGCCGTGTTAGGTCAAAATCAGTGTTTTTGGCAAAATCTTGGCCGTCCATTCCTGCAGCCTGGATCCAAGGGCTGAAGCTTCTTTCCACTTTTTCCTAAAGGCCGAAACTGAGAACTTATTCTCATTTTTCCTTAGCCTTGCTATTTCATCAAGTTAAGAGAGAGAAAGAGAGAGGAAGAAGGAGGAAGAAGGGGAAGGGCTGCTGCTGGTGGTGCTGTAGGTTACCGACGAGAGTTCCGAAGCCGGCGTTGCGGAGGAAACGCTCTTGCGAGTCTTTCAAGCAAGCCTTGAGGTCATGGCACCGAAGAGGTCGTCAAGGGTAACGACTTTTCTTCCTAGCCATGTGAAGGCTTCCTTTTGGCATATCTTGTGATTTTCCCCCACCAAGAGGTGGCTGATTTTGGGAATCTTTGGGTGGATGCTTGAAATCCCCTTTGTTAGCATATAGATCTGGAAATGGAGTACGGAATAGGCATGATGTGTGAAGCCCATCTGGACAGGTTGGTCTGGATTGGTGATGTTGCATACGAACCGGAGAAGACTCCGTGATAACGTGTAGTTTAAGGAGTCTACGGGTTATGCCTGCGAAAAGGAGTAGCAGGAAGTACTGGAGTGGTAGCCCAGGAAAAATAGCCATGTGATGTTTTTGGGTCCAACCTATGAATGAGGCACAGGAAGTACTGGTGTGACGAGGAAAGGCCCTTTGTGATGCTTGATGTCGGAGGGTGTCCACCTGTGAAGCGAGTAACAGGAAGTACTGGCATGATAGCCAGGAAAGACCACTGACATTTGTGCTTGTGCGGTGTCCACCTGTGGAGAGAGTCACGGGAAGTACTGGGAGGCCCATGAAAGACCCGCTGTTGTGCTAAGAAATGGGTATAGAGAAATACCCAGGCTTGAATGCCAAGAACAGGATTGGTGAGACTGACCCGCGCCTTTGATATAGCCATGAGTACGCTGTACTCGGAGAAGGCAAGACGATTTGAGCAACGGGGGGTGGAGGATCCGACCTGCGCTATGTCTGTCCGACGTGAGACCAAAAGGTACGGTCTGTTGGAGCGCATAGCAAGAATCTTCGGCCTGCGCGCCATGAAACAATGGGGGGCTACGGGCCATCCCGGTGTAGGAAGACTAACTCCAGCTGCACGCCATGGAGTAAATGCTCAAGAGATTTACCGTTGGGTTGTGACCCTAGTACGGTGGTGGGCAAGAGCTTTGCCAGAACACCAAGAATGTGCCCTGAGTGCACGAACCGTTGGGCCGGGTGGCGAACGGTTGTGATGGCTTGTGTGCGTGAAAGCACATTTTGATGATATATTGCCATACTTGTGATATAATATGCTTGCAGGTTAGAATACCGCTGCCCCGAGAGAAGGGGTAGCGTCGTTATAATTTGGTCAGCTGAACGCTGACCGTTGCTTTTGTTTACCGCCGTTGGGTGGATTGTCCCTGTACAGGTGCTGGCGAGCCAAGCGGGACACGTAAAGGCTGATGATCGTACTGCTGTTGTTGCGACTCCTGCTAGCGTGTTGTTTTTGTGTATTTTCTTTTCATGTGGTCGGCCTGCGCGCCAATTGATTTAGGCCACTGTGTGAAAGCCATGTAAGGCCATAAGGCCAACTCTTTTCACTTGTTGTAAGACATTCCTATAGTGTATAAAATGTGGAGTTTTATGTTTGGACATTCATGAGGAGTTCAAGTTGTAGTCTAGGCTTCCGCTAGAATGATTTGTGATAGGTGCGATGCGCTATGCTGGTATCATCATGTACCTTCACCGCCTGTTTTGTGATATATACCGTGGGGCCCCGGCCGGACCTTCTAGAATATACCATATGAACGGATGGGGTTGTTACAGGGGTTAGTCCAGAATAACCCATCATACTTAGCATCACATTAAACTCCTCAGTATCCATTTCCAATTCTTCTTCACCATTGCTTAATCCAAAAATTTCTGTTAAAATGGCGGGGTGAGGGAAACAGCATTACCAGCTATAGTTCCAGTCATGGTGTTGTCATCTATTGTAGAAGAAGTATACACCCACTCTCTGATCTCAGTGACAGATATCTTTATTCTAGTGGACAACAGATTCTTCAATTTCTATTCTTCAAGAAGTTGCAGTATTTCTAGGAAGATTGGGTCGAAATGCTAAAAGGAATCGAAATCGACATCAAAGCCGGTGTCGAATTTCATTGCCGCTAGATTTCCTGCTGGAATCTCCATTAGAGTACCTGTAAGAGAAAAACGACGATCAAGTGCAAGGGAACTGAAAGCGCGGGATGGAGGTCGAAGAAAACCTAGATATAAAGTTTTCCAGAATATGAATCAACAAACTTCATTCCACGAATAATAAAATAATTCTTCGATCTGAGGTCGACAAAATAGTTTGTAGTTAAATAATTCGTCGAGCTCTGTCTGAAGATTTGAAGATATTTCGTCGAGCTCCGTTCGACGAAAGTTTTCTGAAGTAGATTCGTCGATCTCCGGTCGACGAACACAACTTCACTCATAAAGAGTTCGTCGAACTCCGTTCGACAAATATCTCAAGAACTTTCCCCAGTTCGTCGAGCTCCGTTCGACGAACTTTGGAAAATTCGTCGAGTGCAGACAGAAATTAAACTAAGGCTTCTCCATTAATCATTCCAAGCTAATATATAAAGAACAAGTGATTTCTTTCATCCAAGGGTTTGGTGAAAATATCATCTCTTTGTAAATCAGTGTAGATATAGACAAGTTTAATTTTGTTTTTGTCTGCACACTCTCTAATGAAATGATGCCTAATGTCTATATGCTTAGTCCTACTGTGATGGATTGGATTCTGTGCTATGGATATAGTACTTGTGTTATCACATAAGAGAGTTGAAATATTTAAGTTGAAACCATAGTCTAGGAGTTGGTTTTGGATCCACAACATCTGGGAACAACAACTGCCAGCTGCTATATATTATGCTTCTGCAATTGATGTGGACACAGATGACTGCTTCTTACAAAACCAAGAGACTAATCTCATACCAAGGATCTGGCAAGTTCCCGAGGTACTTTTTCTATCAACACTGCATCCAGCAAAGTCAGCATCTGAGTATCCAGTTAACTCAAATTCTGACTCAGTAGGATACCATAGGCCTAGACTGGGACAACTTTTTATATGTCTCAAAATTATTTTTAGAAAAATTAGGTGAGATTCTTTAGGGTGTTGAAATTTGTGAAGTGGAAGTGGGTGATGGGTAGGCCGGGCAGACTGTGCGGACTGTAGGTTGCGGCCTGGGTGTTGGCTGTCTTGGTTTGGCTGTTGAGGGCGGAATGTGTAGCCTAAGCGGTCTGAGTCCGCGGCCTCGGCGGATTGTGAGTTGTGGCCATTGTGTTGGATGTCTTGGTGGCTTGACTGATTGAGAAGCGGCTTGTGCGGCCTGGTATGCGGCTTGATCGGTCTGTTGTGCGGCTTTGTTGGCAAATGGCCAAGGATGTCGGGCCTGGTGAAACGGAATGAGCGGACTGCGGTTTGCGGGCAGTAGGCAGTGCCTTATTCAGCGGACTTGTGTTGCAAGCTTGTGTTTACCGGCGGGTTGGGTGCCTTATCCGCGGGAGGCTTGTGGACTGGCATGTTCATGGTGTTCGCTGTGGCGGACAGGCCTTGGAGTTTGGCTATGGCCCTTGCCGAGCTCTGGTAGTATGACAGGTGTTAGCTACTGTGAAGGACTGCGCGGACAGATGTCGGAGTCCGGCAGTTGGCCGTTTGTGCAGCTGTGCGAGTTGCTTTTGTCGATATACTTACCTTGGTGGAATTGGCTATCTGCGTACCTTGGAGGTATTGGCGAGCTGCTCAGCTTGGTGGAATTGGCGATCTGGTTTGGGTATTGGCGGACTGGGCCTTGTCTGCCAAGCTCGCGCTAGGATTTTGGTGATTTAATGGACTTGGTCACATTCTGTGACAAGTCCAGTGTGTCCGCAGTATCCGCTAAGTCTGCTGTTGACCGAGCGGACTGCCTTTGGTCGTGGACTTGTGGTGGATGGAGGCTTTGCCCTTGTGCTGTGCGGACTGCCTCTTGTATGTGCAGACTGTCACTGAAGGAGTTGTCGCTGTCCATGTGATGATGTGTGCAGACTGTGCGGACTCTACCTTGTCCGCATAGTGTGGGCGGTCTTGTTCCAGGCAAGCTGGTAGTGAACATCGCTGCCTTGCTTCTGGCGGTTTTCTTGGAATCCAGCTAAGTCTTTGCGGACTCAACGAACGGATGTTTTGCTAGTGCGCGGGCTGGGGAGGTGATTCTATTCACTAGGGTGGTTACCACACTCCTCACCTCGCCTATAAATATAACCCCCCCCCCCCCCCGGCACGTCTACAGTAATAGAGTGAACAGTAAGTTGGGCTTGGGCAAGTGTTGCGGTCTGCGGTTTTCTGTCCGCGCGGGTTGAGTAGTACTGACGGTTTGCTGTGTGCAGGTCGCGCGGCTAGCTTCAAGGAGCCAGGAGGTGGGCATTGAAGTGTGCGGTCTCAGCTAGTCGCTTCTGCAGCTTGTCAGTTTTATGCTTCAGCTTGTCCAAGTTCCAATAACCTGTCTGCCGGTCTCAGGCAGGTGGGCGGTCTGTTCCTCAGTTCTTCAGTAGGCAGCGAATAACGGTGTGTCCGCTCGACCTCACGGTCTCGGCGGACTCTGTGTGCTATTCGGCTTGTAGCATTTGCAGCTCGGGCGGCTTCGGCGACCTTGGCAGACTAGGCGGTCTCAGCGGTCTCCAGTACTATCCGCTCGGCTTTTTTTGTACTTTTATTTGTAGCTTGTGTACTAGCGAAATCATGTCTTGTTACATATACATCGCATTGTAAAGAAGTGTGAATGAATATAAGACCTACTTGTTCTTCCATTTGTGGTTGGTGTTAATATTGCTCCTTGGGTTTCTGCATGATCAAAGTGTGAACTGGGTAGTTCTGAGAATATTAATTTGGCTTTAGGCTACCTTACTGACCTCTTTGAGAAAATTTAACATGGTATCAAAGGGAGGTTGAGTTGCTTGAGTAGTGTTCAACCAGTGTTGTTGCTCTCTTCTTGAGTGGTGATCAACATGTGTTGGTGCTCTGTGCTTTTGGAAGTTAGCTTATCCAAGGGTTATTGCAATGGAAGTAAGCTATGCAAGAGGCCTTGGTATTGAACTCTTGACGCCGACTAACGATAAGAAGTGGAAGTCGTACAAGAAGAATTACCTTCTGGGTGAGGAGCTATGGTAGGTCATCGGTGGTGACGACAGTTAGGAAGTGACTGCTGCATTTGGTACTGCTGAGCAGGTTAGGCTCTAGAGAAAAACAAATGCTAAGGTGGAGTTTGTTCTCAAGAGGGCCGTGTCACCAAAACTGTTTGATCACATCATTAGATGTGAGTCTGTTGCTGACATTTGGACAACCATTGATGAGTTGTTCAATAGGATGAATGTGGCGATACTTTAGTTTCTGTAGAATGATATGGCGAGGACAACTCAAGGAGACCTGACCATCTCAAAGTTCTTTCTGAAGATGAAGAGCTTGTGTGTGGATCTGTCAGCGCTTGATCCGAATGCGCCTATCTCTGAGGCTAAGATGAAAAGGCACATAATCCGCGGCTTGTGGAAGGAGTATGTTGCCTTTGTGACATCTGTTCAAGGCTGGGCTACTCAGCCATCTATGCTGGAGCTTGAGAACATGCTTGCTTTGCAGGAGAGTTTAGCAAGGTAAATGGCTGGAGTCACAGTCACTGAGGAAGGAAGTGAAGCTCTCTTCTCAGGTAAGAAGAAGCAAGGTTGGGAAGAGAAGAAGAAGAAGACCGCTGCTGAAAATGAGCCTTTAACATCTCATTAGTTAGAGAGGAGCGCTGCTCCTAAGAAGGATTGGAAGAAGAACCTGAAGTGCTACAGGTGTCATCAGCGGGGACACTTCAAGCGTGACTGCAAGGTCAAAATGCAGCCTGGGCATGCTGCAAGCAAGGAGGAAGCTTGCTCTAAGAGCGAGGAAGCTGGATGGGGCAGAGCCTTCATGACGGGCACTTATGTCCGTGCCTTATCCGCTGTCGACTTCAACGATGATTGGATCGTGGACTCGGGGTGTGGTCATCACCTCACCGGAGACAAGTCAAAGTTCTCTTCTCTACAAGTCTACTCAGGTAATGAAGCAATTATAATTGCTGATAATATTGTTTATACAGTAGAGAAGGCGGGGTTGTGTCTTTGGGTAGTGATAAGGGGCCACTCACATTAAGGAGTGTGTATCACATACCGGGCATGAAGAAGAATCTATTCTCGGTGACCAATGCGGTCGACGCGGGCTATCACGTAATGTTTGGGCCAACAGAAGTGAAGTTCCTTCGCAATGTATCAGCGGTGAAGGCTGATGTTGCTCATTTTGGGAGGAGAGTTAAGAACTTGTTTGTTCTTGCTACTAACTCTTATGTTGATCAGATGAGAGCAAACGATAGGGCTGCTATTTGGCATGAAAGGCTGGGGCATGTAGGAATGGATAAGCTGAAGGCTATGGCTAATAGAAGCCTTGTAAGAGGCATGCCTAAGATTTCTTTATTTGGTGACGGTCATGTTTGCCCGGGATGTCAGTACGGCAAGGCTCATCGCCTTTTGTTTGATAAATCACAAACGAGGAGCAAGAGACCATTGGAGTGCATCCATGGAGACTTGATGGGACCAACCGTCACTGCCAGCCTTGGTGGGAGCAGATACATGCTCGTTCTGATTGATGAATACTCAAAATATACTTAGGTATATTTCTTGAAGGAGAAGTCTGAAGCCTTCCGGTTCTTTGTGGAGTTCAAGGAGTTGTTGGAGGGCCGGCTTGGCCTCCAGATCAAGAAGCTTAGAACAGATAATGATGGTGAGTTTATCTCCTCTGAGTTTTCTAACTTCTGCAGGAAGCACGGGATCCAACGAGAGCTCACTTTTGCTCACACACCACAACAAAATGGAGTAGTGGAGCGGAAGATTCGTCATCTAACGGAGACTTGCAAATGCTAGCTTCATGCAAAAATATTTCGAGGTACTTCTGGGCGGAGGGGATGTCTTGTGCTTCTTACGTCATCAATCTGATGTCGTTTAGCCCGATCAACATGAAGACTCCTTTTGAGTTATTGTTGAAGGAGAAGCCTAGTGTGGAAAACATTCAGGTGTTTGGTTCAACTTGCTATGTGCATGTCCCAGATGCTTCAAGGACTAAGCTGGATGCAAAGGCAAGGAAGCTTGTCTTTATTGGCTACGATGAGCGGAAATAGGGATGTAAATGCATGGATCCTGCGACAAAGAAGATCGTTGTGTCAAGAGATGTTGTCTTTGACGAGCTGACATCGTATGGACGTGGCTCGATTGAGCTAAACGGAAGCAAGTTTGATGAAGAACAGAAGGTGGTTGCTGAAGGTCTGGAAGAGGAGCTTGTTGTTTCACCAGCAGCTCCAGTTGCTTCAAGTTCTGGTGTTGAGACTTCTGGCTCAGGAAGTAGGGGGAGCATTGCTCAAAGCTTGCTTGAAGGTGGTGTTGAGCCTGAAGAGGCAATAGAGGTAGTGAGCAAGGAACAACCTCTTCGGAGATCAAAGAGGGTTGTGAAGCCACCTACTCGATACTGCGATGGGAATGCAGTGAGCTTTGTCTCCTGCTTCTTTGCAGGTCCTCTGGATAAGCGAGAGCCTGCAAACTTCAATGAGGCCACCAGAGTCAAGGAGTGGGATGATGTCATGAAAGAAGAGATTGATGCTTTTAAGAATAATGAAACCTATGATCTTGTGCCCAAGGTTGATGGCATTACTCCAGTAACTTGCAAGTGGGTATATAACTTGAAGAAGAAGGCGGATGGGAGCATTGATAGATACAAAGCTCGCCTGGTCGCTCAAGGATTCTCACAGCAGTATAGAGAAGACTATGAGGAGACATTTACTCCGGTTGCAAAGATGACTTCGGTTAGAGTGGTGATCACCTTGGCTGTTTGCAAGGGATGGAGGATGTGGCAGCTTGATGTAAAGAATGCTTTTCTTTATGGAGAAATTGACAAGGACATCTTTATAGATCAGACACTTGGATTTGTTTCTGAAGATCATCCAGACCATGTCTGCAAGCTCAAGAAGGCTCTCTACGGGTTGAAGCAAGATCCTAGAGCTTGGTATGGGAAGATAACAGAGTATTTGCTATTCCGCAGTTATCTTGCTTCCAACTTGGATTCTAGCTTGTTCGTCAAGAAGAAGGGGGAGCTGCAAGTCCTGGTCCTGCTGTATGTGGATGACATGATCGTCACAGGGAATTTGGAGGAGGAAGTAGCAAGGCTCAGGGCTGAGCTTCCTATACGCTTCGAGATGAAAGAATTGGGAGAGCTTCATCACTTTCTCGGTCTTTAAGTGGAGAGGTAGGAGTACGGGATTCTCGTTTGCCAGAAGGGATATACAGATCGCATTGTAGGTCGATTTGGCATGGGCGAAGGGAAGAGTTCTCTACTCCACTGGGACATGAGCTGAAGCTTCGATGAGATGAAGGAAGCATTCTTCCTGATCCCTTGGTGTTCAGGGATCTTGTAGGGAGTTGGATCTATCTGACGATTACAAGGCCAGACATTGCTTATGCTGTTGGCCGAGTAAGTCGGTTTATGGCTGAACCAAGGAAGTCTCATCTGGTAGCAGCGAAGAACATTTTGAAGTATGTCAAGACAACTTCTGATATGGAACTCCTCTATAGTAGAGATGCGAACCTTGCCTTGCTTGGGTACACGGATGCTGACTTTGGTGGTGACTCGGATGATCGGAGATCAACTTCGAGTTATGTTTTCACTTGTGGTTTAGCTTGTATTTCATGGTGTAGCAAGATGCAGGATTCAGTGTCCGTGTCTACTACAGAAGCTGAGTATAATGTTTCACCCTTGGATGCTCGGGAAGCCATCTGGTTGCGGAGTGAAAGTGCAGATAGATCTGATATACTCTAGAGGGGGTGAATAGAGTATATGGTGCTTTGAAACTATTTACAACAGTTGTTGTAATATGTGTGAGCAGGGAAGCAGTAATAAAACTAATCACAGCACTAAGTTAAACACAAGCTAATCACAGAGTAATCAAGGCCAGAAACAAACATAAACACAAGCAAAACCAGAAGACACAAGGAAATATAGTGGTTCCCCTAAACTTGGGTACATCCACTCTTGTACCACCCTAGGTAGGAATCCACTGCAGGATGAGTTGATCAGGTGTCCTGGGAACCAATGAGCTTTTGATAAGGTGCTCAAAAACCAAAGCAGATTTTTTGATCAGGTGTCTTGCCACCAATGAGCTTTTGACAAGGTGCTCAAAAACCAAGCTCAAACTTTTGAAGGGAGTTTGAGAAACCCTTTACAGAGAGGGGGTGAGAGAGTGATGGAAGTCTTCTCTTTCTCAAACAAGTGAGAAGACTATGTGGATTGTTGATGTCAAAGCTCCCCCTGAATCCTTGAGATCTTCAGGAAGAAAAGCTTTGCTGAGGGTGATAGGCCTTCAAAGATTGAACTCCAGCAATAGATGATTTCAGCAATGACTGAAATGTTGAATGTCTGGAGTCTGGAAATATGTTGGCCTTGAACACTTTGAAACTAAAGAGATCTGAAGATTTCTGAAAAGATTGATCTCCTTGGATGAGTGTTCTTGAGAATTCTTTGAGACAGAATATTTTTGAATGTATCTCTGTACTCTATGTGTCTCTCTCTGTATTCTATTAGAGACTAAAAAAAATCTATCTTTTATTCTCTGGTACAGAATAGAATAACATTCTCTGTCAAGTATAGTCGTTAGCCTGCATTAATTACATCCTTAATTGCAAAATCTCTTCTGGAGGAAAGTCCATAGAAATATTCCTTGAAAAATCCCTTGAAACTTGGTCCAGAAATGAATGAAAACGGCTAGGAAATCTCTGAATTAATTGCAGAATAACTCCTTAACTGATTTGAAATTGAATCTAGAAACATGCTTGAAGTTATCCGAAATCGTCGAACTGAGCTCTACTATCGTCGAGCTGAGCTCAGCGATCTGGAAATATACAGCAGCAAAATATCGTCGATTTGAGCTCAAAGATCGTCGAACTGAGCTCAGAGATAAAGATCCAAAGCAGAGTCAAAATCGTCGACCTGAGCTCACCGATCGTCGAACCGAGTTCGACGATATAATGAGGTTGAGCTCAGCGATCGTCGAATGGAGTTCGATGATCTGTCGAAGTTGAGCTAGACGATCGTCGATCGGAGTTCGACGAATCGTCGTGCTGAGCTCGACGATATGACTTAGTCTCCAAATAGAAAATTCTGGTCTTCAGGGCAGCTTCCAAACCTAGACTTCTAACCCTTACACTCAATTCTAATTGACCTATTGAGCTATACAGGAGGTCAAGCATTGATTCCTAGAGACATAGTGATCCTGACCCAAATTAGTAATAGGGTGTTCCAACAATCTCCCCCTATTTGGGTTAGGATTACTATTTACAGACTTTGGAAAAATTTAAATAACAACATACAAGCAGCAAAACAGAAAAACAACAGCTAGACATAGCAGAACCACAGAAATATATAGCATCCAGATAATCAGAAATCAGAGAATGTCACCTTACAATATCATTTCTTTTTCCTTGCCCTTAACAAGTTTAATCTCTCTGTTGGGATTGAGGGCTTCTTTATTTGATCTGGTATCATCTGCTGCACCCAAATATGTTTGCTTTTTAGGTATGGGGACTACAGCTTCAGGATGTAATTCCATATACCTGTCAGAATCAAAGAATTTACTTGATGCATATCTCTCTAGCTCTTTCTATCTCTGTTCAGACATAGTTGAAATATTGGAAGAATCTTTTCCTTGCTCTCTAGCCTTTTTAATCTGATCCAGTGCAGCTAGTTCCTTTAATCTGGCAGTCCAAGCAGCTGGATTGTTTTCAGGATCCTCAAAAGGTACAGGTGGCTCATATCTGTTAGAGGGATTGTCTTGAGGAGGCCTGTCAGACACAGTTTCTTTCAGCTTATAAGGGAAAGGACCAGATGTTGTATCAGTTGACATTTGTCCTCCCCTAGAATATGGGTGTTGCCTTGAGTACCCTTTAGAATATACTTGAAGATCTCTTTGATTTCCTCTGTATCCTCCTCTCCTTGATTGAGATCCCCTGGATTGGCTTCCCCTATTGTAAGATCTGGCATGAGGCTGATAGGGGGCCTGACTTCTGGCTGGGGGTTGAGCTGCAGAGCTTCCACCTGCACCTGCATCAGGAGGAGGTGGAGGAGGAGGATGAGAGTGTTGAAATTGAGAGGAGCCCTTCTCATATTTTCTCTTCTTCTTCATTGCCTTCAGCTGATTCTTGGAGTACTGCATCCAGTGCTCAGTAATAGGGCAGTCATGTAGAATGTAATATGGAATATCATTGTTATCCTTAACTTTGGCAGGAGGTACCCTCTTCATGGCTTTGCTCCTTGCCTTTCTTTTCCTAGCAATGGTAGCAGAAGAGTCATCAGAGTCTGTTCTAAATTCATCACTTTCAGAACTCTGGTCATCATAGAGAGCATCAATTTTCTTCATCAAGTCCTTCTTGAGCTGTACATAAGCAGATGAGGCAGAGGTTGTAGCAGCAGGTGTTGAAGTAGTAACAGCAGAAATGACAGCAGCAGATGTAGTAGAAGCAGTAACAACAACAGCAGCAACAGTAGGCTCTGGAGAGGTGGCAACAGCAACAACTTCACTAACAACAACAGAAACAGAAGGAATATCATCAGAAACTGCAGAAGGCTCAAATTCAGATGCCTCTGACATAAGAATATCCTTGGAAATAGGCTCAACAGCAGTATCAACATTCTCAGCAGCAGTATCAACAATATCAGAAGCAACAACAATGCTTTCTTCAGAAGAAGCAGCAGCATACACTAAGTTTACAAAGGACGTGATAATGCTTGGTTCACAGCAAGAAAATGGCACAAGGGCCTTGGATAGATCCTCTGGAGGCTGGACAGCATTTATCTCTGGCAGACAGCTGAAGTATGCAGAATCAAAAGTTGAAAGCAAAGACCTGAGGTCTATTGCAAGGATTGCAGCAGGAGGACTTTGTGCTTGAGGCACAGCAACAGCAGCAAGAGGAGGAGCTGAAGAAGCAAGAACAGCAGCATCAGCAGCAGACAGGCTCACAGAAGCAGTCACAGAAGCACCAGCAGCAACAGCAGCAGCATGAAGACTCACTTCATATGGAATCTCCCCCTGCCTAGATTCAGACAAGTCTGGATCAAGGCACACTGCTGTAGGAGCTGCCTGAGGGAAGAGGGAAGAGAGCCTGGTAGAGAGAGCTGCCACTGACAGGTGTAGTGGAGCCAAGGAGGTCTCCAATAGCAGAGAGAGCCTGGGGGCAAGCAACTCATACAGCCTGTCAGCAAGGGCTGGGAGGTCTACTTGCTCAAGGGCTGGAGCAGAGGTAGAAGATATAGGAGCAGCTGATGGTTCTGGTAGAGGAGAGCTGGAGAATGGTGGAAGGGATGGCTGAGGTGTTGGGAAGGTGGATATGGAGGACAGTGGGATGGAGATGGATGGGGTGAATGTTGGTTGGTCTATGATTTGGTCTAGAAGGTCTTGAAAGGAAGTGGAGGATGAGGGTAACTCAGGAGGAGATGATGTGGAATCATCCATAAAGGAATCATCAATGAGGGTGAAGGATGGATGAGAGGGTGATGAAGTGACATCTGGTGGAGGATAGGAGAATAATGGATGGAAATGTTCTTCTGGTGGTGGAAGAATAGGTACTGGAGATGGTGTGGATGTTGGAGAGGGACTGGATATGATGATGATGGATGGAGCTGGAATGGTAGAAGGTAGGGGAAGGGATTGAATTGTAGGAGGAGGAGGAGAGGCAACAACAGCAGCCAGGTCATCTGCAGGGGCAGAGACCTGTGGAGAAGTGACTCTTAGAGTCCTTGTGCCTGAAGGAGTGTTGGAGGAGGGCCTGCTGGGCTTGCTGATTTATCTGTCCCACTTTCCAAAGAGGGCACAAGATAGTCTCTTGGAGGCATTTATATGAATTCCAGAGGAGACCAGCAAGGCAGGGCACCTGTGCTGCAGAAACACCCCAATGATTCTCCCAAAGTTCACAAAGCTTTTGTTGATTTTCTTTTTGATAAGTTCAAAGAACACTTCTCCCCAATTCAGATCCTTCTTGTCTACAAGAGCTCCATGAGGCATAGATTGTTAAAATTCAACAAACCGCAGACGCCCCCTTGGATACCCTGTTGAAAACTCAACAAACCGAAGGAGAATACGCCCACTTATAATGTTGAAAGTTTTCCCGGATCGTGGAGTTAGCAGGGGTTATCTCAACAAAGCAGTAACAACCAGCAACACATGCAGCATAAGCTTCTTTATTGATCAAGAGCAACCTTCTTTACAAGGCGAGACATACATGGCGAGACATGCTTCACCAAAACCCAACACCGGGAGAGCAGAGACAGTTATAAAGACAAGAACAAACAACAAGCCGCGCGGACTCAATCAACAAGCCGCCGACCTACTGCTGTGGAGTCCGCTCAGTCCGCCAGGTCGCCAGACCGCAACCCAAGCCGCGCGGACTCACCCTTATTCCAATGCTTAGCTCTTCACCGCCGATCTGCAGGCCGCCTAACCGCGAGGTCGCCTAGCCTCCAGACCGCACAAGCTGCGTCACCGAATGGAACAGTCCGCCTGAAGCAGGCGACTTCCTGAACCCCGAACCAAGTTGCCAAAGAGAAGACCGCCTGGTCGCTATCCGCGACCTGCTGTTTGCCGCCTGTTGCTTAACCGCAGAGTCCTCACTGTCCCTAACCGCAATCAGAGCCAAGTCCTGGCTTTCCAGCGCTATCCGCACAACCTGCACAACACAACCGGGTCAACACTTAATCCGCGCGGACACCAAGGTCCAGACCGCAGCAACTAACGCGAGCTCAATTACTATTCACTTACTTCGGTCTAGGTTCGTTACTCCTGATGTGACATGGGTCCTATTTATAGGCACGATGACGAGTATGGTCACCGCCCTAGCCGATAGGATCACCGCCACATCCCGCAGCTAGAACAAGTGTGTCCGCCAGCCCGCGGACACACATACCAGTTCGCCGCTCATGTGCAGATAGCCAGTCCGCCCCTGCTTCTCCAAGGCCGGACTCCAATATCCAGCCCTCCTTGCCGCCAGAGACCAAGCCAGGACCACCACAGCCGGACTCCACAACAGCCGTGTCCGCCATTCTGCGGACAAGGCATCAGCCCGCAAAACCCCAGCCCGCAGCCTCGCCATCAAGGCACCTGCCGGACTCAGCAGACACCCGGCTACCGTCCGCATATCCCAAGTCCATTGCCTCATTACCAAGGCACCTCCGGACTTAGCGGACACGCCAATCCAGTCCGCTAACAGGAGACTCCAGTCCGCAACTCCTGAGTCCATAACCTCGTCACAAGGCTAAACCGGACTCAGCGGACTCTGGCTCCAGTCCGCACGCTCCTGCACAAGCAATTCTCTAATCCGCATTTCCCCAAGCTAGCAAACAAGGCAACAGCACTTCTACTACTCTTGGCGGACTGAGAAACCAGCCCGCGCTCCACTGCGCGATCTCCCCGTACTGAGCCATCCTGGACTTGGTTCAGATCACACCAAGCCCAGTCCACTGGCCACAAGGCCAGTCCGCACTTACTGGCGGACACTGGATCTAGCCCGCCATACCGGGCGACCTCCAGTTTCTGTCCGCGCTGACCGGCGGTCTCCGCGGCTTCCACTTGCCGCTTCACTAGAGCAAGACCAAGGCAACTGCCAAACCGGTCTGCCGAGCTCCAGTTCTTCAGTCCGCTTTATGCCGGACTCCGCGGATAGCATTTCTATCCGCCCGGTTACTTCCTGGGAGTCAACCGCCTGCTGAGCATACACTGGCCTGTCAGACCGCCGCTGTTGTCCGCGTAGTCCGCGCGAATAGACCGCCCAGGCCGCCACAGAGAAAACCGCCTGCAACATCCCTGCCGACCTAGCAGTCCGCCAACCCAGTCCGCGTAGTCCGCGCGGATAGGTTTCCCAAGCCTTCCATTCACCCACTTTCACTTCACAGAATTCAACACTCCCCCTTGAAGTGAGAAGTGGTGAATAACTCCAGCAGCTCCCGTAACCTTGCACCTGGTCCTTCCGATAGCATCTACGAAGAGATGTCCAAGACATAGTCCTCGCCCCGCATATCATGGACCATGAGGGAGCCCTCCAGCATCTCCATAAAGGAGTCAAGCTTCCCTCTGCCTTCTTCAGCTTCAACCTCCACTCTTGCATCACAGGAGTATCAACAAATTCCTTGGACACTGAAGTCCAAGCCTCGTTGCCTCTGAGAGAAGTCACCTCTTCAGACTTGGTGTCAACCACCTCCTTGATTCTAGTGGGGTAATCACAGCCAGAAGAACCTTGCTCGACCTGAGGGCTAACAAGGAAACACGGGACCAAGTCCGCCATGTTACCTTCACTATATCAAGCTGGTGGCTTACTGATCCTCTTCGATCTCCGAAGAACCTGATCATGGCTAACCACCTCCGCTGCTATTGAACCAGCTCCGTTCCCGGGCAAACCCGGAACAATGCTCCCTTTGCTCCCTGAACAAGACGCCTCCTTACTGGAACCAAAAGCATCTGGAGCAATGCTCCCCCTGCTACCTGAACCAGAAGACTCCCCTCTTGAACAAGAACTGCCTGGAACATCGCTCCCCTTGCTTCCTGAACCGGAAGCCTCCGCCTTCGAGCCAGAAGAACCTGGAGTATCGCTCCCCCTTCATCCCGACTCTGACGCCTTTGCCCCGGAGCTAGAACAACCTGGAGCACCTGGTGACTCAGGCAACTCCACTTCCTTAACAGCAGCCTCCTTCAGCCCACCATCTGACCTGCTTATCTCTAGATCCACATAAGAGCTACCCCAATACGGCGTCAACTCATCGAAAATAATGTCTCTCGACACTATGAGTTTCTTCGTCGTAGGATCCATACACCTCCATCTTCTTCTCTGCTCATCATACCGAACAAAGACTAGCTTTGTCTTGAGAGCACCCGGAGAGTGTATATAGCAGGTAGATCCAAATACCCGAAGGTGCTTCACTGAGGGCTTCACTCCGAACATCAGCTCATAAGGAGTCTTCATTATGATCGGACTAAGAGGCATCCGGTTGATGACATGAGCAGCACAGGCTATTCCTTCCGCCCAAAGAGCCTTTAGAACGCCTTTACTCTGAAGCCAACACTTGCAGGTCTCCGTTAACCAACGGATCATCCGAGCTGCAATACTACCTTGTTGTGAAGTATGTCCACAAGAAAGCTCCATCCGGATCCCTTGCTTCCTGCAAAAGCGTGAGAACTCGGTTGAGCCAAACTCACCACCGATACTTGTCCTCAACACCTTGATCCTCCGGCCAAGCTGACCTTCCACAAGCTTCTTGAACTCCACAAACAAGCGTAACATGTTGGACTTCTTCTTCATAAAGTATACCCAAGTATACCAAGAATAGTCATCAACCAATATCAGCATGAACCTGCTGCCTCCAAGACTGGCCGTGACGGTCGGTCCCACCAGAGCACAATGGACAACCGCCAATGGTGCATTACATCTGGATTGTGCTTTGTCAACCATGAAGCGATAGGCTCCACTTTCCTGACATCCCGCACACCCCCGACCATCGCCATAGGATGACAATCTAGGCAAGCCTCTTACGAGTCTTCTTTCCGCCATTGCTTTCAGCTTGTCCATCCCTACATGCCCCAGTCTTTCATGCCAGATAGCTGCACTATCACTGGCATTCCTCCGATCAACTCCAGAACTAGTTGATATCCCAACCACGTTCTTCTCCTTCCTCCCTACCTGAGCAATGTTCGCCGAGAGCAAGACAACCTTGCACTCCTTCCGAAGATGACCTTGCTGCTTGCATTTATAGCACCTTGGTCCTTCCTTCCTCTTCCTATCACGCCTAGGAGAAACACTCCTTTCTTCCTGATACGAAGTAGAGGGACCATCTTCAGCAGCAACCTTCACCTTCTTCCTGAACAACCCATCAAGGGAAGTCCAGACCTCCGTAGCTGACCGACATCCACTGATGTGGTCCAAGAGCTCCGATGAGATCACCTACTTGAGAATAGACTCCGCTTTCGCATTTGCCTCCTTCCAAGCTCTCATCGCCTCAGCATTGCCAGCAGTATCCTCTTGTCTTCCTGCTCCGCATACAACATCCCAAAGGTCCTCGCCAAGAAGAAAGCTCTTCATACAGGACTTCCACCGTTCACAGTTCGTCTCTGTAAGAAGATCAATTCCAAGACAACTTGCATCCTCCACTGCCATGGTTCTACCACTGGTTTCCTCTACAGACGAGCAACTACTTCCATTGAGCACTGCTTGACCACTCCAACAACCTTGCTTTGATACCATGTTAAAATTCAACAAACCGCAGACGCCCCCTTGGATACCCTGTTGAAAACTCAACAAACCGAAGGAGAATACGCCCACTTATAATGTTGAAAGTTTTCCCGGATCGTGGAGTTAGCAGGGGTTATCTCAACAAAGCAGTAACAACCAGCAACACATGCAGCACAAGCTTCTTTATTGATCAAGAGCAACCTTCTTTACAAGGCGAGACATACATGGCGAGACATGCTTCACCAAAACCCAACACCGGGAGAGCAGAGACAGTTACAAAGACAAGAACAAAAAACAAGCCGCGCGGACTCAATCAACAAGCCGCCGACCTACTGCTGTGGAGTCCGCTCAGTCCGCCAGGTCGCCAGACCGCAACCCAAGCCGCGCGGACTCACCCTTATTCCAATGCTTAGCTCTTCACCGCCGATCTGTAGGCCGCCTAACCGCGAGGTCGCCTAGCCTCCAGACCGCACAAGCTGCGTCACCGAATGGAACAGTCCGCCTGAAGCAGGCAACTTCCTGAACCCCGAACCAAGTTGCCAAAGAGAAGACCGCCTGGTCGCTATCCGCGACCTGCTGTTTACCGCCTGTTGCTTAACCGCAGAGTCCGCACTGTCCCTGACCGCAATCAGAGCCAAGTCCTGGCTTTCCAGCGCTATCCGCACAACCTGCACAGCACAACCGGGTCAACTCTTAATCCGCGCGGACACCAAGGTCCAGACCGCAGCAACTAACGCGAGCTCAATTACTATTCACTTACTTCGGTCTAGATTCGTTACTCCTGATGTGACATGGGTCCTATTTATAGGCACGATGACGAGTATGGTCACCGCCCTAGCCGATAGGATCACCGCCACATCCCGCAGCTAGAACAAGTGTGTCCGCCAGCCCGCGGACACACATACCAGTTCGCCGCTCTTGTGCAGATAGCCAGTCCGCCCCAGCTTATCCAAGGCCGGACTCCAATATCCAGCCCGCCTTGCCGCCAGAGACCAAGCCAGGACCACCACAGCCGGACTCCACAACAACCGTGTCCGCCATTCTGCGGACAAGGCATCAGCCCGCAAAACCCGAGCCCGCAGCCTCGCCATCAAGGCACCTGCCGGACTCAGCGGACACCCGGCTACCGTCCGCATATCCCAAGTCCATTGCCTCATTACCAAGGCACCTCCGGACTTAGCGGACACACCAATCCAGTCCGCTAACAGCAGACTCCAGTCCGCAACTCCTGAGTCCATAACCTCGTCACAAGGCTAAACCGGACTCAGCGGACTCTGGCTCCAGTCCGCACGCTCCTGCACAAGCAATTCTCCAGTCTGCATTTCCCCAAGCTAGCAAATAAGGCAACAGCACTTCTACTACGCTTGGCGGACTGAGAAACCAGCCCGCGCTCCACTGCGCGATCTCCCCGGACTGAGCCATCCTGGACTTGGTTCAGATCACACCAAGTCCAGTCCACTGGCCACAAGGCCAGTCCGCACTTACTGGCGGACACTGGATCTAGCCCGCCATACCGGGCGACCTCCAG
Source organism: Platanthera guangdongensis (assembly GCA_039583875.1). Classification (NCBI taxonomy): domain Eukaryota; kingdom Viridiplantae; phylum Streptophyta; class Magnoliopsida; order Asparagales; family Orchidaceae; genus Platanthera; species Platanthera guangdongensis. The sequence continues at coordinate 120,690,482 of CM077150.1, forward strand.
TTTCTGTCCGCGCTAACCGGCGGTCTCCGCGGCTTCCACTTGCCGCTTCACTAGAGCAAGACCAAGGCAACTGCCAAACCGGTATGCCGAGCTCCAGTTCTTCAGTCCTCTTTATGCCGGACTCCGCGGATAGCATTTCTATCCACCCGGTTACTTCCTGGGAGTCAACCGCCTGCTGAGCATACACTGGCCTGTCAGACCGCCGCTGCTGTCCGCGTAGTCCGCGCGAACAGACCGCCCAGGCCGCCACAGAGCAAACCGCCTGCAACATCCCTGCCAACCTAGCAGTCCGCCAACCCAGTCCGCGTAGTCCGCGCGGATAGGTTTCCCAAACCTTCCATTCACCCACTTTCACTTCACAGAATTCAACATAGCTGATACCTTGAAATTGTATCATGGGCAGAGTGCTTAGCCAGTAGCACTTTCCCAACAACATCTGCCATAAATCTGTATTCTACAGATAGGTTCCTTTTGAAGAGCTTACTAGGGTTGCCCTCTGAATGACCCATTCTGGCAAGCAGTTCAGAATACTCATCTCCAGATAAGTCAGCATTATCTTCACCATTTCTCAACTCAAAAACTTCTGATAGAATTGTTGGGGTTAAGGGTACCTGAGTTCCAGATATAGACCCAACAATGGTGGAGTTATCTTGATTGTGGGCAGTATAAACCCATTCCTTTATCTCATCAGAAGCCAGCTTTATCCTGGTGGTCATTATTGCTGTCAGATTCTGGTCTTTGAACAATCCCAAAATATCTTGAAAAACCTGGTCAGTTGTGTTGAATGATTCCATGTCGATGTCAAAACCAGCATCAAACTTCATAACAGCAAGAACAGTAACTGACACAGCCATGGGTACCTGCAAAAATTCAACAAACAAAACGACCAAGTGTAGAACTGTTTGGAGGGAAAGAAAATTCTTGTAGAGAAATCGAAAGCGCAAAAGAGAACGACGGCGAAAAATGAGTTTTATATTAGGGTTCGACGCAGAATTGGAAAGATTGTTGAACTCAATTCGACAATCGAGGCTTCTAAAGGAATCTGAAGAGTCTTCAACATCATCGATCTCCATTCGACGATATTGGAGAGCGTCGAGCTCCGTTCGATGATTGTTCAGAGAACAAAATCGTCGAGCTCCATTCGACGATCGTTGACCGGAAGAGATAGTTCATACTATCTGAGAGACGCTGAACTCAGTTCGACGATTTCGGAAATCGTCGATCTCCGTTCGACGATCTTGGGGCAAATCGTCGAGCATAGTTCAGAGATCAGAAAAATTCTAGACACTAAGAAAAATCAGAATGCTTGCCTAGTCTTGGTCAATTTTTAAGCTTTCAAAATCTTGGATATTATTTAAGACTTCCTCCATCTAACATTCCTAACTGATTTAGGAAGAAGGTGTGTTTCTTTTCATCCAAAGGCTTGGTGAAAATATCTCCCCTTTGTAAATCAGTTGGGATATATTGTAGTTCAATTTTATTCTTTTCAACATTATCCCTTAAGAAATGATGCCTAATCTCTATGTGTTTTGTCCTACTATGGAGGACTGGATTTTGAGCTATAGAAATAGCACTGGTTTTGTCACAAAAGATTTTAGACTTCTCTAAGTTGTAGCCATAGTCTAGGAGTTGGTTTTGAATCCACAAGATTTGTGAACAACAACTGCCTGCAGCCATATATTCAGCTTCAGCAGTTGAAGTTGACACCGATGTTTGTTTCTTACAAAACCAAGAGACAAGTCTGTCACCAAGGAACTGACAAGTTCCACTGGTGCTTTTCCTGTCAATTCTGCATCCAGCATAGTCAGCATCAGAGAATCCAGTTAAATCAAATGCTGAATCCTTTGGATACCAGAGACCTAGATTTGGACAACTTTTAACATACCTGAGAATCCTCTTTACTAGTGTTAGGTGTGACTCTCTAGGGCTTACTTGGAACCTAGCACATATATATGTAGCAAACATTATATCTGGTCTGCTAGCTATAAGATACAGTAAAGATCCAATCATTGCTCTATATGTTGTCTGATCAACAGGTTTCCCATGTTCATCAGCATCCAATACAGCATTAGTAGGCATGGGTATTTTCATACAAGATGCTTCAGACATACCAAATTTCTTAACCAATTCATGTGCATACTTGGTTTGAGAAATGAAGATGCCTTCAGCATGTTGCTTAACTTGCAATCCTAGGAAGAAGGATAGCTCACCCATGCTACTCATCTCAAATTTAGAATGCATCAGGTTAGAAAACCTTCTGCACAATTTGGAGTCAGTAGAACCAAAAATAATATCGTCTACATAAATTTGTACTAGTAGGGTATGGGACTTATGGGTTCTAATGAAAAGAGTTTGGTCTACTCTACCCCTTATAAAACCATTTTCCAAAAGAAAGCATGCTAGGGTCTCATACCATGCTCTAGGAGCTTGCTTGAGACCATATAATGCTTTGTTCAGTCTAAAAACATAATCAGGAAAAGTTGGAGAGATAAAACCTGGAGGTTGTCTGACATAAACTTCCTCTTTGATGTCTCCATTGAGAAATGCACTTTTGACATCCATCTGATATACCTTGAAGCCTTTGTGTGCTGCATAAGCTAAGAATATTCAGATGGCTTCCAATCTTGCAACAGGTGCAAAAGTCTGGTCGTAGTCTATCCCTTCTTCTTGAGAATATCCCTGAGCAACTAGTCTTGCCTTGTTCCTTATAATTACTCCTTGATCATCCAACTTGTTTCTGAATACTCATTTTGTTCCAACAATGGAGTGATCCTTAGGCTTTGGCACTAGTTCCCATACTTTATTTCTCTCAAATTGATGCAACTCCTCTTCCATTGCAAGGATCCAGTGTGGATCTTGCTCTGCATCTTGAATGGATTGAGGTTCAATTTGAGATAGGAAGCAGGTATGCAACAGGTTTTGGTTGACCTGATTTCTGGTTTGCACACCAGCAGAGATTTCTCCAATTATTTGGGAAATTGGATGGTCTCTTGATGTTACTAAATCAACAGGAAGAGTTGATTGTTCACCAACCTGTGTTGTTGTTTCCTCTTGTGGTACAACAACTGGCTCTTCAAGTTGTTCTTCAATATGTTGAGCATTTCCTTCATCTTCACTGCTTTCATCCTCTTGAGTAACCTGTAACTTGTTCAAGTCTTCAACTAGAGAATGTTCCTGCAAGGGTTCTATGGTAGAAGAAATCTTCTTCTTGAAAGACATGTTAGATTCATCAAAGGATATGTGAACAGATTCCTCGATTTTTAAAGATGATTTATTATAGACCTTATAAGCCTTGTTGATCATGGAGTATCCCAGAAACACTCCTTCATCAGCTTTGGCTTAAAATTTTGCTAAATATTTCTTGTCATTATTATGAATATAGCAAATACAACCAAAGACTCTAAAATAGTCAGCTTTAGGTTTCTTCCCTTTGAGTAATTCATAGGGAGTCTTTCCCTTTAGTTTATGTATCAGACTTCTATTCAGCACATAGTTGGAGGTGTTCACTGCCTCTGCCCAAAAGGATAGAGGTAGATGAGCATCTGACAACAATGTAGTGGCAGATTCAATAAGGGTTCTATTTTTCCTTTCAGCTACCCCATTTTGCTGAGGAGTTCTAGGAGCTGAGAAAGTATGCCTGATCCCTTCACTCTGACAGAACTCTTGCATAAGAAGAGAATCAAACTCTGTCCCATGATCACTTCTGATCAGGGCAATGTGAGTATTGAACTCAATCTTTATACATTTGAGAAACTCTGTCAGACACTTAAAGTTATCAGACTTCTTCCTTAGAAAGAACACCCAAGTGAATCTGGAGAAGTCATCTACAACTACTAAAGTGTAGGATTTCCCTCCTAGGCTTTGTAATGTGATGGGCCCAAAAAGATCCATGTATAACAGATACAATATCCTAGGTGAATCACTCTTATTAAGTGACTTAAAGCTGTTTTTAGTTTGCTTGCCTAATTGACAAGCCCTGCAGAGTCCTTCCTTCTTATAGGGGCCAGAAGGTAGTTCTCTAACAAGGTTGTCTTTGGATAGCCTAGCAATAGTTCTAAGGTTTAGGTGTCCTAATCTCTTATGCCATAAAATATTTGGTCTACAGACAGAATTAAACAAGCAGATATCTATATCAGTTGAAAGAAAATCTACTAGATAAATGTTACCTTTTCTTTTACCTGTCAACACAGTTGTGTTGTCCTCTGACTTGATTTTGCATAAGGCTTTGCTGAAGGTCACCTGGTAGCCTTCATCACACAGCTGACTGATGCTAATTAGGTTGTGCTTCAGTCCTTCCACATAAGCTACCTTCTTGAAGGTTACTCATCCAATCTGGACTGCACCATATCCTTTAGTCTGTCCAAAGTTTGAATCACCAAAGATAACTTTGGGTCTAAACTTGGCTCTGAAGGATGTGAGGTTGTCCTTGTTCCCTGTCATGTGCTTAGAGCACCCACTATCCAAGTACCATTGCTGGTTAGATGTTGGATAGGTCTTCACCTGCACATAAGACAATTCATTTGTTTTTGACCCAGTTTATCTTGGGCCTAGGTTGATAACCTTTAAATTCTGAAATGAAAGACATCCCAGGTTGACTCTTATAACCTTCAGGATGATATCTCCTTGGAGGTATAATCCATTCAGTATAAGGGTTAAAGATTTGGGATGAAGGACCCTTAGGATTCAATTTTGATTTCCCTTTGAAAAAATTTCCAGAGCTCTGACCTCTGTTCGACGATCTTGGAGCTGCGTTCGACGATCTTGGGTCAGATCGTCGAGCTCCGTTCGACGGTCGACTATAGCAGAGGTCAGGTATTTGAGATCGTCGACCTGCGTTCGACGACTTTGGCTGAGATCGTCGATCTGCGTTCGACGATGTTGCCTGAGATCGTCGAGCTGCGTTCGGCGATCGTCGATCTCCGTTTGGCGATCGTCGAGCTCCGTTCGACGATTTCTGCTGGGACTTAGTTTTCTGAGGCAGATCAGAATTTTTCCTAGCAACCTCTACAACTCCCTTTCCTTTGTCAGAAATGAATTTGATTGGAGTTGTTAGAACTATAGGTTGGCTGGATGAAGCACCCAAGCCCAGTGTACTGTTAAATCTGGAGTTCACTGTGCTTGTGATGTCCATCAGCTTGATGCTTCTCCCATTAAGGGATTCTTCAAGCTTTTTGGCCTCAGAGAGCTCACTTTTCAGTGAAGCTATCTGTTCCCTACAGCAGTCCAACTCCTGAGAGAGTTTGAGGTTTTCTGACTTTAAAGTATTGTGTTCAGATAATTGATTTCTGAAAGAGATAATTTCTTTCTCAGACTTTAGCAGGTCTAAACACAGTGCTTTAAATTCAGATTTAAAGTCCTCTGAACTAAAATCAAAAGAACCAATTACCTGATCTTCTTCAGGTTGAGTCTCTGAGTCTGACTCTGACTCCTCTTATTTTGAATTATGCTGTGAGGCATTGATTGCCATCATGCAGAACTCCTTTTCTTCTGCATCATCCTCATCATCACTGGAGCTGGATGAGGCTTCTGACTCTTCTTCAGTCTCACTCCTGGATTCAGCAACAAACCCTTTTCTTGTATGTTTGTTTTTGCTTGAAGAGGGTTTTCCATTGCCATTCCTCTTGGAGTCTTTCTCCTTTCTTCTTTCTTTCCTGTCCCTTCTGTCCTTGTTCTTGTTCTCTGGACAGTCAGGAACTATGTGCCCTGGTTTCCTGCAACCAAAGCAAATAATGTCTTTATTATTGTTAATGGACTTGTCATACCTTGGTTTATCCTGCTCCTTGTATGATCTCCTTCTGAAATCCTTTTTGGCCATTTTGTAGAATCTTTTGGCCAACAGACTGAGTAGTTCATCATTGCCTGTGGCTTTGTTTTCAGGCAGATCTTCAGTTGCCTTGAAGGCTATGGTCTTCTCTTTTCTTGTGGCTGGTGAGGCAGCCTTCTGTTCTTCCTCTCTATTTTTGATGAGTAGCTCATAAGATTTGAGCTTACCCAAAAGAGCTTCAGTAGTGATCTCATTCAGACTTCTCGCATCCTTAATTGGCCAGATTCTTGAATCCCAAGTTCTAGGGAAGCACATTAGGATCTTGTCATTGAGTTCAGTTAGAGAGATCTTTTTGTCCAATGTTCTGAGTTCACTGACAATTAGACTTAGCCTATTGTACATGTCTCCCACTGACTCAGTTTCTCCCTTTTTGAAATTCTCATATTGGGATATGAGGTGGGATCTCCTATCCTTTCTCTCATCAGCTGAGCCTGAGACTATTTCTGAGAGTTTGTCCCAAATTTCCTTTGCTGAATTGCATTCAGCCACCTTTTGAAATATGTCATCAGACATTGTCTAGGCCAGGATGTTCATAGCCTTGGCATCAGCTACCTTCCATCTCTTAATATCAACATCTGTTCCTGATGGAGGTGGAACAACATTTATACTTGTGTTCTCTGGGGGTCTTGGACACACTGTCAAAACAGAATTAAAAATATCTTCGTCAATAGAATTCATGTATAGTCTGATCCTTGCTTTCCAAAGTGCAAACTTGGATAGATTGCACACTGGAGGTCTAGTGCTAGCATAATCTTTGTTTTGGACCATGATTTGTGAAAGCAAAATCTAATAATAAAATACAAAGGAAAAACAGATCTAACTTGGGATCTTTGGGTTCAGGTGTTAGCCTGTACAACCAATCAGGTATGATATGTTTAACCAACCTGCCTCTGATACCAATTGAAAGTGCAGCTAGATCTGATATACTCTAGAGGGGGGTGAATAGAGTATATGGTGCTTTGAAACTTTTTACAACATTTGTTGTAATATGTGTGAGCAGGGAAGCAGTAATAAAACTAATCACAGCACTAAGTTAAACACAAGCTAATCACAGAGTAATCAAGGCCAGAAACTGAAAGATATGGTACCTAAACACCTAGAGGGGGGGGGGTGAATAGGTGACCTAAACCTTTTTGAAACTTTGTTGGCAGCAAAACAGTTATCTCACAGATTTCTACAGCTAACAGCAATAACAAAATATAAACTGCTAATCCACAGCACAGCACAGCACAGCAGACACACAAATTTATAGTGGTTCCCCAATCTTTGGGTACATCCACTTTCCCCCTTCGCCTATCTAGCAGTGTACTAGATTCGGCCAAACTTCTCCACTATCTCAGAACCCAACTAGGTTCCTATACCTCAGGCCCAAAGCCTTACACTCAGCCACCAAGGCCTACACTCAGCCACCCAGGCCTACACTCAGCCAATCAAGGCCTACACTCAGAGTTCTTCAACTCCTACACTCAGGCAACCAAGCCCTACCCTCAGCCTTTATAATATAGGCTTACAATTCACTCAGATCCAATGGATCCTACAAGTTAAAATTGAATTACAAAAACTAACTCTACAACTCAGAGAATAAGAGAGGAGTTGAGAGTTTCTTGAAGAGTTCTTGGAAGAACTCAGCTAGATCCAAACTGACTTAGCTTCCTTCAAAGCTTCTTGAGTAGAACTGAATTAGTCTGAATCCTCTGCAGTTGATCCTTGACCTCTGCTTCTTGAGATCCAGATGATTCTGAATCCTTCTTCTCAGCCTTAGTTCCAAAGACTGAATTCTTAATTGGAGCTCTCTCTCTCCAACTTCTTAGATCTGCAGTTGGACTGCCAGATCTTCTTGTGTTGATACTCTGTGTACCACTTTTCTGATTACTTGATTAATCTGATCAATTACTTCAAATAGCTTCAACAACTTCTTATTAACACCTTATCAACTTGCTTTCTGTAAACAGTCTGTGCCTATTTATAGGCCTTCTTCATGGTAACCGGCTGGTCCGGTTCATAACTGACTTCTGACATCTCTGACAAGTGCTGTAAACCGGCTGGAACGGCAGCTGTCATGTCATCCAGTCAATTCTTGAAATTCTCTAACTGTCAGATAGTGTCGAGACTTTCTGTTCTTAAGTGTCGACACTTATAGACCAAGTGTCGACACATGTTGTGTAAGTGTCGACACAAGTCTACAAGGTGTCGACACAACTCCTTGTATGTCTCGACACAGATTCTTCTTCAAGTGTCGACACTGAAATTAAGTGTCGACACAAGTACTTGATCTTCTGTAACTTATTGAATTCTTCTAAGTGTCGACATATCTCCTTTGTGTCGACACATCTTCATGTGTTGAAACTGTCAAGTGTCGACACTGCTTCTTGGTGTCGGCACAAGTCTTCAATTTTGTTTCTTCAGCTGAGTGTCGACACATTCCCTTAGTGTCGACACTTGTACTTAGAATATTTTGTAAACTTTTCTGTTCTTTGCTAAGTGTCGACACAGCTCCTTGTGTCGACACTTTCTTCAAGTGTAGAGTCTTCAACTAAGTGTCGACACATTGTGCTGGGTGTCGACACTTTCTTCAAGTATTGACTCTTCTGGTTGTGTGTCGACACATTGTGCTGAGTGTCGACACATACTTTAAGTGTTGACTCCTTTGAGTGTGTGTCGACACATTGTGCTGAGTGTCGACACATTCTTCATATGTTGACTCTGCTGATTGAGTGTCGACACATTGTGTTGAGTGTCGACACTTGTCCTTAGTCTCTGCAGAATTTTGCTGAGTGTCGACACAACTCCAAGTGTCGACACTTTCTGATGTAGACTCAGCTCTTCTAGGTGTCGACACTTCTGCTAAGTGTCGACACAGCTTTTCTGCATTCTTCTTCACCGAGTGTCGACACAGCTTCAAGTGTCGACACTTTCTGTCTGGTGTCGACTCTTCTTCTCAGGTGTCGACACAATTACTCCAAGTGTCGACACTGCTTGTCTGGGTGTCGACACAAGCTTTCTCAAGTGTCGACACTTTCCCTCTGGGTGTCGACACATGGACTTAGAAACTTTTAGCTTCAGTCCAGTGAATACCTAACCTGCACAAGTAACTCAAACAAACATCAAATACATTATGATGTATATCATTGAGTTAGGTGAGGCTTCTTCAAATCAGGTACATTTGACCAATGTACCCAACAATCTCCCCCTATTTGGAGAAGTCATAACCCTTAGTCAATGATATACACCACTCATAATTAAAAATTAGAAAATGATGTAAAGCAGGTATAAGTCAACAGGGTAAACTTAAACATGTAATAAAGCACATATGTATACTCATTAAACATTGCAGAACAAACAAGAAATAGACACATGCTTCTCAACAATCATGAGATATATTTATCAAAAATTATTCTAACATTGTTTTAATACATTTCCATTGTTTTACAAAAATAGTTCATATGTAAAAGATTACAACAATGTTTCTTAGTCTAATCTTGGTCTAGTTCTGATCAGGTTCTTTTATAACTATTCCTTTCCCAGCTTGTACTTTGGCCTTTACAGCAGCAGCAGCAGCAGGCTCAGTATCAGCAGTCTTCTTTCCTTTGAGATCTAGCTTATCATCCTTGATCTTTTGCCTCTCAAAGTAATGATAGGGCTTAGGAAAGTACTTGCTAGGCTCCACAGCTGTAGGAGGTAGCTTTCCTAACTTAGCCTTCCTTCTATACTGGACAATGGCTTCCTGCCTAATCTCATGCTTCCTCCATTCTGCTTCTGAGAACCATTTGTTCCTTTCATGAGCATTGTCCTTGGCTGCTTTCCAGGCTGTGAGAATGATGTTCCTAGAAGTAGGGCTCCACTGTTCAAATCTGGTTTTTGCTCAGCTAGTTCCCTAAACTTCTTCTTTGACAACCTTGTCTCTTCTTCTTTGTCCAAAGCCTCTTGCATAGCTGCTGTTATAGGTTGAACAACCTTTTCCAGAACAACATTAGACTTTCCAGTAGTTGGACTATACATTGTGCTGACTTCTGCATGAACCATGTCAAAATCTGGAGGTGGATAGATCACCTGAGCTACTTCCTGTTGCTCACCTCCAAGATATGCACTTTGAATTCCTGATTCAGCAACATTATCATCATCACACAGGAGAGGATAGCCCAGTGTAGCTCTGATGGAGTTAGATATCCATTTGGCATGGTCAGAGCTAGCTTTGACTAACACCCTCTCCCCCTTTATGACTTCTTGTGCAACATGGTCTCTGACATCATCCTTTTGGAATCTGATCTGACTGTCCAAATACCTGATCCCATCTTTAAAATAAGGTCTAAGCTTTGTAAGCTGTTCAGAAATGACCTTCTGTGAATCCTTGATTGCAGTCTTGATAGCAGCAATTTCTTCTTGAAAGAGTTTATCAAAGTCAGCCTTTGCAGCAGCAGATGATGTTGAAGGTTCAGCAGTCTTATTCTTTAGTTCAGTGACTATAGCATTGTGAGAAGCTGTCAGATTATCATTCATTCTCAACTGATTCTCCAGCACATAGCCTTGCTTCAGTGCTATATCATCTACTTGAGACTTTATCTTCTCTTGGTGGGTTGCTAGATAGACCACTGCATTACCACCCTTTGAAAAACATTCAGTCATCTCCTTTTTATTAAGGTTCATTTCAAACCTTATTGACTTGATTTCCTGTGCCAGATCAAATTGTAGGGTCTTGTGCCCTTCATCAACATAAGTCTCTATTGCTTTCCTTTGTTCATCCATCTTTATTTGCAATGCAATCAGTAATGCACTATAGTCAGCAGTTGGAGCTTGCTGAACTATGGGCTGTGGAGCAATGGATTGCAAGGCTTTCTTGTAACTCTGACTTCTCCTCTTGAAGACATAGAGTTTCTTCTTTTTAGCTTGTTCAGCCTCATCTTCCTCAGACTCTGAAGTACTGGCGATATCAACCCTGTCCTTAGGGCTTGATGGTTTGTCAGCTTGCACATCAAGTGCTTTCTCACTTTCTTGCCTGACAGGCTCTTCCACAACTTGCAGTTGCTCCCCCTCAGCAGCAGCACCCTTCTCTTCAGCAGCAGCAACTTTATCCATGTCAAAGTCCTCTTGTTCTAGATTTAGAAATAGATCTTCCATGGTAAATTCTACTGGTGACTGTGCAGGAGAAGTACTGGGTTCATCAACTACTTTATCTGGAACCACTTCTAGGATAACTGATGTGTCTTGGAGAACAACATCTGGTTCTTGATTTGCTTGCTGAGTTTGCTGATGGACATCAGACAAATCAGAATCTATTACAGAAAAATCTAAAGTATTGAGGTCAGTAAGTACCTCTTGGATAATGATTGTGGCTTGCTCACTGTCCAGAGTAGAGGGTTCTTCTACTGCTGGAAGCTCCCCCTGGATTTCAGCTATCTCTTGAGGAGCAGGAGACTTCTCTGTAGCCACTTCCTCTTGACTATCAGGAGTGAAAACAACTTGTTCTTCACTACCTGAACTGCTGGAGGACTCCTGTGTCACAGGAGCTATCTTCCTCTTCTTCTTTGGAGGTGAATCTTTCTTAGAAACTTGCTTCTCTGGGGTAGGTATTTCCTTAGATAGTACTCTTTCCCACCTGGAAAATATCCTCATATCCATCCTTCTCATATGGTTGATCTTGCTACCAGCAGCATTGCTCATTACCTCTGGTATTGTACCAGCCAGGTAGAGACTAAGTATTCTGCCCAGATTGGGCTTCTTCAGACTTTCTTTAATTTTCTCATACACAACCATTGACCAATCTGTTTTTAGATTGAAGATAATTCTGGTCATAACACTAAACATGGAGGCTGACACCCTGTCATGCCCTCCAGTCTTGCTGAGTATAACTTTCCCCACAATTTCAGACAGGAATTTTCCTTGGTTATTCATTCCTTTCCTGTTGAATACAGATCCTATCTTCATCTTAGGATCTAGACCACACCAGGTAAGTGCTTCCCTGGTCTTAGATGTAGTCACTTCCTCTTCTTCTTGAATTTTAGGTAGCTGAAGTACCTTTCTCAGAGTTTTGGGTGAAATCTTGACCTTGGTTCCATGCACTCTTGATTTGATTCTATAACCTGAGTCATCTACAGAAGCTCCAGTAAGGAATTCAAGAACTTCCTTCTTCCATATTTTGGTTGGTTCTGAAACCAAGTACTCCAATCCAGAATCGGTGACTAGGGTTACCACCGATTTGATTTCTTGATTGCGATCGTCGAACGCGCCACGAACCAGTTCATAGCCTTCATTGACGTTCTCCTCGAGCTTGGGAGCCATTAGGGTTTGTAGAAATAGTCTTTAGAAAAGAGAAATGTCGACACAGAAGTTTGGTCTCGAAACTCTGAAAGCGTGTCGACAAACAAAGACAGAATCCTATTTATACCTTTCTGGTTTGAAGACGAACAGGCGGGATGGATTACTAAAGATGTGTCGATACTGCCAATAAGTGTCGACACTGACTTATAATGTCTCGACACTCATGTGTCGACACAAGTTTAGTCAACAGATTTTATGTGTCGACACTTGGTTATGTGTCGACACCACACTACTCGACATGTAGTCGAGACGTTACTTAGAAAATTCTGAGTAAAACTTAAGTGTCGACACCTCATTGGATGTGTCGACACCAACTTCGACATGTGTCGACACTAACATTCTGAAGTGTCGACACCAACTTCCTAGATGTGTCGACACCATTTTCCTGAAGTGTCGACACTTACTATTCTGTGTCGACATAGACTTGTCTATGTGTCGACACCTTTTTACTTAGCCAATTTTTAGTTCTGTAATCTTAGTCTAAGTTTATCATACCTAGTTCAATTTTGAACCTATTGAACTTAGCTTCTTCTAAGGGCTTAGTAAACATATCAGCTATCTGATTATCAGTTTTAACATATTCAAGTGCAATATCATTTCTTTCTACATGCTCCCTAAGAAAGTGATATTTAATCTCAATATGTTTAGTTCTACTATGTGATACAGGATTATTAGCTATTGAAATAGCACTTGTAGAATCACAGAAAAGTGGAGTTCTACTTACCTGAAATCCATAGTCTTCTAGCTGATGTTGAATCCACAGAAGTTGAGCACAGCAACTTCCTGCAGCTACAGATTCTGACTCAGCTGTGGAGATAGCCACACTAGTTTGCTTCTTACTACTCCATGAAATGAGTCTTCCTGTAACGCCCCGAAACTCAAAGGAGCAAAGGGGGACGTTTTGGGCCAGTTTTGGTTTCTGGCTGAAGGCACACGGCCTGGGACACGGGCGTGTCCCAGGGCGTGTCAAGTGTGTGCCGACACTTAGTCGCGAAGTCGTCGAGTTATACTCGACGATTCGTCGAGAAAGGGCACACGGCCTGCGACACGGGCGTGTCGCAGGGCGTGTCGACCCGTGTCGACACTTAGCCGTGAAATCGTCGAGTTATTCTCGACGATTCGTCGAGAAAGGGCACACGGCCTGCGACACGGGCGTGTCGCAGGGCGTGTCGACCCGTGTCGACACTTAGCCGTGAAATCGTCGAGTTATTCTCGACGATTCGTCGAGAATGGGCACACGGCCTGCGACACGGGCGTGTCGCAGGGCGTGTCGACCCGTGTCGACGATCGTCAAGATGAAATCGTCGAGATTCACTCGACGATCGTCGAGACAAGGCACACGGCCTAGGACACGGGCGTGTCCAAGGCCGTGTCATCCAGTCGTCGTTCTCCCCTCGACGAAATGTCCCGTGTACACGGCCTGGGGGCCCAGGCGTGTCAATGTGACACGGGCAAGGACACGGGCGTGTCCTAGAACCCGTGCAGTGCTCGGGTTGGAAACGGGGGAAAATCATGGGGTACACGGCCGGCTACACGGCCGTGTCAGCTGGAACACGGGCGTGTCAGCTCGAACACGGGCGTGTTCGATACCCGTGTGCGTGTTCAGAAGATTCGATTTTGACGGCGAATGCAGCACACGGCCCTGGACACGGGCGTGTGCCAGGCCGTGTTCGGCCCAGATTGGGCATTTCAGCCCCGAATCAAAGCCGCTCGTTTTCTTAGGTTGAGATCCGACGGCTGGGGATGGTTCCTGAGAGTATATACTCGGGTTTGACTTAGAAAAATCCACACTTTTCACCCCTTTTCATCTCTCCAAACCCTTGGAGAAAGAAGAACTAAGGCAAGAGGAAGAGGAGCTAGATCCGCCATTGGAGGAGCTTCGGAGCTCCGAATCGCAAGCCGACTCCGGATCCACGGAGGCAACGCAAGTGCGGTGATTTCTATCCGATTACATTTCGATGGCGCCAAAGAGGAATGCAAGGGTAACGATCCTCACTTGTGAGCATGATAGCTCTCTTTCTTAGCATAGGAAGCCCTCTCTCGCGAGTTTGCGAAGAGTTGGAGGCGTTCCTTCGGGTAGATATGTAAAGTCCCCGTTGTTTAGCGTCCGTATGCGAGAACGGACATAGGCATTTTGGTTGAAGCCTACCCGGACATGTTAGTCCGGATCGGTGATGTTGCATTGCATAAGGCCGGAGAAGACTCCGTGCTATTTGGTGTTTTCGGGTTTTCTACGCGGTAGATTGCAGCAGGGAGCCTTGGGGACTAACCCAAAGGTGCACCCGGAAAACTGGGCGGACACGAGGTCTTGCCAACTTGGTGGCTTGGAAGCCAACTTGAACATAACCGGGTTATGTGACTTGTGATGAAAATGGGACTCGGTAGAAGTTTGACCTGCGCATATGGTTTAAATTACTGTTGCGGGCGCATATGGTTTAAATTACCGCTGCGTTGTGAGCACGGGTTAGATGGAACCGTACCCACTCTATGTCCTTCGGATTAGGGCCGTTGGCATAGATGAGGGTCTTCGGCGGTCTATGGTTTTAATTACCGTGACCCATGCCAGGAAGACAAACTGCTCATTGTTTGGCCGTCCAAGAGAGGATGGCGGTGAGTCGGCAGACTTAGACTGCATTCACCAAGAATGTGCCCTGAGTGCACGGGGTGTGTGGCCGTTGAGCCTCCGCCTGTGATGAAATGACTATATTTATAATGCTCGCTTATGCTAATGAAATGCAGGGAAGGAGCATCGCCGCCCCGAGTTGGGGGCGGGATCGTTATAATTTGGTCAGCATTGCTGACCGTTGCTTTGTTTGCCACCGTGCGGTGGTTTGTTTGCTTGCAGGTGCAGCTGGACCGAGCGGTCAATAGCGGGCTAAAGCCCTTTTTGCGAAGCTGGCCCTCGAAGGCCCAAGTGAAATGTTTTCTATTTTTATTCATGTATGGCCGGCATGCGTGCCGAGGTTGGTAAATCATGTAACGGACAAGTGAAACTTTTTGTAAGGCCTTAAGGCCAATGTTTTGGGTATTTTTGTATACATTCCTAAATGTTGTATTAGTGGACATTCGTGCTCTTATGATGGGTTCCGCTAGAATGCTTCCGCTAGAATGCTCTGTGTAGGACGTTGAGATTGGTTGGATGGTTTCCATAAGTAACCACCCGGTCTGTCTGTGGTATATGGCGTCGGGCCCCGGCCGGACCTACTGCTATATGTTATGCGACGGATAGGGGGCGTTACAATTTGGTATCAGACTACTGGTTTTGGTCGGGCTTAAACGGAATTCGTGGTCGAATTCTTTTTAAGGGGTGGTGAGCACATTGTGTGCGTCATCGTTATAATGGTAAAAGAACCCATGAATGTCCACTTAGGAATGAAAATACTCGTGTTTGAGGAACCTGCGTGTTCCTATAATTGCTGTTTGCAATGTTATTTGGTCGCTTAACGGTGTTTTGTACCACTATAGGTGACCCGAAGTGGTGTTCGGCCGTCAGAACGCCGAGGTTCTGAGGCTAGTAGTGCACCAGAAGTTGCTCCAGCAACACCTTTGTCGGCTGAAAATATACGATTGGTGGCTGAAGCGGTGTTGGCCGTGATAAATGCGCAGCCTGGGAGGCAAGCGCAGCAGCCCGCTCCTGTGATGGAGCAAGCACCTCTTCAAGAGGCCGAGCCGAGGAGGATGGAGCAATTGGTTGTAGAACCAATAGTGCCAAGGAGGGCGACTGAGAGGCAGTTGAAGCATGTAATGAGCTTTAACCCTCCGTTATTCTCGGGGTTGGGAACCCCATCGCAGGCTGAAGACTGGCTCTCTAGGGTGAAGAGAGTCATGACAGCGACGGAGACGGAGGAGTGGCAAATGACCACCATCGCTACGTTCCTTCTGGATGGGGAAGCGAGGATGTGGTGGGAAGGTTTGGAGCTGCATCATTTGAGAGGTAGACAACTGATAGACGTTCCGATGGAAGAGTTCTCGGAATTGTTCTTAGCAAGATACCTCCCTTCTACTCAGAGGATTTTAATGGAGAATGAGTTCCTGAAGTTGGTGCAGGGTGAGAGGAGCGTGGATGAATATCTCCACGAGTTTACGCGGTTGAGTCGTTATGCTAGCTCCATCATCATGGATGAGGAGCGCAAGACTAATCGTTTTTATGAAGGCTTGAGGGATGAGCTGAGATTGTTACTGTCGGGGCCAATGACGCAGGGTTTCTTAACCTTGGTCAATACTGCCCGGTCCTTGGAGAAGGACATGAAGAGTGTACAAGCGAAGAAAGGCTTGGGCGAGAAGAAATCTGGGTTCAAAGTGCCGACTACTTCAAAGTCTGGCTATCAAAGATTCTTTAAGAAGCATAGGACTTCGGGTCCAGCTCCTTCTGGTGCTTCTGGGGTGACTACGAGTCGGACCCCGGGCGCGTGCTTCACTTGTGGCAAGACGGGGCATTTCGCCCGTGATTGTTGGAGCGGACGTCCTAAGTCCGAAAGGAGGCCAGGAGCTACCTACGAAGAAAAGGGAAAGGCGGTGGAGTCGACCGCATCTCACTATGCTCCGGCCCAGCCAAGGGTTTACAATCTTGGCCAACAGGAGGCCATTAAACAAGCTGACGTGGTGACAGGTACGGTTTAATTTATAGCAAGTCAATTCCTTTATATGCTTGTTATGTATATGTTACCTTACCACTGCTTGTTTAGGATTTGTAATGATTTGTGAAAATCCCGCACGAGCACTCTTCGATACGGGAGCTTCACACTCCTTCTTGTCCGAAGGATTTATATCACGCATCGGAGTCCCTTCTTCGATGGCGAAGGACAAGTTGGATGTGTTGTTGCCCAATGGGTGTTCGATGCAAGCGGTTAGGATCTACGAGGTTAAGACTCGTATTGGGGAGCAGGAGTTCGACCTGCGGGCGTCTTTACTTCCGTTAGTGGAGTTCGACGTCATATTTGGCATGGACTGGCTCTCGGAGCAGCAGGCCCATATAGATTGCGGTAGCAAGGAAGTCAAGCTGGGAGCGAGTCGTGAGACGACTTTTACGGGCTTAAAGGGGTCGAGCAAGACGTTGATGTCTGCTCTTCAGGTGGTGAAGGCGGTTCGTGCTGGAGCAGAACTGTTCTTTACACTAGTGGAGGTTGCAAAGCCGAAGCCCGCGTTGGATTGTATTTCAGTGGTATCGGAATACCCTGATGTGTTCCCCGCAGATCTTCCTGGAGCCCCGCCTCAATGGGAGATAGATTTTACGATCGAGCTAGTGCCAGGTGCAAAGCCTGTGTCACGATCTCCGTATCGGCTAGCGCCTAAGGAAATGGCGGAGCTGAAAGTTCAACTGCAAGAGTTGTTGGAGCAAGGGTATGTGCGCCCGAGTTCTTCGCCTTGGAGCGCACCGGTCCTCTTTGTTAAGAAGAAGGACGGAAGCTTGAGATTGTGTATTGATTATCGGGAGCTAAACAAGCTGACTGAGAAGAATAAGTACCCGATCCCTAGGATTGATGATCTCTTTGATCAGTTAGTCGGGTCGACGGTGTACTCGAAGTTAGATCTCAAGTCTGGGTACTATCAGCTGCGGATAAGGGAGAGTGATATCCCGAAGACAGCGTTTAGTACGAGATACGGGCATTATGAGTTTACGGTCATGCCGTTTGGGCTGATTAATGCGCCGTCGGTGTTCATGGATTTGATGAACAGGACGTTCAGGGAGTACTTGGACCATTTCGTGATCGTCTTCATCGACGATATTTTGGTGTACTCGCAAAGTGAGGAAGATCACTTCAAGCATCTTCATTTGGTGTTGGAGACGCTAAGGAGAAACCAGTTGTATGCCAAGTTCTCGAAGTGCGAGTTTTGGCTATCCTCAGTGGCGTTCCTCGGGCATATAGTGAGTGGAGAGGGTATTGCTGTGGATCCGGCGAAGATTGTTGCGATACGGGAGTGGCCTGAGCTTGCTACGGTAGCAGAAGTCCGGAGCTTTTTGGGGCTTGCCGGTTATTATAGGCGCTTCGTAGAGAACTTCTCGCGGATAGCGCTACCTCTCACTACTTTGACGAGGAAGGAGCATAAGTTCGTTTGGACGCCGGAGTGCGCGCGAGCTTTTGAGGAATTGAAGTGTCGGTTGACCACGGCGCCTGTGTTGAGTTCGCCGGTTGGGACCGAAGGCTATGAGATATATAGCGATGCTTCAGGCAGCGGTTTGGGTTGTGTGCTACTGCAGCACGGAAGCGTGATAGCTTATGGCTCGAGACAGCTAAAAGTGCACGAGAGGAATTATCCGGTCCATGACTTGGAGTTAGCGGCCGTGATTTTTGCCTTGAAGCTGTGGAGACACTATTTGTACGGTGTGAAGATTGATATCTACACCGATCACAAGAGCCTAAAGTACCTGATTGATCAGAAGGATCTGAATATGCGGCAGCGTAGATGGATGGAGTTCTTAGGGGACTATACATTCAAGATCCACTACGTGCCTGGCAAAGGGAATGCGGTTGCGGACGCGTTGAGTCGCCGAGCCCCAGCTCAAGCGAATTGGCTATCAGTGCATGATGAGCGGTTGGTGCAGGAGCTGGAAGCGTTGGAGATTGTTTGTGTGGATAAGCAAGCAAGTGCTGAAGCAGTGCTGAATTGGACTGAAGTCCAATATGACCTGGCTGATCGGATTCGGCAGGCTTTGGATATGGATGCTCATATGAAGCAGTTCATGATAGAGGCTCTGGATGGGTCAAATTCCCAATTCGTCGTGGAGGACGGATTGCTGTGGAAAGGCGGTCGTCTGTGCGTCCCAAGTGTGGGCAATTTACGGGTGGAGTTGTTGTACGAGGCACACCATACCAAGTACTCGATTCACCCGGGGAGCACGAAGATGTACCGCGATATAAAGAAACTGTTTTGGTGGCCGGGTTTGAAAAAGGATGTGGCGCTATATGTAGCGAAGTGCCAAACCTGCGCCTTAGTAAAGGCGGAGTGCCAAAAGCCGGGAGGATTTCTCAAGTCCTTGCCTATTCCGGAGTGGAAATTCGACGACATCTCTATGGACTTTGTGCATGGTTTGCCAAGGTCGCAAAAAGGGAACGACGCCATTTGGGTGGTCGTGGATCGATTAACGAAGGTGTCGCATTTTATTCCGCATAGGAAGGACGATCCGGTGGAGAAGCTGGCGAAGCTTTATGTGGATAATATAGTACGGCTTCATGGTGTGCCCCGCAGCATCGTGAGTGACCGAGATGGGCGGTTCACGTCCAATGATTGGAGGCTGGTGCAGCAAATGTTGGGAACAAAGCTGAAGTTTAGCACAGCCTTCCATCCGCAAACGGATGGGCAGACCGAGAGGGTCAATAGAACCATGGAAGACATGCTTCGCATGTGTGTTTTGGACTTTGGAAAGCAATGGGAGGACCACCTTTATTTGGTGGAGTTCGCATACAACAACAGCTACCAAGCAAGTATTCAGATGGCGCCTTTCGAGGCCCTATATGGTAGAAGATGTCGCACGCCGTTGTCTTGGTTAGAAACGGGCGAGTCGAAGTTGTATAAGCGATCGGAAGTGGATGATGCTACTTCTTTGGTGAGAACCATTCGGGAGAGGTTACTCATGGCTCAGGACCGGCAAGCAAAGTACTATAATGCCAAGCACAGGAACGTGGAGTTCGCTGTGGGTGATTATGTGTACCTAAAGATCAAGCCGTTCAAGGGTGTCTCGCGGGTGCGACGGTTGAAAAAGCTAAGCCCGAGGTACCTTGGACCGTTTGAGGTTCTGGAGCGAGTTGGAGAAGCGGCCTATAGGTTGAAGCTTTCAGTGGAGCTAAGTGGTTTACACGATGTATTCCACATTTCGGTGCTTCGGAAGGCGGTGCAAGAGCCTACGCAAGTGATCGCGGTCGATCAAGTGCCGGTGGATAGTGGGCTAACGACAAAGGTAAAGCCCGTGCGGATTGAGGACTCGGAGGTCAAGCGGCTACGCAATAAAGATATCAGGATGGTCAAGGTCCGGTGGGACAATTGCGGTCGTGAGGAGCTCTCCTGGGAGCGAGAGCAGACTATGCTTGACGAGTATCCGGAGTTGTTCCGCTCAGGTACAAATGTTGTTTTTGTATAACTTTCCTTTATGTAATTTCGTGGGCGAAATTCTTTTAAGAGGGGGAGAGTTGTAACGCCCCGAAACTCAAAGGAGCAAAGGGGGACGTTTTGGGCCAGTTTTGGTTTCTGGCTGAAGGCACACGGCCTGGGACACGGGCGTGTCCCAGGGCGTGTCAAGTGTGTGCCGACACTTAGTCGCGAAGTCGTCGAGTTATACTCGACGATTCGTCGAGAAAGGGCACACGGCCTGCGACACGGGCGTGTCGCAGGGCGTGTCGACCCGTGTCGACACTTAGCCGTGAAATCGTCGAGTTATTCTCGACGATTCGTCGAGAAAGGGCACACGGCCTGCGACACGGGCGTGTCGCAGGGCGTGTCGACCCGTGTCGACACTTAGCCGTGAAATCGTCGAGTTATTCTCGACGATTCGTCGAGAATGGGCACACGGCCTGCGACACGGGCGTGTCGCAGGGCGTGTCGACCCGTGTCGACGATCGTCAAGATGAAATCGTCGAGATTCACTCGACGATCGTCGAGACAAGGCACACGGCCTAGGACACGGGCGTGTCCAAGGCCGTGTCATCCAGTCGTCGTTCTCCCCTCGACGAAATGTCCCGTGTACACGGCCTGGGGGCCCAGGCGTGTCAATGTGACACGGGCAAGGACACGGGCGTGTCCTAGAACCCGTGCAGTGCTCGGGTTGGAAACGGGGGAAAATCATGGGGTACACGGCCGGCTACACGGCCGTGTCAGCTGGAACACGGGCGTGTCAGCTCGAACACGGGCGTGTTCGATACCCGTGTGCGTGTTCAGAAGATTCGATTTTGACGGCGAATGCGGCACACGGCCCTGGACACGGGCGTGTGCCAGGCCGTGTTCGGCCCAGATTGGGCATTTCAGCCCCGAATCAAAGCCGCTCGTTTTCTTAGGTTGAGATCCGACGGCTGGGGATGGTTCCTGAGAGTATATACTCGGGTTTGACTTAGAAAAATCCACACTTTTCACCCCTTTTCATCTCTCCAAACCCTTGGAGAAAGAAGAACTAAGGCAAGAGGAAGAGGAGCTAGATCCGCCATTGGAGGAGCTTCGGAGCTCCGAATCGCAAGCCGACTCCGGATCCACGGAGGCAACGCAAGTGCGGTGATTTCTATCCGATTACATTTCGATGGCGCCAAAGAGGAACGCAAGGGTAACGATCCTCACTTGTGAGCATGATAGCTCTCTTTCTTAGCATAGGAAGCCCTCTCTCGCGAGTTTGCGAAGAGTTGGAGGCGTTCCTTCGGGTAGATATGTAAAGTCCCCGTTGTTTAGCGTCCGTATGCGAGAACGGACATAGGCATTTTGGTTGAAGCCTCCCCGGACATGTTAGTCCGGATCGGTGATGTTGCATTGCATAAGGCCGGAGAAGACTCCGTGCTATTTGGTGTTTTCGGGTTTTCTACGCGGTAGATTGCAGCAGGGAGCCTTGGGGACTAACCCAAAGGTGCACCCGGAAAACTGGGCGGACACGAGGTCTTGCCAACTTGGTGGCTTGGAAGCCAACTTGAACATAACCGGGTTATGTGACTTGTGATGAAAATGGGACTCGGTAGAAGTTTGACCTGCGCATATGGTTTAAATTACCGTTGCGGGCGCATATGGTTTAAATTACCGTTGCGTTGTGAGCACGGGTTAGATGGAACCGTACCCACTCTATGTCGTTCGGATTAGGGCCGTTGGCATAGATGAGGGTCTTCGGCGGTCTATGGTTTTAATTACCGTGACCCATGCCAGGAAGACAAACTGCTCATTGTTTGGCCGTCCAAGAGAGGATGGCGGTGAGTCGGCAGACTTAGACTGCGTTCACCAAGAATGTGCCCTGAGTGCACGGGGTGTGTGGCCGTTGAGCCTCCGCCTGTGATGAAATGACTATATTTATAATGCTCGCTTATGCTAATGAAATGCAGGGAAGGAGCATCGCCGCCCCGAGTTGGGGGCGTGATCGTTATAATTTGGTCAGCATTGCTGACCGTTGCTTTGTTTGCCACCGTGCGGTGGTTTGTTTGCTTGCAGGTGCAGCTGGACCGAGCGGTCAATAGCGGGCTAAAGCCCTTTTTGCGAAGCTGGCCCTCGAAGGCCCAAGTGAAATGTTTTCTATTTTTATTCATGTATGGACGGCCTGCGTGCCGAGGTTGGTAAATCATGTAACGGACAAGTGAAACTTTTTGTAAGGCCTTAAGGCCAATGTTTTGGGTATTTTTGTATACATTCCTAAATGTTGTATTAGTGGACATTCGTGCTCTTATGCTGGGTTCCGCTAGAATGCTTCCGCTAGAATGCTCTGTGTAGGACGTTGAGATTGGTTGGATGGTTTCCATAAGTAACCACCCGGTCTGTCTGTGGTATATGGCGTCGGGCCCCGGCCGGACCTACTGCTATATGTTATGCGACGGATAGGGGGCGTTACACTTCCACCTAGGAATTGACAGGATCCAGTAGTGCTCTTTCTATCTTCTTTGCATCCTGCAAAGTCTGCATCTGAATAGCCTGTTAGATCAAAATCTCCATTCCTAGGATACCAGAGGCCTAGATAAGGTGTGCCCTTTAGATATCTCAAAATCTTTTGACTGCAGTCAAATGAGACTCTTTAGGGCAGGCCTGATACCTGGCACAAACACATGTAGCATACATGATGTCAGGTCTACTTGCAGTCAAGTATAGTAAGGAGCCAACTATCCCTCTATACAAGGTTTCATCTACAGGTATCCCTGCATCATCCTTGCTAAGAGACATACTTGACCCCATAGGAGTCTTCATGGTACTGGATGAATCCATACCATACTTCCTTATGAGTTCTAGGGTGAACTTGGACTGACATATGGATAGACCACTTTCAGTCTGTTTAACTTGGAGACCCAAGAAAAACTTCAGTTCTCCCATACTACTCATCTCAAATTGACCTTGCATAAGTTTTGCAAACTTTTTGCAAAGGCTGCTTTCAGTAGACCCAAATATAATGTCATCTACATATATTTGGACTAGTATGACTTTGCCTCTAGATTCCCTAAGGAATAGAGTCTTATCTATTTTCCCCCTTGTGAACTTGTTCTCAATGAGGAAACTAGACAGGGTTTCATACCAAGCTCTAGGAGCTTGCTTTAACCCATACAATGCTTTCCTAAGTCTATAGACATAATGAGGTTGAGTTGGATCAACAAAACCTGAAGGCTGCTCCACATAGACTTCTTCCTTAAGATTACCATTTAAGAATGCTGACTTGACATCCATCTGGTAAACCTTGAATCCTTGATAGGTTGCATAGGCCAAGAACATCCTTATGGCCTCCAGTCTGGCTACTGGGGCAAAGGTTTGATCAAAATCAATACCTTCTTCTTGCCTATATCCTTTTGCAACCAGTCTTGCTTTATTCTTAATGATGACCCCTTGTTCATCTAACTTATTTCTGTAGATCCACTTAGTTCCTATAACATTGTGGTCTTTAGGTTTAGGAACCAGTTCCCAAACCTTGCACCTTTTGAACTGATTAAGTTCTTCCTGCATTGCTTCAGTCCACTGTGGATCTTGTATAGCTTCTTCAAATTTCTTTGGTTCTATTTGAGACAGAAAACTTGAATATACTACAGTATTCTGATTTCTGCTCCTTGTCTGAACACCTTGTCTTGGATCTCCAATAATCAGCTCTACTGGATGATCTCTTAGATGCCTGTTGGCTGGAGGCATTCTTACTTCTGGTTGTACTTCTACAGCATCTTCATCATGCTGAGTTCCTTGTACTTCTTCAGCTCCTGGTACATGTAGTTCTCCCCCTGGACATAAGCCATCTTCTTCTACTTGCTGTCTTGCAGCAGGTACATCTTCTATGGTTAGCTTGTCCATCTTCTTAGTAAGACCTGTGGGGCTGCACACACTACTAGACAACTCATTGTTAATAAGTTTTGTCTCATCAAAAACTACATGCACAGACTCCTCTACAACTTGTGTAGTCAAGTTGTAGACTCTATAAGCCTTACTATTATTGCTGTACCCAACAAACACTCCCTCTTGGGACTTGGCAGCAAACTTAGTTAAGTAAGACTTTCCATTGTTAAGTATGAAGCATTTGCAACCAAAAATCCTGAAATAGGATAGGTTTGGTTTCCTGCCTTTCACAACTTCATAGGGGGTCTTATTTAACCTTTTAGTGATGGTAGCCCTATTTATCACATGGCATGCAGTGTTAACTGCTTCAGCCCAGAAATACTCAGGCAGTGATGTATCACTAAGTAGGGTTCTACCAGCCTCTATCAAGGTTCTATTCTTCCTCTCAGCAATGCCATTTTGCTGAGGTGTTCTAGGTGAAGAGAATTCTTGAAATATCCCAAAGTCTTCACATAGTTTTGTCATGCTTTCAGATTGAAACTCAGTACCATGGTCACTTCTAATTTTGACCACAGTACTATTTAGTTCATTCTGAATTTGCTTGACAAAGCTGTAGAAGACACTAGGTGTTTCAGATTTCTGCCTTAAGAAGAACACCCAGGAAAACCTTGAGTAGTCATCAACAACTACAAAGGGATAGACCTTCCTACCTAAGCTGTGAACTGGCATTAGACCAAAGAGATCCATATGCAAGAGGTATAAGCACCTCACAGCATCTTTGTTCTCAATGCTTTTAAAGGTGGATTTGGTCTGCTTGCCCTTTTGACAAGCTGAGCAAATGCCATCTTTAACACACTTAACTTGAGGACCATTCCTCACTAACTCTTTGCTAAAGAGTTTGCTAATAGTCTTGTAATTAAGATGGGCAAGCCTCTTGTGCCATTTGACACATTGAGAGACTGTCTCATCAGCTACAAGACAAACTGGAGAACTATTGTTCTCAACCATAATGTCTAGACAATAGACATTTCTCTTCCTATAACCTGTCAAAATGATCTCTTGATCACTTGACCTCTTGATATGACAACCATTTTTAACAAATGAGATGTCATACCCTACATCACTTAACTGACTTATACTTATAAGGTTGTGTTTCAACCCTTTAACATAAGCCACTTGAGTAATGGTAACAAGGTTTGAAGAAATGTTACCAAACCCTTTGATGATTCCTTTTTCAGAACCACCAAAGGTCACTTTAGGACAATTTTTGATTGGAATGTAGTCCTTCAGTAGTCCCCTTGTTCCAGTCATATGTCTGGAATATCCACTATCCAAGTACCATGTTGGGGTATGGCCACTTGGATTCACCTGCAAAACAAATTAATGAACCTTAGAACCCAAAGTAAACTTGGGTCCTTGGTGATTGTTAGTTTGCAACATGACATAGCAACCTACTGGCTTTCCACCAGGTAGCTTGCTACTCCCATTGGCACTTGCATTGTGCCAACAGTCCAAGGCAAAGTGGCCAACTTTGCCACAGCACCAGCATTCAAACTTGTTGTACCTTTGCTTAGGTACAGACTTGGATGTCTTGACTACAGCAGACTTATTGAATGTTGGGGCTTTGCCCTTGGACTTGGACTGATCCTGAACAGTCCTAGCTGGTTTAATAAAACCCAATCCAGCCTTTCCTTTATGATGAACAAATTCATCAATCAAGGGTAGCACTGATTTAGGTTTTGAAAACCTAGCAACTAGCTCTCTTTCCTTCTGAAGATTGATCTCCAGTCTCTTAATTTGATCATTTTTATAGGTGATAGTTCCCATCTGAATCACAGTAATGTGTTTCAGCCTGGCTACCTCATTGAGCTTTTGATCAAATTTCTTCTCAAAATCTGTTGCAGCTGCCTTGAGATCAGCAATCTCCTTTGCCTGACTTTTGGCTAGGGTCTTGCTTTTCTTATAGGCTTGCAACAGTACTTTATATTCATCTAAGAGCTGATGAATATCTCCCTCAGATTCAGAAACACTTCCATCACTTGATGAAGATGAATCTGACTCTGAACTAGGACTGGAATCTGAACTTTGAGTTGGACTTTGTACCTGACTAGGTCCTGGCTGCTCCAGGATTTTGGTACTTTCAGTCAATGCCATCATTCCTTGGCACTGACACTCTTCTTGTTCATAGATTGATTCCATGATCTGCATAAACTCTTCTTCTTCTTCAGCAAATAGCCCTATGTAGGCTTCAGCATCTGTTTCAGTGTCTGAAGAAGAAATGTCTGAAAGAGTCTTCTCATTCTTTGCAACAAAGGACTTCTCCTTCTTTCCTTTGAAGTGTGTCTTCTTTTTGTCACTGGATTCTTTTCTTCTCTCAGGACAATCTGCAATAACATGACCCTGTCTATTGCAGCAGTAACACACTATCTTAGACCCAGTTGCCTTGCTAGTCTTTGTCTTTTTCTTGTCCTTCTTTGAAGGCTTCTTCTCCTGATACTGGACTTCTTTCCCTTTGGAAAATGAAGGTCTGCACCTCCACTGTTTCTTCTTCAGGAATTTCTGAAAATGTCTGGTGAATGCAGCAAAGTCTTCATCACTTTCACTGGTTGTAGACTTTGTGCTAACAGACTCATCAGATTCTGATTCAACTACCTCTGGAGGAGGAGTTGATGACTTAGTACTGCCCTTTCTAGGTACTTCTGACTTGAAGGCAACAGTCCTTTCCCTGTGCTCAGTCCTTGTTGATTTTTCCTCCTCTTTTCTCACTGACAGCTGCATCTCATAAGACAACAACTTGCCAAATAGTGTGGGAGGAGGAATTTCTCCCAACTTTGCCATTTCTCTGATGGCACAGATCTTGGTGTCCCAATCTTTGGTTAGGGACCTTAAGAACTTATCATTCAATTCATAGTTAGTGAACTCTCTTCCATAGGACATGAGTTCATTAACAATTCTATAGAACTTCTTGTAGCATTTAGTGATGCTATCTCCTCTTCCTTGCCTAAAGCTCTCATACTCTTGATTAAGCAAGGACTTCCTATCTTGCCTAACTTCTTCAGAACCTTCCATATAGACAATGAGAGTATCCCACATCTCTTTTGCTGTTTTACAGTGAATTAAGTTCTGAAAAGTGGCATCATCAATGGCACTTACTATAATGTTTTGTGCCCTCTTGTCCATAGTGGCTAGGACAATTTCATCCTTAGTCATCTCAGAGAAATCCTTTGGAGTTCTCTGTGTAGCATCCAAAACTGAAACCTTCATGGGCACATATGGCCCCTCTTTGACTGTGATGTAGATTCTAGGGTCAGAGGCCTCCATAAATAGCCTAACCCTCTCTTTCCAGATCCCAAAGATCTCTTTTCTGCATATGGGCAGTTTCATTGAACTCAATTCCTTGTGATTCTCTGAAGAACCCATGTTCTTGATTTTCTTGAAACTGTGTTCTGACTTATACTGAATCTGCCAAACTGGATCTCCTCAGACAGTTAGTCCTTTTTGAGAAACCTCGCTTTGATACCACTTGAAAGATATGGTACCTAAACACCTAGAGGGGGGGGGGGTGAATAGGTGACCTAAACCTTTTTGAAACTTTGTTGGCAGCAAAACAGTTATCTCACAGATTTCTATAGCTAACAGCAATAACAAAATATAAACTGCTAATCCACAGCACAGCACAGCAGACACACAAATTTATAGTGGTTCCCCAATCTTTGGGTACATCCACTTTCCCCCTTCGCCTATCTAGCAGTGTACTAGATTCGGCCAAACTTCTCCACTATCTCAGAACCCAACTAGGTTCCTATACCTCAGGCCCAAAGCCTTACACTCAGCCACCAAGGCCTACACTCAGCCACCCAGGCCTACACTCAGCCAATCAAGGCCTACACTCAGAGTTCTTCAACTCCTACACTCAGGCAACCAAGCCCTACCCTCAGCCTTTATAATATAGGCTTACAATTCACTCAGATCCAATGGATCCTACAAGTTAAAATTGAATTACAAAAACTAACTCTACAACTCAGAGAATAAGAGAGGAGTTGAGAGTTTCTTGAAGAGTTCTTGGAAGAACTCAGCTAGATCCAAACTGACTTAGCTTCCTTCAAAGCTTCTTGAGTAGAACTGAATTAGTCTGAATCCTCTGCAGTTGATCCTTGACCTCTGCTTCTTGAGATCCAGATGATTCTGAATCCTTCTTCTCAGCCTTAGTTCCAAAGACTGAATTCTTGATTGGAGCTCTCTCTCTCCAACTTCTTAGATCTGCAGTTGGACTGCCAGATCTTCTTGTGTTGATACTCTGTGTACCACTTTTCTGATTACTTGATTAATCTGATCAATTACTTCAAATAGCTTCAACAACTTCTTATTAACACCTTATCAACTTGCTTTCTGTAAACAGTCTGTGCCTATTTATAGGCCTTCTTCATGGTAACCGGCTGGCCGTTTCATAACTGACTTCTGACATCTCTGACAAGTGCTGTAAACCGGCTGGAACGGCAGCTGTCATGTCATCCAGTCAATTCTTGAAATTCTCTAACTGTCAGATAGTGTCGAGACTTTCTGTTCTTAAGTGTCGACACTTATAGACCAAGTGTCGACACATGTTGTGTAAGTGTCGACACAAGTCTACAAGGTGTCGACACAACTTCTTGTATGTCTCGACACAGATTCTTCTTCAAGTGTCGACACTGAAATTAAGTGTCGACACAAGTACTTGATCTTCTGTAACTTATTGAATTCTTCTAAGTGTCGACATATCTCCTTTGTGTCGACACATCTTCATATGTTGAAACTGTCAAGTGTCGACACTGCTTCTTGGTGTCGACACAAGTCTTCAATTTTGTTTCTTCAGCTGAGTGTCGACACATTCCCTTAGTGTCGACACTTGTACTTAGAATATTTTGTAAACTTTTCTGTTCTTTGCTAAGTGTCGACACAGCTCCTTGTGTCGACACTTTCTTCAAGTGTAGAGTCTTCAACTAAGTGTTGACACATTGTGCTGGGTGTCGACACTTTCTTCAAGTGTTGACTCTTCTGGTTGTGTGTCGACACATTGTGCTGAGTGTCGACACATACTTCAAGTGCTGACTCCTTTGAGTGTGTGTCGACACATTGTGCTGAGTGTCGACACATTCGTCATATGTTGACTCTGCTGATTGAGTGTCGACACATTGTATTGAGTGTCGACACTTGTCCTTAGTCTCTGTAGAATTTTGTTGAGTGTCGACACAACTCCAAGTGTCGACACTTTCTGATGTAGACTCAGCTCTTCTAGGTGTCGACACTTCTGCTAAGTGTCGACACAGCTTTTCTGCATTCTTCTTCACCGAGTGTCGACACAGCTCCAAGTGTCGACACTTTCTGTCTGGTGTCGACTCTTCTTCTCAGGTGTCGACACAATTACTCCAAGTGTCGACACTGCTTGTCTGGGTGTCGACACAAGCTTTCTCAAGTGTCGACACTTTCCCTCTGGGTGTCGACACATGGACTTAGAAACTTTTAGCTTCAGTCCAGTGAATACCTAACCTGCACAAGTAACTCAAACAAACATCAAATACATTATGATGTATATCATTGAGTTAGGTGAGGCTTCTTCAAATCAGGTACATTTGACCAATGTACCCAACAGAAACAAACATAAACACAAGCAAAACCAGAAGACACAAGGAAATATAGTGGTTCCCCTAAACTTGGGTACATCCATTCTTCTACCACCCTAGGTAGGAATCCACTGCAGGATGAGTTGATCAGGTGTCCTGGGCACCAATGAGCTTTTGATAAGGTGCTCAAAAACCAAAGCAGATTTTTTGATCATGTGTCTTGCCACCAATGAGCTTTTGACAAGGTGCTCAAAAACCAAGCTCAAACTTTTGAAGGGAGTTTGAGAAACCCTTTACAGAGAGGGGGTGAGAGAGTGATGGAAGTCTTCTCTTTCTCAAACAACTGAGAAGACTATGTGGATTGTTGATGTCAAAGCTCCCCCTGAATCCTTGAGATCTTCAGGAAGAAAAGCTTTGCTGAGGGTGATAGGCCTTCAAAGATTGAACTCCAGCAATAGATGATTTCAACAATGACTGAAATGTTGAATGTCTGGAGTCTGGAAATATGTTGGCCTTGAACACTTTGAAACTAAAGAGATCTGAAGATTTCTGAAATGATTGATCTCCTTGGATGAGTGTTCTTGAGAATTCTTTGAGACAAAATATTTTTGAATGTATCTCTGTACTCTGTGTGTCTCTCTCTGTATTCTATTAGAGACAAAAAAAATTCTATCTTTTATTCTCTGGTACAGAATAGAATAACATTCTCTGTCAAGTATAGCCGTTAGCCTGCATTAATTGCATCCTTAATTGCAAAATCTCTTCTGGAGGAAAGTCCATAGAAATATTCCTTGAAAAATACCTTGAAACTTGGTCCAGAAATGAATGAAAACGGCTAGGAAATCTCTGAATTAATTGCAGAATAACTCCTTAACTGATTTGAAATTGAATCTAGAAACATCCTTGAAGTTATCTGAAATCGTCGAACTGAGCTCTGCTATCGTCGAGCTGAGCTCAGCGATCTGGAAATATACAACAGCAAAATATCGTCGATCTGAGCTCAAAGATCGTCGAACTGAGCTCAGAGATAAAGATCCAAAGCAGAGTCAAAATCGTCGACCTGAGCTCACCGATCGTCGAACGGAGTTCGACGATATAATGAGGTTGAGCTCAGCGATCGTCGAATGAAGTTCGACGATCTGTCGAAGTTGAGCTAGACGATCGTCGATCGGAGTTCGACGAATCGTCGTGTTGAGCTCGACGATATGACTTAGTCTCCAAATAGAAAATTCTGATCTTCAGGGCAGCTTCCAAACCTAGACTTCTAACCCTTAGACTCAATTCTAATTGACCTATTGAGCTATACAGGAGGTCAAGCATTGATTCCTAGAGACATAGTGATCCTGACCCAAATTAGTAATAGGGTGATCCAACACGGAGGCTTGTAGAGGATGTTCATGACGAATTGCAAGGGCCTACTTTACTCCGGGGTGACAATGACAGTGCTCTCAAACTGGTAAACAATCCAGTGTATCACACAAGGACCAAGAATATTGAGATCGAGCACCACTTCATAAGGGAGAAGGTGTTGGAGGGATCTCTTCTGGTCGGGCATGTTCGGAGTGTAGATAATCTTGCTGACATCTTCACGAAGCTGCCGTCGAAGGGTCCATTTCAGCGGTTATGTAGCTTGCTGGGCTTGATCACCACTTCCCACTTCAAGGGAGAGTGTTGAAATTTGTGAAGTGGAAGTGGGTGATGGGCAGGCCGGGCGGACTGTGCATCCTGAGCGGTCTGAGTCTGCGGCCTGGGCGGACTACAGGTTGCGGCCTGGGTGTTGGCTATCTTACCTTGGCTGTTGAGGTCGGAATATGATGCCCGAGCGGTCTGAGTCCGCGGCCTGGGCGGACTGCAAATTGCGGCCTGGGTGTTGGATGTCTTGGTGGCTTGGCTAATTGAGAAGCGGCTTGTGCGGCCTGGTATGCAGCTTGATCGGTCTGTTATGCGGCTTGGTTGGAAAATGGCCAAGGATGTCGGGCCTGGAGAAACGGACTGAGCGGACTGCGGTTTGCGGGTAGTAGGTAGTGCCTTGTTCAGCGACTTTGTGTTGCAAGCTTGTGTTTACCGGCGGGTTGGGTGCCTTATCCGCGGGAGGCTTGCGGACTAGCGTGTTTGCGGTGTCCGCTGTGGCGGACTGGCCTTGGAGTTTGGCTGTGGCCCTTGCCGAGCTATGGTAGTACAGCAGGTGTTAGCTGCTGTGGAGGACTGCTCGGACTGATGTCGGAGTCCGGCTGTTGGCCGTTTGGGTAGCTGTGCGAGTTGCTTTTGGCGATCTGCTTACCTTGGTAGAATTGGAGATCTGCGTACCTTGGAGGTATTGTCGAGCTGCTCACCTTGGTGGAATTGGCGATCTGCTTTGGGTATTGGCGGATTGGGCCTTGTCCGCCGAGCTCGCGCTAGGCCTTTGGTGATTTACTGGACTTGGTGACATTCTGTGACAAGTCTAGTGTGTCCGCAGTATCCACCAAGTCCGATGTTGACCGGGCAGACTGCCTTTGGTCGTGGACTTGTCATGGATGGAGGCTTTGCCCTTGTGCTGTGCGGACTGCCACTTGTATGTGTTGACTGTCACTGAAGGAGTTGTGGCTGTCCATGTGATGATGTGTGTGGACTGTGTGGATTGTACCATGTACGCATAGTGTTGGCGGTCTAGTTCTAGGCCACTTGGTAGTGAACATCGTGCCTTACTTCTGGCGGTTTTCTTCGAATCCGGCTAAGTCTTTGCGGACTCAGCAAACGGATGTTTTGCTAGTGCGCGGGCTGGGGTGGTGATTCTATTCACTAGGGTGGTTACCACATTCCTCACCTCGCCTATAAATAGAACACACCCGGCACGTCTATAGTAACAGAGTGAATTGTAAGTTGGGCATGGGCAAGTGTTGCGGTCTGCGGTTTTCTGTCCGTGCGGGTTGAGTAGTGTTGATGGTTTGCTGTGTGCAGGTCACGCCGCTAGCTTCAAGGAGCTAGGAGTTGGGCATTGAAGTGTGCTGTCTCTATGGTCTCAGCTGGTCGCTTCTGCGGCTTGTCAGTTTTCTGCTTCAGCTTGTCCAAGTTATAATAACTTGTCCGCTGGTCTCAGGCCGGTAGGCGGTCTATTCCTCAGTTCTTCAGCAGGCATCGAATAACGGTGTGTCCGCTCGACCTCGGCGTCTCGGCATACTCCGTATGTTATTCGTATTGTAGCAGTTGCAGCTCTGGCGGCTTCGGCGACCTTTTCGGACGAGGCGGTCTCGACTGTCTCCAGTGTTGTCCGCCCGGCTTGTGTTGTACTTTCTGTTTGTAGCTTGTGTACTAGCGAAATCATGTCTCGCTACATATACTTCGCCTTGTAAAGAAGTGTGTATGAATATAATACCTGCTTGTTCTTCCATTTGTGGTTGGTGCTGAGCTTTCTCCTTGGGTTTCCGCATAATCAAAGTTTTAACTGTGTAGTTCTGGGAATATTAATTTGGCTTTAGGCTATCTTGTTGACCGCTTTGAGAAAATTTAACATAGGGTTCACTTGGAACCTAGCACAAAGGCATGTGGCAAACATGATATCAGGTCTACTAGATGTAAGATATAATAGGAATCCAACAATTCCCCTATATAACTTCTGGACAACAGGTTTCCCATGTGGATCAGAATCTATTACAGAATTAGTAGCCATAGGTGTTTTCTTTGCTGAGGCATCAGCCATCCCAAACTTCTTAAGAAGCTCTTTAACATACTTAGCTTGGGAGATGAAGATACCATCAGGTAGTTGCTTCACTTGCAGACCAAGGAAGTAGGAGAGCTCACCCATGCTACTCATCTCAAACTTAGAATGCATGAGGTTTGGAAACCTCTTGCATAGCTTAGAGTCAGTAGATCCAAATATGATGTCATCCACATAGATTTGTACTAACAAGATTTTATCCTTATGGTGTCTAGTAAATAGTGTTTTATCTACTATGCCTCTAGTGAATTCATGCTCTAACAGAAAGCTAGACAAGGTCTCATACCAAACTCTTGGAGCTTTCTTTAGACCATAGAGGGCTTTATGCAATTTAAATACATGATAAGGATGAGTTGGAGAGATAAAACCTGAAGGTTGTTCAACATAGACTTCTTCTTTTAGTACTCCATTCAGAAAAGCACTCTTTACATCCATCTGATATACCTTGAACTTCTTGTAGGCAGCATAGGCAAGAAAGATTCTGATTGCCTCTAACCTTGCAACTGGTGCAAAGGTCTGATCATAATCTATGCCTTCTTCTTGTCTATATCCTTGAGCAACAAGCCTAGCCTTGTTCCTCACAATTGCACCTTGGGCATCTAGTTTGTTTCTATATACCCATTTGGTTCCAATGACCGTGTAGTCTTTGGGTCATGGAACCAAATCACAAACTCTACATCTCTCAAACTGGTTGAGTTCCTCTTGCATAATAATGATCCAGTGGGGATCCTGCTCGGCATCATGTATGGATTGAGGCTCAACATGAGAGAGAAAACATGCATGCATCAGGTGTTGGTTGAGCTGATGCCTTATCTGTACACCTACTGTTATGTCTCCAATCACTTGAGATCTAGGGTGATCCCTTAGTATGACAAGATCAGTGGGTGGAGTTGGTTCAGTAGCAACATTTTGATTTAATTCCTCTTGTGGAATTATGTTTGCTGTTGGATGAAGTTCTGTCACTTCAGTGCTTTCTTCTTCACTATCTTCATCAACTTGTGGAGAAGGATGTGTTGGAGCCTCATGGGTGAGGTTTAGTCCATCTAATTTCTCACACAAGTGAGGTACCTGCAAAGGATTACTGGTAGAAATCTCTTTCTCCTTACAAGACATGTTAGTTTAATCAAAGGTAACATGTATAGATTCCTCAATTTTTAAAGTTGATTTATTGAACACCCTATAAGATTTGCTTACTTGGGAATATCCTAGAAACATTCCCTCTTCGGCGTTAGCTTCAAACTTTCTAATGTGTTTCTTATTGTTATTATGTGATAGCATACGCAACCAAATACTTCAAAATAGGCGATTTTAGGTTTCTTCCATTTAAGTAATTCATAGGGAGTACTATTCTTTAGTTTATGTATCAAGCTTCTGTTCAGTACATAATTTGTTGTGCTTACAGCCTCTACCCAAAAGGATAGGGGCATGTAAGCATCTGCAAGTAATGTTATTGGAGTTACCATGGTGATCTAGAAGTGGTCAAACATATAATCTCACTGCCAACGCGATATGAGCCTGCAGGGTCGCACATAAGAGATGTGGAGAAGTTGGATGATTGACTGTGTTGGTAAAGGTTACCAATCACCGACCTGAATGGGGTTATGGGCAAAGTGTTGCCTTAAAGAATCGTCGGGTTGGGCAAATGTTGCCTTGAAGGACAGGTATGAATAGTCGACCGAAGGTCGACGAGAATCGTCGAGTATTGTACTCTGATTCTCGCCGATCGTCGCCGATTCTCGCCGATTGATTCTCACCGATTCTGGAACCCTAAATTCTGGGTGGTCTGCGGATAGCGATATTCCTAAGTCTATTTATGCCTTTGGTATGAATACACACTTAGGGTTTTCGGGATCCTCTCTCTGACCGAAGATCTATGCGTGCTAGTCGAATCGAAGCCGACGGAAGTGTTCTGACGTTCGTTCGCTCCGCCGATCCCGAATCCCGCCGACGGAAGGGTTCCTCCGCCGTGCTCGCTCCGTCAACCCCCTCCTCTCCGGCGATCGTCGCTGGTGTTGCTCTTCCTGGTGCGGACCTAGCAGCCCGTGGAGAAGCAAGGTGCGGTCTTTGTCCTTCCCGATCTTCCGTGCGACGGAGAGCTCGGAGTTCTCCCGCTCGTGTGGATTTCTGCAGAGACATGGATATTATTCCACGTAGAACTCGCCACTAGCAAGAAGACGAAGCTTGGAGCATCTCCGTTGAGTTGTGACTCAACGCCACCGAGGTAATTTTTGCCTAGTTGTTTGTTAACTTCTTGATTCAACTACCGTGGCCCGATCCCATCTCTTTTGGGTTTTCTTGATATTTTTATTCTTCCGCTGCGTGCACAAGTGTTGTGCCATCCTCATAGAGAAACCTAACAGTGGTATCAGAGCGAGGTTGCGGCCATGATTGTTGTATTGGAAGTTTTGTTATTCCAGTGCGTGTAAACCTAGGGATTTAGAAGTGTTCTAAATGTCTAGATTTAGTCTTGGTACCACGCTAAGAACGTCTGGAATTTCGTGAAATTTCTAATTGTTAGAAATTGTAGTCTCCTTAGCAGTAATCATCCCTCGATTTTGTTATGGATTTTGAATCCAACATAGAGAGATGAGCTTGTCTACTGCTTTAAGTTGAGTTGTCTTTGCCTTTGTCCAATGCATGTAAATTTGAGGATTTGGAAGTTTCCGGATGTTCAGATTTAGCCCTTCCTTCTATCAAATGTTGATGGTGTCAGGTTGTGCACATAAGGGATGCATGTGGTTTTAGAAAATTGTTTTTCTTTGGATGTGCACATTGATCAAATATTGATCATGGTTAATTGTTAACCTATAATTAAAAACCCTTCATCAAATATTAAGTGTTCGGATGCCTTCCGATGGATGATACTCTTCCTGCCTCGATCGATGAAGTGTGGGCTTGCCAAAGCAAGGTGCATTAATCTATCTTGGTAAGGGTGCGAGCGGATAATTGTGATATCCCACTATCGACATCGGGTCCAACTTAACTAGGTGACCTCAAAGGTTGAGTGCCTAGAGGCATAGGGTTGGCATGCACCATATGATGGATGCGAGTAAGGAGTTATTCACCAACCATACAAGAATTGCATGAGGATGCAATTGGCAAGTGTTGCCTACCTAAATAACCGCATCGTGAGAGGAAAGCCAAAGCTGACTCATTGTGTTGGTGAAATACGGATCTTGTCCACTAAGAGAGTAGCTCGCATGAACTCTCCGAATTGTTAGTGAGGGCTATCATTTCGAATAAAATAGTGGGAGTGTTTTAATTGAAGTCCAAATTAAAATAAATTGTATTTGAAATTTTGGTACTGATTTTATTCTGCATAAATTCTTGTAGAATTCCATGGCAAGTGTTTCACACTCCACTTTGTCTTTGAGAGCCATCCTTGAGAAGGATAAGCTTAGTGGGACAAATTACATGGACTGGTATAGGAACCTGAGAATTGTTCTCAGGCAAGAGCGAAAGCTCTATGTCTTGGTAGAAGAAGCCCCCGAGGTGCCGACCGGGAACTCTTCTCGTGCTGAGAAGGATACTTATAAGAAGTATATTGATGATGCTTTAGATGTCGAATGCCTTATGCTTGCCACTATGAACTCTGAGCTTCAGAAGCAACATGAGAGCATGGGGTGCAAGGAGATTGACGAGCATCTCAAGAAAATGTTTCAAGGGCAAGCTCATCAAGAGAGGTTCGACGTCACAAAAGCGTTGTTTCAGTGCAAGATGGGAGTTCGAGACTCAGTAGGGACTCATGTACTCAAGATGATTGGGTATATAGAGAACCTTGAAAGGCTGGGTTTTCCTCTTGGTCAAGAGTTGGCCACAGATCTGATCCTGCAATCGTTGCCGGACAGTTATGAGCAGTTCGTCTTGAACTACAACATGAATGAAATAGACAAGACACTGCCCAAACTCCTAGGCATGTTGAGAACTGCCGAAATCAATATGAAGAAGGCCAAGCCTGCCAGCCCCATACTGATGGTGCATAAGGGCAAGGGCAAGGCCAAGGGCTCTAAGAAGACGAAGGTGGGACCTAAGTCATATCTTGAGCCCAAGTCTTCAACACTGATGAAAAAGAAAAGCACGGTGAAGGAAGGGAAATGCCACCACTGTGGCAAGGCTGGTCATTGGAGGAGGAACTGTCCTTTGTACATTGAAGGTCTGTAGAAAAAGAAGGGAGGTATGACTTCCGTTTCAAATATTCACGTTATAGAGATAAACCTTTCTGCTCCTTCATCTTGGATATTGGATACCGGATGTGGTTCTCACATTTGTACAAATGTGCAGGAACTGGGAAGGAGAAGATTGTTGAGTAAAGGGGAGGTGGACCTCCGCGTCGGCAATGGAGCAAGAGTTGCTGCTGTAGCCGTAGGGGTTTACCGTCTTTCTTTGCCCAGTAGGCTTGTAATAGAACTAGATAATTGTTATTTTGTTCCGGCCATAACTAGAAACATTATATCTATTTCATGCTTGGACATGATTGGATTTTCTTTTATAATTAAGAACAACTGTTGTTCTATATTTAAAAATGATGT
The DNA here is from genome assembly GCA_039583875.1 of Platanthera guangdongensis. Classification (NCBI taxonomy): domain Eukaryota; kingdom Viridiplantae; phylum Streptophyta; class Magnoliopsida; order Asparagales; family Orchidaceae; genus Platanthera; species Platanthera guangdongensis. The sequence goes on from CM077150.1 coordinate 120,728,363, forward strand.
TTGTTATGCTGTAGCCCAATTGTTTAATGGTCTTTATGTTTTGAACTTGGACCATCTGATCTGTAATGTTGAAAATAATAAAAGACTAAAAACAAATGACTCGAACCCTACTTTTCTCTGGCATTGTCGTTTGGGCCATATCAACGAGAAGCGCATATCCAAGCTCCATAGAGATGGACTTTTGGACTCATTTGATTATGAATCATTTGAGAGATGCGAATCTTGTTTGTTAGGCAAGATGACTAAATCTCCTTTCACTGGTTATACTGAGAGGGCTGAGGATCTATTGGGTGTTGTACATAGTGATGTATGCGGACCCATGAGTTCCATGGCTAGAGGTGGGTATTTCTACTTTGTTACATTTACTGATGATTTCAGTAGATACGGATATGTGTATCTTATGAAGTGCAAATCCGAGACCTTTGAAAAGTTCAAAGACTTCAAGAATGAAGTAGAAAACCAGTTGGGTAAAAGGGTTAAAGCACTCCGATCTGATCGAGGTGGCGAATATCTGAGTCATGAGTTTCGTGATCATCTGAAAGAGTGTGGTATTGTATCACAGCTCACTCCACCTAGAACACCACAACATAATGGTGTGTCTGAGAGGAGAAATCGTACACTGTTAGACATGGTACGTTAGATGATGAGTCATGCAGACTTGCCTGTTTCCTTTTGGTGTTTTGCTTTAGAGACTGCTGCAATGACATTGAATCGCGCTCCAACGAAGACGGTTCTGAAGACACCAAATGAGATATGGATTGGGAAGCGTCCTAGTATGTCGTTCATTAAAATTTGGGGCTGTGAGGCATACGTGAGACGTCAATTGCCTGACAAGCTGGAACCCAAATCGGATAAATGTTATCTGGTGGGATATCCTAAGGAAACGAAAGGGTATTACTTTTACCTACCGTCTGAGGACAAAGTGTTTGTCGCAAGGACTGGTGTCTTCTTGGAGAAAGAGTTCTTATCAAGAAAGACTGAAAAGGTATAGCTTGAAGAAGTTCAAGAACCACATGTAGTGAATGAACCGGAATTGGATTCTGAGTCAGGACTGCAAGATGTTGTAGCTAGAGAACCTGCTCAGGGAACACAAGTCCTACGTAGATCTGGTAGACCGAGGTTTGAGCCGGAGAGATATGGATTTCTCGTGTCTCAAATAGGTAATGTGTTGCTTATGGATCATGATGATGAACCAGCAACCTACCAAGAGGCTATGAATGGACCGGACTCCGACAAATGGCTTGAGGCTATGAAATCCGAAATGGACTCCATGTATGCAAACAAAGTATGGAACTTGGTGGAACCACCTGAAGGGGTAAGACCCATAGGGTGCAAATGGGTCTTCAAGAAGAAGACCGACATGGATGGGAATGTACAGACATTCAAAGGGCGACTGGTGGCTAAGGGTTTCAAGCAAATTCATGGTATTGACTATGATGAGACCTTTTCCCCTGTTGCCATGGTAAAGTCTATAAGGATATTGCTTGCTGTTGCTTCGTATTATGACTACGAGATCTGGCAGATGGATGTCAAAACGGCTTTCCTTAATGGAAACCTCCTTGAAGAAGTGTATATGACACAACCCGAGGGGTTTGTATCCCCAGATGAAGCCACTAAAATATGCAAGCTGAATAAGTCCATCTATGGACTGAAACAGGCCTCTCGAAGTTGGAATCTTCGTTTTGATGAGAAAATCAAAGAGTTTGGTTTCATCAAGAATGAAGATGAGCCTTGTGTTTACAAGCGAATCAGTGTGAGCATTGTTGTCTTCCTGATATTGTATGTAGATGACATACTATTGATTGGGAATGACATTCCTACCCTGAAAGTTGTTAAGAACAACCTAGGGAACTGCTTTTCAATGAAGGATTTGGGTGAAGCGACTTACATACTCGGTATTAAGATCTATAGAGATAGATCGAAGAAGTTGCTGGGTTTGACCCAAAGTACGTACATCGAAAAGTTGTTGAAGCGGTTCAACATGTTTGAGTCCAAGAAAGGATTTTTGCCCATGTCTCATGGTGTCAATCTCTCTAAGGACCAGTGTCCGAAGTCTTGTGAAGATAAGGACCGCATGAAGTTGATTTCATATGCTTCGGCAATTGGATCAATCATGTACGCGATGTTATGTACTCGACCCGACGTCTCCTTTGCTTTGATCATGACTAGCAGGTATCACTGAGACCCCGGTGAGTGTCATTGGATTGCAGTCAAGAATGTCTTGAAGTACTTGAGAAGGACTAAGGATGTGTTCTTGGTGCATGGTGGAGAGGAAGAGCTCGTAGTAAGTGGTTACACGGATGCTAGCTTCCAAACTGATAGAGACGACTCCAAGTCTCAGTCAGGTTTTGTGTTTTGCCTGAATGGAGGAGCTGTGAGCTGGAAGAGTTCCAAGCAAGAGACAGTTGCTGATTCTACAACAGAGGCCGAGTATATCGCCGCAGCTAATGCGGAGAAGGAGGCTGTATGGATTAGGAAATTCATCGGCGAGATTGATGTAGTTCCTAGCATTGTTGGTCCCGTAGTTCTCTACTGTGATAACAATGGTGCAATTGCACAATCTAAGGAACCTAGATCCCATCAGCGCTCCAAGCACATACTTCGGCGGTTTCATCTTATTCGTGAGATTGTCGAACGAGGAGATGTGAACATTTGCAGAGTGCCGACTGAGGAGAATATTACGGATCCACTGACAAAGCCTCTCGCGCAGAGAAAGCATGATGGTCATACTAGATCGATGGGTATACGATACCTAAATGATCAACTCTAGTGAGAATCTTGTGGATAGCATGTAAACATATATTTTGTTGGCCATTTGTTCATATGATGAACAATGTACCTAGTTTTTCTCTTACAATTAATGGCAAGTTCTTTTATTATGAGTTTTTCTATATGATAGTTAAATGTTAACATAATAGATACCCTTAGAATGTTCGCTTCCATGGGATATCAAGTACGTGACTTGAATGTGAGAGCCAATGATTTATTTGAAGCTTCATTCTTAAAAGGTCCCTAATCGAGTATCATCATAGAAACTAAGGGTGATGATGGTACATGAAGGCTAGCACGTGCGTTGACTGATGACCGGTTCTCACAGGTCATGATATTGTGATATCAAGTCATCACGTGGGTACTTGTTAGTGAACAAGTTGTACTGGACAGACCCAACCTGAGACTACTCTGTGGATTGTCATCCAATCGTGTCACGAGTAGGTCTCAATTGACAATGGTGTTATGGTCCTTTGACCTGAAGTCACAGCATTCATCAAGTGAGGAAGAGCGTGCTTTGATGCCATCTAAAGTCTTCCTTGAGAAAGATTGATGATAAGGATGGTTGTTGGGCATGTTACGAATCATTTGGGTGTTTGTGTGTGAGCAGATATGGGATTTGTCCTCCTGTATGACAGGAGTTGCCTCCATGGGCCCCTTGATGGAACTGGACTGAGAAATGCATGGCCATGCTTAGTTGAGTCAATATGTGATATTGGACTCACCATTCTCTGGAAGTCCGTCCTGGATCAAGAAACTTGGATTGAGCTATTACGAGGGTGACACGGTCCATGCCTCTAGTTCTTTCCGGATGTAAGGGACAAAGGGACAAAGACAACGCTGATACATTGGTCATAAAGTCTTATGAGTTATAAACTCTTATTACTTGGGGAGCAATGATGCATTGCTAGATGCCGCTAAATTTTTTGTGAGGTTTTTGATTTGATACTTTCAAGATCAAGTGGGAGTCTGTTGGAGTTACCATGGTGATCTAAAAGTGGTCAAACATATAATCTCACTGCCAACGCGATATGAGCCTGCAGGGTCGCACATAAGAGATGTGGAGAAGTTGGATGATTGACTGTGTTGGTAAAGGTTACCAATCACCGACCTGAATGGGGTTATGGGCAAAGTGTTGCCTTAAAGAATCGTCGGGTTGGGCAAATATTGCCTTGAAGGACAGGTATGAATAGTCGACCGAAGGTCGACGAGAATCGTCGAGTATTGTACTCTGATTCTCGCCGATCGTCGCCGATTCTCGCCGATCGTCGCCGATTCTCGCCGATTGATTCTCACCGATTCTGGAACCCTAAATTCTGGGTGGTCTGCGGATAGCGATATTCCAAAGTCTATTTATGCCTTTGGTATAAATACACACTTAGGGTTTTCGAGATCCTCTCTCTGATCGAAGATCTATGCGTGCTAGTCGAATAGAAGCCGACGGATGTGTTTCGATGTTCGTTCGCTCCGCCGATCCCGAATCTCGCCGACGGAAGGGTTCCGCCGCCGTGCTCGCTCCGTCGACCCCCTCCTCTCCGACGATCGTCGCTGGTGTTGCTCTTCCTGGCGCGGACCTAGCAGTCCGTGGAGAAGCAAGGTGCGGTCTTTGTCCTTCCCGATCTTCCGTGCGACGGAGAGCTCGACGTTCTCCCGCTCGTGTGGATTTCTACAGAGACGTGGATATTATTCCACGTAGAACTCGCCACCTGCAAGAAGACGAAGCTTGGAGCATCTCCGTTGAGTTGTGACTCAACGCCACCGAGGTAATTTTTGCCTAGTTGTTTGTTAACTTCTTGATTCAACTACCATGGCCCGATCCCATCTCTTTTGGGTTTTCTTGATGTTTTTATTCTTCCGCTGCGTGCACAAGTGTTGTGCCATCCTCATAGAGAAACCTAACAAATGTGCTTGCAGCTTCAATTAGGGTCCTACTTTTCCTTTCAGGTACCTCATTTTATCGGGGAGTTCTTGGAGCTGAGAAGCAGTGCCTGATACATTCCTTCTCACAGAACTCATGCATAAGAAGAGACTCAAACTCTGTGTCATGATCACTTCTGATCAATGCAACATGAGTAGAGTACTCAATCTGTATGGTCCTGAGAAAATCTGTAAGAACTTTAAAGGTATCTGACTTAGATCTCAGAAAGAACACCCAAGTGAACCTTGAGAAGTCATCTACGATAACTAAAGTGTAGGATTTCCCTCCTAGGCTTTGTACACCAATGGGTCCAAAGAGATCCATGTGTAGCAAATACAAAATCCTAGGTGAATCACTTTTATTAACTAACTTAAATATAGATTTAGTTTGCTTGCCTAGTTGACAAGCCCTGCAAAGGCCTTCCTTCTTATAGGACCAGAAGGTAAACATCTTACAAGACTTTCTTTAGATAGCCTAGCAATGTTTTTCATGTTTACATGTCCTAGTATTTTATGCTATAATTCATTTTGATTGCAAACTATATTAATCAAATTAATGTCTGAATTTGCATAATAGAAATCAACTAAGTAAATGTTTCCTTATCTATTTCCAATTAAAACATTTTGTTTATCTTTATTAGAAATAATCCAAGTTTTTGAGTTGAAATGTACCCGATAACCTTCAACACATAATTAGCTTATAGAGATGAGGTTATGTTTGAGTTCTCTTACATAAGTCACTTTTTGAAGGTGACTGCTCTAATTTTTACTTCTTTATAGCCTTCTGACTGGCCACACTTTGAATCACCAAAGATTACCTTTGGTCCTAGCTTGGACTTGTAGTTGATTAAATTGTCCTTGCTGCCAGTCATATGTTCAGAGCATCCACTATCCAGGTACCATAGTTGATTAACTACTGGACAGCCCTTTTCCTGCAATGTAATCAGTTAGTTGTTCTTGACCCAGGTTACCTTGGATCCTTTATATTACTGATATGAAAAACTAGATATCACAAAAAATTCTAGTTGAGATTTGCATCCTAATGGATGATATCTTTTGGGTGGAATTATCCAATCAACTAATGGATCAAATGGCTTTTTAGATTTAATAGAGTGGTTGTTATGGTTATAATTTTTGTTAAGTCTTTCTGGGTTTGACGAAATGTTGTGAGTTTGTCGACCAGAGTTCGACGAATTAGGATGGCATTATCGATCTCTTCCCAGAGAATGAACATAGTCATTTTCTCTGCCCGATGTTCATCGATCTCTGCTCGACGAACCATACAAAATTCGTCGATCGCAGTAAGATGAATAATTATAGTTAAACTCTGCATTTAGAGTTCGTCGACTAGAGTTCGACAAACTCGCTACATTTCATCGATATGAGTTCGACGAAATTTGCTGAACTTTTTTTTTACCTAAGGTTTTTTGATTTCTGTTATTTTGACTTTTTGAGTTAGGCATTTGTTCTGTGGTTTGTTTGTTGGTTATTATTTCTTTCCCTTTAGTAGAAACAAATTTAATGGGTGTGGTTAAAATATTTTTCTTGAGAATGGGTGGCAAACTTGATGATGCACCCAAGCCCAGCTTGCCATTTAGTCTGACATTAATAGTGCTTGTAATGTCCATCAGCTTTAGGCTTCTCCAATTGAGATTTTTCTCAAGTTGTTTGGCATCACGTAGCTCAGGGTTTAAAGCATTAATTTGTTCATTAGCTAATGTGAGTTCATCTTTTAGCATATTGTTTTCAGAAATAACATTTTCTTGGTTTCCTAGTGTTTCCCTAAGTGTCTTAATTTCTTTTTCTAAATTTATTAGATCAATGCACATGGTTTTAAATTCAGATTTGAATGAATCAGAACTATAATCAAAAGTAGAAATTACCTGCTCAGCTTCAGATTCTGAAGCTTCTTCACTGTCAGATGCATCTTCATCTGACTGGCTCTAGGAGGCATCAATGGCCATGAGGCACACTTCTTTGGCCCTTGCCTCTTCTTCTTCTTCACTGGAGCTGGAAGATGATGATTCATCTTTTGTTTCACTCCATCTTTCAGCTACAAATACTTTCTCCTTCTTTTTATATTTGTTGGAGGAAGACCTGCAGCTTTGCTGTCTTCTAGAATCCTTCTCTCTTCTCTTCTCTTCTTCTGATTTTCTGGACATTCTGAGAGGAAGTGTCCAGGTTTCCTGTAGCCAAAGCAACCACTTCTTTAGTGGGGCTTTTACCATACCTTGGCTTGTCATCTTTCCTGGATGACTTTCTTCTGAAGTCTTTGTTTGCCATTTTGTAGAATCTTCTAGAAAATAGACTAATCAACTCTGCATTGATTGTTGGAGTCTCTGTCTCCTCAGCAGCCTTAAATGCAATGTTGTGCTCCTTCCTTGCTGGTGGAGGTGTTCTCTGCTCGGTTGCTTCTCTGGATTTGATGAGATTCTCATAGGACTTTAGTTTTCCTAAAAGAGATTCAGTGGAAATCTCATTTAGGCTTCTGGTCTCCTTGATGTGACAGATCCTTGAATCCCATGAGTTTTGGAAGCACATAAGGATTTTGTCATTCACCTCTGTGAGGGTGATGTCCTTATCCAATGTTTTTAGCTCATTGATGATTGAGCTCAGCCTATTGTACATATCTGCTACAGATTCCGTTTCCTCCTTCTTGAAATTCTCATATTGTGATATGAGGTTGGATCTTCTATCCTTTCTTTCATCAGTAGATCCAGCCACCATTTGATTTAGAGAATCCCAGATGGCCTTGGCTGATGTGCATTCAGCCACTTTCTAAAAAATGTCATCTGACATTGTTTGAGATAGAATGTTTATTGCTGTAGCATCAACAATTTTGGCCTTCTTCTGAGCCTCAGTCCACTTTGGTGGTGGAACTGCATTTGTGCTTGATGCTGCTGTAGATGTAGAGGCAGTGGCTTGAGGAAGACCTGCCAAGATAAAATTGTAGATATCCACATCAATAGAGTTCATATATAACTTAATTCTTGCCTTCCAGATCACAAACCTATTTAGATTACATACTGGAGGTCTGGTGCTTGCAAAGTCCTTATTCTGTGACATGCTGTGAATATAAATCTAACAGAAATAAATAAAAGGCAGATCTAACTCATGATCTTTGGTTCAAGGGCAAGCTTGTACAACCGAAGGAACCTTGCTCTGATACCAATTGAAAGTATGGGTTAGATCTGAAATACTCTAGAGGGGGGGGGGGTGAATAGAGTATTTAGGGTTTATAAAATTTTTCTAACTAATTCAATCTAGTTCTAGTGCTGCAGAAAGTAAAGTAAAAACACAAAACACAGCAACCTAGAAAGCACAGACACAACAAGAAAAAAGAGCAACCCAGATAACACAAGAATTTTATAGTGGTTTCCCTAAACTTGGGTACATCCACTCTTCTACCACCCTGGTAGGAATCCACTCAGGTTTTTGATCAGGTGACTACCACCAATGAGCTTTTGATCAGGTGCTCAAAAACCAAACCTCAAGTCTTTTGATCAGCTGACATACAACCAGGAATAACTTTTGAAGGGAGTTAAGAACCCTTTATACAGTGGGGGTGAGAGAGTGATTTTTGTCTTCTCTTTCTTAGATACAACTGAGAAGACTTTTGTGGATATTGATTTTAGGAAAGAGCTCGCCCTGAGATATTGAATGGTTCAGGAAGTTGAAGCTTTGCTGCAGGGTGATAGGTATTCAAACTTGTAGCCTTGACCAGAAAGTATCTAGGAACTTCTTGACTGATAGAGTATTGGTTGTCCTCTGAAGTATCCTGGGAAGAAGAAGGAAGAAGTCTCTTGATCTTGAATATATGTTCTTTTTTCTTCTTCAGCTTGTTGATGTTTCTCTGATCTCGGGCTTGTTTGTCTGTATCACTGTATTCTGTATTTCTGTGTGATTGTTATGCTATTCCAGAGAACTGTGTATTGTCTTATGTATCCTATCTACTTTTGAGAGGGAGATGAAGAAATCATTTTTATATTTTCCATATAAAGTTTCCATTTGAAATTTGAATTTCTTCTGCATTCATTGCTGACGGCCTGGAGAATATTTTGCATTGATTGATTTCCCCAACTATCTCATTGAAAAACAGCAAGCAATAATCCTGATGAAGACCGTAATCAATGCTTGCTTCTAACGGTAATATTCAGAGAATATTTTAGCATTGATTACTCAGGAATTCTTATAATAGAATAAGGACAGAAGGATGGAAATATCTAAGTCTGGAACTTCATAGAAATCATTGAGCAGAATTCATCGACCTGGATTAAGAGTTCGTTGACCTGAGAAGTCAAGTTTGTTGACCAGATGATAGTTGTTCGTCGACCTGAGATCCAAGATCGTCGAGCTGAGGACAGAAATGCTTTCTCTAAAACCTTATCAACTCTGTGCATCAAGATTATCGAGCTGAGAATGAAACTTCGTCGACTGGAGTTTAGAATTCCATGTTTCTTGGACTCAAAAATGTTTTTAAGTAATGTGTCCGGAAATCTTCGACCTGAGAACTAAGTTCATGGACTAGAGTTAAGTGTGACGAATTCTGGACTTGCTGTTGAAGTATACTCAGGAATTCGTCGACTTGAGATTCAAGTTCATCGAGCTCAGCTCAGAGAATTGTCTCTGATTTCGTCGAGATGAGCACGACTTTTGTTTACATGAGTTCGATGAACGTCGAACTCATTTCTTGAGTCTCTGAAATTTTTCTAAGTCTTGAGTCTTTATGCAGTCTGTTGATGGCTGGTCCATGTAGTGTTGACTCTAAGGACTTGGCCTACACTCTAGGACATAACCATGACCCTGGCTATACATGTTTGGTAAGATGATCCTAACTTAGTGAACCTAGACCAAATCTAACTAGGGATCCAACATAGTGCGTTTTCTCGAAGGCTAGAATGCAGGTTTGAGGAAAATGCACTGTCGTGCATTTTCTTAGCACATGGTCCTTTGTGATCGTGCATTTTATTTGTGCAGGAGAAACGTCGAGCTGAGCTCGACGATCTTAACGCACGGTTAACACACGATTTCTTCGGAACCGTGCGTGAAGGAAATGCACGGTTTTCCTGTAGCTTCTTGGTTGTTTCTTTCTGTGGCTTATCGTGCGTTGTGTTCACGCACGGGCGGCAGCGCCCGTGCGTGAGTAAAATGCACGGTTCCACCGTTTCTCCCTACTTTCCTGCTTTCTTTCGCTACCCATGTGATTTCCTTCACGCACGGGCGTGAAGTAAAACGTACGTGGCAACGCTTCTTCTTCCTCAAGCATTATCTGCGCGCGAATATCGCACGGTTCACGCACGGTCGGGCGCCAGACCGTCCGTGATAAATTTTCTGATCTTTTTCTATTTAAGCACAGATTTCTCACCATTGAGGGAGATCCGATTCTACGCCAACTCCTCCACGTTTTTAGGGAGAAATTCGCCGTTCCACCAAGGGGAGAAGATCCGGGCAAGCATTCAACGCCAAATCCAAACCGGAGCTTCCTCTCGGCCTCCTCCTTCATCCTAGAGCTTCAAAAGGGGATTTTATCTTGATTTCTCAACCAAGCTAGAGAAGTTGTGCCATCCTCCACCGGCTCGTGACACGAAGAAGATGGGTCCATTGGGTGTGAGTGATAACCTCCTCTACCTCGGACGCAGTTGAGGATCGAGCTAGGATGTAGAATTACAACCCGACGAATCCTACCGTGAATCCTCAGCAAGACTTCAGATTCGGTCGATTTCGCACAATTTTTTTCTCTTGTTGTTGATAGTATAGTTGATCTCTTATATTTGATGAAGTATGCTTATTGTAATATATGTTTATGTGTAATCATGTCTATGTAATTGTATGTTTTCGTTATTTACTTGAGGTGCTCCCTTATTTTCCATCCGCCATCCATCTGTTCTTGCCACAATAGCGATTGTTAGTGGCGTGTGTAGCGAAGAGGTGCTTACGACCCTCATATTCCTCGGTTTGTTTGGTTCTTAAGCTTGTCTACTCGTCCATCCGCCTAGTGATTCGATGTATAGCGGCCCGTGTAGTCTTCCGTCCCACCTGGCGAAGCATCGCATAGCGGCGTTGCATAGGAGTAGTTGTTAGTTATTTGCTTTATTTTATTGCAACCATCAAAACCCCCTTAGTTAACTCCGACCTAAGGACTTCAATCTCAAGTCCTCCTCGATATTAACTCCCCCCTTTCTGTGTTCCTTAAAGAGATCGATACTTGGGAAAGCCACCCATTTCATATTACTTGTGCGGCCGTTACACTTGTCGTTCAACGCATCATGTTTTTGGCACCGTTGCCGAGGAACACATTTGTGTGAGTTTTAGGAGAGGGGGATAGTAGATTGAAGCCCTTTCCATTTATAGATTTCATGTTTTTTATTTTCTTTAGTTTTAAGAATTGTTGCTTATTTTTTTGTTCCTTTTCCAATTTTAATTTTTTAGTAGCATGCATTCCCTTTTCTTTTATCTGCTGGTGTATAGTTACTTTTTGCTTAAAATATTTCTGTTGGTGAATTCTTTCTTGTTGCACCATATATTCTTAAATGAATATCCTTTGTAGATGGTGTGGGGATTATAGGCATAGTAGTGATGAGTGCTCCATTGAAGATAGTGAGCATATTTCTCATGGTTCAGTGTATGGAGCACCATCCTCTTATGATCCTTCATACACCAAACCCAAGTCTTATGGTCACTTATCTTCTACGCCTTCACCTTCTTCTTATTACTCTCTGGTCCCATCAGGACCGAGGAGTAATGGAAAATGGTGTTTGTGTTGTCGTAGCACAAAGCACGCGTTGAAAGATTTTGCAGAATGACAACGCCAGTTTGAGGAGGATGATGAACCGGGTATTCAATTCATTCCATCCACCTCTCAATCGGCTACCACTTCTGATTCTGATGATATATTCGCAGTACCACCTTGTCTATGGGGAACTGCTGCGGATATGCCTATAAGACTTTCTCCTAATCGGTGTGACGATGTTGCGGTGCCGTCTCTCCCTATGCATTCTTCCCCTCTTTTGGATTCACCCCCATAGGAACCCGCACATATTTTCTCTGATGTTGTTGTTCCTCCGCCTTCTTTGAAATAATTATCTAACCCTATTTTTAGTAAGTCAGTTGATGATGTTAGGCCGAATTGTGGTTCTGAGCCTGAGGATGTGCCAATGTATGACGAGGATATTATTTTAATTAATGGAAAGTATTACGTCTTGGAACATGTGGATGCATCGAGGTGTGTTGATGAGGAGATCCTCTTTGTTATGGAAGCTTCCACATCTTTGATGGATGAGGAGGTCCAAACAACCAACGAGGACCTCGAGCTCGCGGATTCCCCTCGCCATGACTCATATGACACCGACGGTGATTTATGTTTGGATCCTGCTGGGAGTGAGTCTGGGAACACTCCCCCTATTTTTGATTATTTTAGTTATTCATCTCCTTTATTTCTAGATCCCCTTTCCATACCTGAGCCCGTACGGGTTTAGTCTTTGCCGGTGCTTTTGGAGGACTTGGAGCTTTCAGTTCGAGTCATGGATGATAGCATCCTCTTTCACGAGGAGGTTGATTCCTCCTCTGCTGAGGAAGCTCCATTTATTGCTCTCTCCTCTGGTCGTCTCCCTGTAGATGATACCTTGCTGGGCAAGGATTTTTATGTGATAAGATGGGCGAGGACCAACACTCCTTCTCTTCTTATTTCTTATTGTCTCTACATGTGTTGGGCAGGTATTCTTATTTAGGTAGAGGGGTAACTATTTTATCTCCGTATAGGTACCCGTTACTGAAAAAGATATTGGAACAGTTACCTATGCATTTTTTATTTCATAGAACCATTAGCTAGAACCTTTTCCTTAGCTGAATAAGTCGTGCTGGGATGACAGTAACCCTAGTACTTATCTTTCATTTTCTGCATTTTTATTTTTCATGTCTATTTTAGTTTTAGTATTTCTTTGTATTTTGTATATTTTTCTTTTGTTTTTGCGGAGCTCACCCCTGCAGGTATTCATGACAAATCGCATTGGCGAGGTTGTTATTATTCGTATGGCGGAGCAGCTTCTGTTTTTCATGCTTCTTCTGGTATGCTCACTGGCTGAGCATTGGGTAACCTCTTCCCTTGCCTCTATTTGAATTAAATTTCAATATCATTTGCTGTGTAGCTTAGTTTAAGTCTGGGGGAGAGCCGGTATTTGTTACCTTCTGCACGCGCACATTTCATGTGCATACTATAAGCTTCTATTGTTTATTTTGATTAGTTCATCGCATCGCACATCACTGCACCCACATGATCGCGTGTTTAGCTGTTAATGTTCTGCGAGTTAAACTCATTTCTTTGGTATGATTTGGGAAATTTTTTGTGCTGCCATAGGATTGTGAGACGGGGTAAAATGTTGACCTTGCTGTGCTCCTAGTCGAGTGCTCTCGTCTCGTGTAAAAAATGTAGTAGATTTAATTTTCATGTATACTTATAGTTTTATATTTTTCTATTTGCGTAAATATTTTTTATTCTACTCAAAAATTGGTGAATCCGGTGTGAATCTAACGATAGTGTAGGGATGTGTGTAGGTGGCCGTTAGGTTCGTATTGCTCGAGTCGGGATGATGGATAGTCTTTCTCGTTAGCTAAGAACTTACCCCAAGCTATTCTTGAAACATGTGTACAGGTTAGTCATGCATGAGCGTGATGTAGGCCATCATTTTGGCTCGGTTGAGCTTTGTACTATTCCTAACTGAAAGATATTGTACCTAAACACCTAGAGGGGGGAGGGGTGAATAGGTGACTTGAATCTTTTTAACATTTTATGGCAGCAATCAGTTTCTAACACAGATTTATATCTACTTTTGCACAGCAATCACACAACAATCACAGCAAACCACAACACACAGTAGACACACAGTTTTATAGTGGTTCCCCAAGGTTTGGGTACATCCACTTTCCCCCTTCGCCTATCTAGCAGTGTACTAGATTCGGCCCAACTTCTCCACTATCTCAGAACCCAAAACAGGTTCCTACACCTCAGGCCCAAGGCCCTACAACTCAGCTTCTTCACAAAGCCTACACTCAGCCACAAAGGCCTACACTCAGCCACCAAGGCCTACACTCAGCCACCAAGGCCTACACTCAGAGATTTCAATCTCCTACACTCAGGCTCTCAAGCCCTACACTCAGCCTTTATAATTACAGGCTTACAAGACTCAGATCCAAAGGATCCTACAAGAAAATATGAATACAATAATATTAACTCAGCAACTCAGAGACAAGAGAGGAGAGTTGTGAGTTTCTTGATGAGTTCTTGGAAGAACTCAGCTGAAATCAATCTGACTTGGCTTTCTTCAAAGCTTCTTGAATGTATAACTCAATAAGATTGACTCCTTCTGCAGTTGATCCTTGATCTCTGCTACTTGATATTCAGAGTAAATCTGAACCCTTCTTCTCAGCCTGGTTCCAACAGCTGATTTCTTGGATGGAGCTCTCTCTCTCCAACTTCTTAGATCTTCACTTGATAGCTAGATCTTCTTTAATTACTTCAACAACCACTTTCTGTAGACTGTATAAGCCTATTTATAGGCCTTCTTCATGGTAACCGGCTGGTCCGGTCCATAACTGATTTCTGACAACTCTGACAGGTGCTGTAGACCGGCCGGAATGGCAGCTGTCAAGTCATCCAGTCAGTTCTTGAAAATTCTGTAACTGTCTAAAAGTGTAGAGATTATCTGTCTTTAAGTGTCGACACTTATAGACCAAGTGTCGACACAAGTTGTCTAAGTGTCGACACTAGTCTACAAGGTGTCGACACAAGTCTTGTGTTGTAGATTTTATATCTCGACACTGCTTCTTCTTTATGTGTCGACACTGATAATGTGTGTCGACACAAGTCCTTGTACTTCAGTATTTTGCTGAATTCTTCTAAGTGTCGACACATCTCCTTTGTGTCGACACATTTTATTAAGTGTTGAACTCGCTGAGTGTCGACACTTCTTCTCGGTGTCGACACATGTCTTCAGTGTTGATACTTGCTGAGTGTCGACACATTGCTCTGGGTGTCGACACATTCTTCTTTTGTCGAGACTCTGGCTGAGTGTCGACACATTCCTTTAGTGTCGACACTTGTACTTAGAATATTTTTGTTGAGCTTTGCTGATCTTTACTAAGTGTCGACACAGCTCCTTATGTCGACACTTTCTTCAAGTGTTGAGTCTTCAGCTGAGTGTCGACGCATTCTTCCTTGTCTCGACACTTTCTTCAAGTGTTGACTCTTCTATTGTGTGTCGACACATTGCTATGGGTGTCGACACTTATACTTAGTTTCTGCTGACTTTTGCTGAGTGTCGACACAGCCTCCAAGTGTCGACACTTTTTGGTGTAGACACAGTTTCACTGGGTGTCGACACAACTGCTATGTGTCGAAACAGCTTCACTGCACTCTTCTTCATTGAGTGTCGACACAGCTCCTTGTGTCGACACTTTCTGTCTGGTGTCGACTCAGCATCCCTGGTGTCGACACAATGACTCCAAGTGTCGACACTGCTTGCCTGGGTGTCGACACAAGTCTTCTTAAGTGTCGACACTTTCCCTCTGGGTGTCGACACATGGACTTAGAAACGTTTTCATCATTTCCTGCAAATACTTAACCTGCACAAGTAACTCAAAAACACATCAAATATATTTTGATGTATATCATTGAGTTGGGTGAGGCTTCTTTAAATCAGGTACATTTAAACCAATGTACCCAACAATCTCTCCCTATTTGGAGAAGTCATAACCCTTAGTCAATGATATACACCATTCATAATAAAATTACAAAATGATGTAAAGCAAGATTATATATAGCAGGGCAATCATAAACATGTATCAATCAAACATGTATACATAGACATCATCACAGAACAAATATGAAATAGATTTAACATATAACACATTATTCTAATATCTATCATATTCATTTTCAAAAGTTTACAGAATGTTTTACATCAAAAAGATTACATAGTAAACTTTAAGAAAATTATAATTCTATTTCTGTTCAGGCTCCTTGATCACTATTCTTTTCCAGCTTGTACTTTGGCTTGAACAGGAGCTTCAGCAACTTCAACATCAGCAGACTTCTTGCCTTTCAGATCTTTCTTCTTTAGCTCTTCTGCTTTAATCTTTTGTCTTTCAAAATAATGATAAGGCTTGGGAAAGTACTTGCTAGGCTCCTGGGCAGTAGGAGGTAGCTTTCCCATCTTGGCCTTTCTTCTATATTGGACTATAGCCTCCTCCCTTGTCTCATGCTTTCTCCATTCAGCCTCAGAAAACCATTTATTCCTGTCATGGATGTTATCTTTTGCAGCTTTCCATGCAGTTAAGATAATGTTCTTAGAGGTGGGGCTCCACTGCTCAAAGTCAGGTCTTTGTTCAGCTTGCTCCCTGAACCTCTTCTTAGACAACCTAGTTTCTTCTTCTTTCTGTAGTGCTTCTTGCATAGCTTCAGATATTGGCTGAACAACTTTCTCTATAATGACATTGTCCTTTCCCCTAGGTGGGCTATACATGGACTGTATGTCAGCATGAACCATATCAAAATCTGGTTGAGGATAGATGACTTGAGCTACTTCAGGTTGCTCACCTCCAAGATAAGTAGGATGTAATCCAGATTCTGCCACATTATCATCATCAGAAAGAGGAGGATAACCAAGAGTTTCTCTGATAGAATTTGATATCCACTTGGCATGATCAGAGCTGGCTTTGACTAAAACTCTCTCCCCCTTCATGACTTCTCTTTCTATATGATCTCTGACATCATCTTTCTGAAATCTCACTTGATTATCCAAATAATTAACTCTATCTTTAGAGAAAGGTTTAACCTTTGGAGTTTGTCAGTTATCAACTTTTGTGAATCTTGTATGGCAGTCTTAACAGCAGTTATTTCTTCTTGGAATACTTTGTCAAAATCTGCTTTTGCTGTAGCTGGAGTCTGCCCTGCAGCAAGATTCTTCGGCTCTGTGACTATGGCATTGTGAGATGCAGTCAAATTATCATTCATCCTAATTTGATTTTCAAGTACATATCCTTGCTTGACTGCAAAGTCATCAACTTGTGCTTTTATCTTCTCCTGATGTGTAGCCAAGTACACCACTGCATTCCCTCCCTTATGGAAGCAGTCTGTCATCTCCTTCTTATTGAGATTCATCTCAAATCTTATGGACTTTATATCCTGGGCAAAATCAAATTGCAATGATTTCTGCCCTTCATCCACATACTTTTCAATGGCCTGCCTGTGCTCATCAAGCTTGATTTACATTGCAACCATGAGAGCACTATAATCAACAGTACGAGCTGGTAGTGATATAGGCTGTGGAGCAACAGTTTGCAAAGCCTTTTTGTAACTCGGTCTCCTTCTTCTGAATACTTGAAATTTCTTTTTCTTTGCCCTTTCAGCTTCCTCATCTTCAGAAGCTGAGAAGCTAGCAATTTCTACCCTCTCCTTAGGGCTAGGAGGTAACTCCTTCTGCACTTCTGGTGCCTTCTCAGTCTCTTGCCTTGCAGGATCTTCAACATGTACTACTTGCTCCCCCTCAACTGGAGCATTCTCCTCTTCAGCAGTAGTTTCTTTGTCAAAATCAGTTTGATCCAGGTTAAGGAACAGATCTTCCATTGTATATTCTTGTGGAGAATGAGTTGGAGAAATTCTTGGCTCATCTACCACTGGATCAGATACTAGCTGAGCTGCAACAGATGTGTCCTCCATGACAACATCTGGGACTTGACTAGCAGTCTGTGGTTGCTGATAAACATCAGACAAATTAGTATCTTCTATAGGAAAAACCAAAGCATTAAGCTCAGTAATTACATCTAGAATTGTGGTTGTAGCTTGCTCACTTTCAAGAGGAGTGGGCTCTTCCACAACTAGTGGCTCCCCTGGATGTGATCCTTGTATATGGGGCTAGCTTGAGGTAGCTCCCCCTGAATTTCAGCAACATCTTGAGGAGCTGGAGACTTTACAACAGTTCCTTCCTCATTCTCATCAGGTGTGAAGACCACTTGCTCTTCACTACCAGAGCTGCTAGTGGAAACCTGTGCCACTAGAGCAGTTTTCCTCTTCTTCTTTTGAGGTGATACTTTCTCAGGAACTATCTTCTCAGGGGTTGGCATCTCTTTTGACAACACCCTATCCCATCTAGGGAATATCCTTATATCCATTTTCCTCATATGATTTATTTTACTCCTAGCAGCTTGACTCATAATTTCTGGTATAGTACCAGCAAGGTAAAGACTTAAGATCCTGCCTAAGTTGGGCTTCTTCAGGCTTTCGTTGATCTTCTCAAAGATCACTACAGACCAGTCAGTCTTCAGAGTGAAGATTATCCTGGTCATAATGTTGAACATATGGGCTGATATCCTATCATGCCCTCCAGGTTTTCTTAAGATTACTTTTCCAACAATTTCTGACAGGAATTTCCTTGACTGTTCCTTCCTTTTCTATTGAAAACTGAACCAATTTCATCTTTGCATCCAGTCCACACCAAGTTAAAGCTTCTCTGGTCTTTGAAGCAGTAACTTCATCTTCTTCTTTAGTTCTAGGCAACTGAAGTACTTTTCTCAGACTTTTTGAAGAGACCTTAACCTTCTCACCATGGACCCTGGACTTGATCTTGAATCCAGATTCGTCCACTTCAGCTCCATTGAGGAATTCCAGTACCTCTTTCTTCCATATTTTAGTAGGTTCAGAAACAAGGAATTCTAAACCCGCGTCTGCAACTAGGGTTATCACAGTCTTGATTTCTTGGTCGGTATCACCAAAACGCGTCGCGCACCAGTTCATACCCTTCGTTGACGTTCTCCTCAAGCTTTGGCGCCATTAGGGTTTGAAGAATTTGAACTGAGAGAAGAGAGGTGTCGACACACAAGTTTTGGTCTCGAAACTTTTGAAAGCGTGTCGACAGACTAAGGCAAAATTATATTTATACCTTTCTAGGTTTGAAGATGAAAAGGCGGGCAGTTAACTTAAATTGTGTCGACACTGTCGACACTGACTTATAATGTCTCGACACATAAGTGTCGACACAAGTTTAGTCAACAGATTATATGTGTCGACACATGTTTTTGTGTCGACACCACTTAACTCGACACATAGTCGAGACTTTACTTAGATAATTCTGAGTAAACACTATGTGTCGACACCACCTTGGTTGTGTCGATACGAACTTGTCATGTGTCGACACTAATTTCTGAAGTGTCGACACCAATTTCGTAGATGTGTCGACACCTTTTCACTAAAGTGTCGACACCTCTATTCTGTGTCGACATAGAGATCTCTGTGTGTCGACACCTTTTTACTTAGCCAATTTTATAAACTTATTCTAAGTTTGTCATTCCTAGTTCAACTTTAAACCTATTGAACTTAGTTTCTTCTAAGGGCATTGTATACATATCAGCTAATTGATTATCAGTTTTAACATATTCTAGTAAAATATCTTCTTTCTCTACATGCTCCCTAAGAAAATGATATTTTATCTCAATATGTTTAGTTCTACTATGGGAAACAGGGTTATGTGCAATTGATATAGCACTTGTAGAATCACAAAAGAGTGGAGTTCTACTTACCTGAATTCCATAGTCCTCAAGCTGATGTTGTATCCACAGAAGTTGAGCACAGCAACTTCATGCAGCCACATATTCTGACTCTGCAGTGGAGATAGCCACACTTGTTTACTTTTTGCTACTCCAAGAAATCAGTCTTCCACCTAGGAATTGACAAGTTCCAGTAGTACTTTTTCGGTCTTCTTTTGCATCCTACAAAGTCTGCATCTGAATAACCTGTTAGTTCAAAATCCCCATTCCTAGGGTACCAGAGGCCTAGATAAGGAGTGCCCTTTAGATATCTCAATATTCTTTTGACTGTTGTCAAATGAGACTCTTTAGGGCAGGCTTGATACCTTACACAGACACATGTAGCATACATGATATCTGGTCTACTTGCAGTCAAGTATAATAGGGAGCCAACTATCCCTCTATACAAGGTTTCATCTACAGGTTTCCCTGCATCATCCTTGCTAAGAGACATACTTGACCCCATAGAGTATTCATGGTGCTGGATGAATCCATACCATACTTCCTTATGAGTTATAGGGTGAACTTGGACTGGCATATGGATAATCCATTCTCAGTCTGTCTTACTTGGAGACCCAAGAAGAACTTTAGCTCTCCCATACTACTCATCTCAAATTGACCTTGCATTAGTTTTGCAAACTTTTTGCAAAGGCTACTTTCAGTAGACTCAAATATAATGTCATCTACATATATTTGGACTAGTATTACTTTGCCTCTAGATTCCCTAAGGAATAGAGTCTTGTCTATTTTCCCCTTGTGAACTTATTCTCAATGAGGAAACTAGACAGGGTTTCATACCAAGCCCTAGGGGTTTGCTTTAACCCATATAAAGCTTTCCTAAGTCTATAGACATGATTAGGTAGAGTTGAATCAATAAAACCTGATGGTTGTTCCACATAGACTTCCTCTTTAAGATTACCATTCAGAAATGCTGACTTGACATCCATTTGGTAAACTTTAAATCCTTGAAAGGTTGCATAGGCCAGGAACATCCTTATGGCATCCAGTCTGGCTACTGGAGAAAAGGTTTGATCAAAATCAATACCTTCTTCCTTCCTATATCCTTTAGCAACCAATCTTGCTTTGTTCTTAATGATGACTCCATGTTCATCCATCTTGTTCCTATAGATCCACTTGGTCCCAATTATGCTGTGGTCTTTTGGTTTAGAACAAGCTCCTAGACCTTGCACCTCTTGAACTGATTCAGCTCTTCTTGCATTGCCTCAATCCAATGAGGGTCTAGGATGGCTTCTTCAAACTTCTTTGGTTCAACTTGGGATAGAAAACTGGAGTAGATTGCTGCATTCAGGTTTCTGCTCCTTGTCTGTACCCCTTGTCTTGGATCACCAATGATTTGTTCTGTTGGATGATCTCTTAGATGCCTATTGGCTAGAGGCATCCTGACTTCAGGTTGAACTTCTTCAACTTCTTCATCTTGTTGTACTCCTTGTACTTCATCTGCATTTGGTACATGTAGTACTCCCCCTGGACAACAGCCACTGTCTTCTACTTGCTGTCTTGCAGTAGGTCTTTCTTCTATAGTGAGCTTGTCCAACTTCTCAGTTATACCTGTGGGGCTACAAATACTACTAGATAACTCATTGTTAATAAGTCTAGTTTCATCAAATACTACATGTACAGTCTCTTCTACAACTTATGTAGACAAATTATAGACTCTATAAGTCTTACTGTTGTTGCTGTACCCAACAAAAATTCCCTCTTGGGACTTGACAGCAAACTTAGTCAAATAAGACTTTCCATTGTTAAGTATAAAGCACTTACAAGCAAAGATCCTGAAGTAGGATAGGTTTGGTTTCCTGCCTTTCACAACCTCATAGGGGGTCTTGTTGAGGCTTTTAGTAATTGTAGCCCTATTAATAACATGTCATGTAGTATTGACTGCTTCAGCCCATAAATATTCTGGTAGTGACGTATCACTTAATAGGGTCCTACCAGCCTCAATCTATGTTCTATTCTTCCTCTCAGCAATGCCATTTTGCTGAGGTGTTCTTGGTGAAGAAAACTCTTGAAATATCCCAAATTCTTCACATAGTTTTGTCATGCTATCATACTGAAACTCAGTACCATGGTCACTTCTTATTTTGACCACTGTACTATTTAGTTCATTCTGAATCTGTTTGACAAAGCTATAGAAGACATTGGGTGTTTCAGATTTCTGTCTAAGGAAGAACACCCAGGAAAACCTTGAGTAGTCATCTACAACTACAAAGGTATAGACCTTCCTACCTAGGCTGTGAACTGAATTGGACCAAAGAGATCCATATGCAGGAGGTATAAGCACCTCACAGGATCTTTGTTTTCAATGCTTCTAAAGGTGGATCTAGTCTGCTTGCCCTTTTGACAAGCTGATCAAATACCATCTTTAATACACTTAACTTGAGACCATTCCTCACTAACTCTTTACTAAAGAGTTTGCCAATTGTCTTGTAGTTTAGATGGGCAAGCCTCTTGTGCCATTTGACACAATGATAGAATGTCTCATCAGCTACAAGACACACTTGAGAACCATTGGTCTCACACATAATGTCTAGGAAGTAGACATTCCTCTTTCTATATCCTGTCAAAATGATCTCTTGATCATTTGATCTCTTGATATGACAACCATCCTTAACAAATGAGATGTCATATCCTACATCAATTAATTGACTAATACTAATTAGGTTGTGTTTCAAACCTTTAACATAAGCCACTTGAGTAATGGTAACTAAGTTACTAGAAATGTTACCAAACCCTTTGATGATTCCTTTTTCAGAACCACCAAAGGTGACTTTAGGACCACCTTTGATTGGAATGTAGTCTTTTTGCAATTCCCTTATTCCAGTCATATGTCTGGAACATCCACTGTCCAAGTACCATATAGGGGCATGGCCACTTGGACCCACCTGCAAAACAGATTAGTGAACCTTAGAACCCAAAGAATTCTTGGGTCATTGGTACTAGTTAGTTTGCATCCTAACAAAGCTACCTGCAGGCTTTCCAACAGGCAGTTTGCTACTCACTTTGGCACTAGCATTGTGCCAACAGTCCATTGCATAGTGGCCTACCTTGCCACAACACCAACACTCAAACTTATTGTACCTTTGCTTAGGTACTGTCTTTGCTGTTTTATCTACAGCAGACTTGTTGAGAGTTGGGGCTTTGCCCTTGGACTTGGACTTGGACTGAACAGTCCTTGCAGGTCTAGTAAATCCCAGTCCAGCTTTACCTTTGTGATGAACAAATTCATCAATTAAGGGT
The DNA here is from genome assembly GCA_039583875.1 of Platanthera guangdongensis. NCBI lineage: Eukaryota > Viridiplantae > Streptophyta > Magnoliopsida > Asparagales > Orchidaceae > Platanthera > Platanthera guangdongensis. Next base: position 120,750,881 of record CM077150.1, read on the forward strand.
AGAACTGACTTAGGTTTAGAAAACCTTGCAACTAAGTCTTTCTCCTTCTGAAGATTAATCTCCAGACTCTTGATTTGATCATTCTTAAATGATATAATCCACATCTGAATCACAGTTATGTGCTTCAGTCTGGCTATCTCATTAAGCTTTTGATCAAATAACTTCTCAAAATCAGTTGCAGCAGCTTTGAGATTAGCAATTTCCTTTGCCTGACTTTTGGCTAGGGACTTGCTCTTCTTATAAGCTTGCAACAGAACTTTATATTCATCTATCAACTGATGAATATCCTCTTCAGACTCAGATGCACTCTCATCATTTGATGATGATGAATCTGATTCTGTACTGGCACAAGAATTTGAACTAAAAGAATAATGTTGTACCTTACTAGGTCCTGGCTGCTCCAGGATTTTGTCACTTCCTGTCAATGTCATTAGTCCTTGGCACTGACTGTCCTCTTAGTTCATAAATAGAGTTCATGATCTGAATGAACTCTTCTTCTTCTTCCTCAGCAAACAGTCCTATATATGCCTCAGCATCTGACTCAGTTTCTGATGAAGAAATATCTGACAGGCTCTTGTCCTTTTTGGCAACAAAAGACTTCTCCTTCTTGCCCTTGTATTGAGTCCTTTTCTTGTCACTAGACTCCTTCCTCTTCTCTGGACAGTCTGCAATGACATGTCCTTGTCTATTACAACAATAACACACAATTTTTGATAGTGTAGCTTTGCTAGACTTGGACTTTTTCCTGTCTTTCTTTGAAGACTTCTTTTTCTGATAAGAGTTTTCCTTTCCCTGTGAAGTAGATGGCCTTGTCCTCCACTGTTTCTTCTTTAAGAATTTCTGAAAATGTCTTGTAAAGGCAGCAAAGTCCTCATCACTTTCACTGCTCTCAGACTTTCTGCTTTCTGAATCTTCTGATTCAGTTTCAGCAACCTTTGGAGGTGGAGTTGGTGACTTACTCCTGTACTTTCTGGGGTCTTCTGATTTGAAGGCTACTATCCTTTCTTTGTGTTCATTTCTTGTTGATTTCTCCTCTTCTTTCCTCACCATTAACTACATTTCATAGGACAGCAGTTTGCCAAATAGTGTTGGTGGAGGAATTTCTGCCAACTTTGCCATTTCCCTAATGGCACAGATCTTGGTGTCCCAATCTTTTGTTAGGGACCATAGAAACTTATCATTGAGTTCATAATTACTGAACTCTCTGCCATAGGACATGAGCTCATTCACAATTCTGTAAAACTTTTTATAGTATTCAGTTATGCTATCAGCTTTACCTTGTCTAAAACTTTCATATTCTTGATTTAGCAAGGATTTTCTATCTTGCCTCACTTCTTCAGAACCCTCCATGTACACAATAAGAGTATCCCACATTTCTTTAGTTGTCTTAACAGTGTATCAGATTCTGAAAAGTTGCATCATCTATGGCACTCAGTATGATGTCTGAGCCCTCTTATCCATAGTGGCTAGAACTATTTCATCCTTTGTCATTTCAGAGAAATCCTTAGGTGTTCTCTGATTTGCATCTAAGACGGACACCTTCATGGGCACATGTGGCCCTTCCTTCACTGTGATATATATTCTAGGGTCTGAGGCTTCCATAAAAAGTCTCACCCTTTCCTTCCAGATACCAAAGATCTATTTTCTACATATGGGTAGCTTCATGGATACCAATTCCTTGTGATTCTCAGTGGAACCCATGATTCTTGATGTTCTTGATTCTGTAATTGACTTAGACTGAATCTGCCAACAGGATCTACTCAGACAGTTATGTCCCATTTTGAGTAACCTGGCTCTGATACCACTTGAAAGATATTGTACCTAAACACCTAGAGGGGGGGGGGGGAATAGGTGACTTGAATCTTTTTAACTTTTTATGGCAGCAATCAGTTTCTAACACAGATTTATATCTACTTTTGCACAACAATCACAACAAACCACAACACACAGTAGACACACAGTTTTATAGTGGTTCCCTAAGGTTTGGGTACATCCACTTTCCCCCTTCGCCTATCTAGTAGTGTACTAGATTCGGCCCAACTTCTCCACTATCTCAGAACCCAAAACAGGTTCCTACCCTCAGGCACAAGGCCCTACAACTCAGCTTCTTCACAAAGCCTACACTCAGCCACAAAGGCCTACACTCAGCCACCAAGGCCTACACTCAGCCACCAAGGCCTACACTCAGAGATTTCAATCTCCTACACTCAGGCTCTCAAGCCCTACACTCTGCCTTTATAATTACAGGCTTACAAGACTCAGATCCAAAGGATCCTACAAGAAAATATGAATACAATAATATTAACTCAGCAACTCAGAGACAAGAGAGGAGAGTGTGAGTTTCTTGATGAGTTCTTGGAAGAACTCAGCTGAAATCAATCTGACTTGGCTTTCTTCAAAGCTTCTTGAATGTAGAACTCAATAAGATTGACTCCTTCTGCAGTTGATCCTTGATCTCTGCTACTTAAGATTCAGAGTAAATCTGAACCATTCTTCTCAGCCTGGTTCCAACAGCTGATTTCTTGGATGGAGCTCTCTCTCTCCAACTTCTTAAATCTTCACTTGATAGCTAGATCTTCTTTTAATTACTTCAACAACCACTTTTTGTAGACTGTATAAGCCTATTTATAGGCCTTCTTCATGGTAACCGGCTGGTCCGGTCCATAACTGATTTCTGACAACTCTGACAGGTGCTGTAGACCGGCTGGAATGGCAGCTGTCAAGTCCTCTAGTCAGTTCCTTAAAATTCTATAACTGTCTAGAAGTGTAGAGACTATCTGTCTTTAAGTGTCGACACTTATATACCAAGTGTCGACACAAGTTGTCTAAGTGTCGACACTAGTCTACAAGGTGTCGACACAACTCTTGTGTTGTAGATTTTATATCTCGACACTGCTTCTTCTTTATGTGTCGACACTGATAATGTGTGTCGACACAAGTCCTTGTACTTCAGTATTTTGCTGAATTCTTCTAAGTGTCGACACATCTCCTTTGTGTCGACACATTTTATTAAGTGTTGAACTCGCTGAGTGTCGACACTTCTTCTTGGTGTCGACACATGTCTTCAGTGTTGATACTTGCTGAGTGTCGACACATTGCTCTGGGTGTCGACACATTCTTCTTCTGTCGAGACTCTGCTGAGTGTCGACACATTCCTTTAGTGTCGACACTTGTACTTAGAATATTTTTGTTGAACTTTGCTGATCTTTACTAAGTGTCGACACAGCTCCTTGTGTCGACACTTTCTTCAAGTGTTGAGTCTTCAGCTGAGTGTCAACACATTCTTCCTTGTGTCGACACTTTCTTCAAGTGTTGACTCTTCTGTTGTGTGTCGACACATTGCTCTGGGTGTCGACACTTATACTTAGTTTCTGCTGACTTTTGCTGAGTGTCGACACAGCCTCCAAGTGTCGACACTTTTTGGTGTAGAGACAGTTTCACTGGGTGTCGACACAACTGCTATGTGTCGACATAGCTTCACTGCACTCTTCTTCATTGAGTGTCGACACAGCTCCTTGTGTCGACACTTTCTGTCTGGTGTCGACTCAGGATCCCTGGTGTCGACACAATGACTCCAAGTGTCGACACTGCTTGCCTGGGTGTCGACACAAGTCTTCTTAAGTGTCGACATTTCCCTCTGGGTGTCGACACATGGACTTAGAAACTTTTTCATCATTTCCTGCAAATACTTAACCTGCCCACGTAACTCAAAAACACATCAAATAAATTTTGATGTATATCATTGAGTTGAGTGAGGCTTCTTCAAATCAGGTACATTTAAACCAATGTACCCAACACTAACATCTTATCCTTGCTAGCCCCGATGTGTTTACCCATTCTTTTGATTCAGCTCCCCCTTTATTTCACCAAAGCCTCAAAGCCGGTCTAGTCGCATTCCCAAGTCGAGCTTTAGTGTTCTACATTTTTCATGTTGGGGTGTTGATGTGGTGATATTCGTTGTGATTTTGTGGATGTTTTCCAAAGCTTCTATTTGCTGAATATGTTTAAAGAAAAGAAAATGATAAAAAGACATATATATGTGAATATGAAAAGTATATAAAAAAAGAAGATAAGTGAAAAGAAAAAGTGTAATTGAAAATTTCATTTGAGATGAGAATGTTTATGGAGTAGGCGGTGCACACACCCATATTTGAAAAATTAAGTCTGGGTGTGCGGTGTACCCGTGTGTAATTTGCTTAGCAGAGGGATTCTTTTTATGATAGCTCATTTGGGTTTGGTGCGTAGCCTTCCTGTTTATCTTTGTTTACCTCATCGAAAACCAAGCCCTGTCTCTTCACCTAAAGTCCTACTGATACGTGTGTGAACCAAGCAAGTACCGTGGAGAGAGTGCGAACGGGCAAGCATATGTTCTTCGACATTGGTGGATTCTTTGGAGGTTATCCTGAGCCCGATCATTGGCAATGCTCGCCTAGCGATTAGTCTACTTTCTACCTACGCGTGACTGGAAATTCACCGTGATTCCATTTTGAGTAGTAATAAAATGTTGATACACATTGTGAAAAGTATAAACTATTTTGTATACTTAGAAATTTCTTCTATTATATTTTTACTCATACAAGCATGCGATTTCGCATGGTACTCCGTATCTCAATTTCTGTATCAGCTATTTTTATTTTTTTTTCTGCATAGATTTTGTTTGCACGGGACGCGCAAACCGGTAAGTCTGGTGGTGTGATGAGTCCGATTTATATAGGGTTTTTCGGACACATCTGGGCTAGTTTTCACACACTTGCACTTCACTTTGGTATGGTATCGTAGATATTTCATTTATACCATTTTTCATGCTTAGCGCACCTTTTGGACCAGGGTGTGCAGTTGCGCATTCTATTTCTGGGGGTAAGCACATGGTGCTCCCCATGGCCCTTTCCGACTATTTTCATTGTATTTCTGTGACCCTGGAGGGTTCTCTTTGGTTTTGATTGTTTGTATGCAGGCAGTGCGTTTTCCCCAAGGCTGGAATGCAAGTTTGAGGAAAATGCACGGTCGTGCGTTTTCTTAGCACATGGTCCTTTGTGATCTTACATTATGTTTGTGCAGGAGAAACGTCGAGTTGAGCTCGACGAAATGAGCTCGACGATATTAACGCATGGTTAACGCACGGTTTCTTTGGAACCATACGCAAAGGAAACGTAACGGTTTTCCAATAGCGTCTTGGTTGTTTCTTTCTGTGACTAATCGTGCGTTGTGTTCACGCACGTGCGGCAGCACCCGTGCGCGAGTAAAATGCACGGCTCCACCGTTTCTCCCTGCTTTCCTGCTTTCTGTCGCTACATATGCGATTTCCTTCACGCACAGGCAGAATCTCCCGTGCACGAAGTAAAATGCACGGGTCAACGTGGTGGAACACCCTATTACTGATTTGGGCAAGGATCACTATATCTCTTAGGAAAGCTGTCTTGACCTCATTGTATAGATCTAAAGGTCAATTAGAATTGAGTTTAAGGGTTAGTACTTAGGTTTCAAAGCTTCCCTCAAGACCAGAGATTTCAGTTTTGGAGACCAAGTCATTTCGTCGAGCTCAGTACGACGAATCGTCGAACTCCATTTGACGATCTCTGAGCTCAACTTCAACGAGTCGTCAAACTCCATTCGACGATCTTCGAGCTCAGATCGACGTTCTTTACTCCAGTTTAATTCTCTATCTCTGAGCTCAGTTCGACGATAGTGAGCTCAGATCGACGAGCTCTGTTACTGTCCAAGACCAGTCTCTGAGCTTAGTTTAACGATAGTGGAGCTCAGTTCGACATTTTTCTGAGAGAGTTAGACGTATTTCAAGATTCAAATTCAGACAGTTGAGGAATTATTCTCAGCGTTTATGTCAAGGATCTTGTAGCCATTTTTCAATTAATCTGGAGCAAGTTTCAAGGAATTTTCAAGGAATGTTTTATTGTACTTTCCTCCAGAAGACAAATGCAGTTAAGGAAGTCATTTATTGACAGGCTAAATGGCTATCTTGGATAGTTGATCATTTCTATTTAGATCAAAGAAATAAAAGTTTCAGTTTTTCATTCTCTTCAGAGTGAGTAAGACACACATATTCAAAAACAACTTCTGCAACAACAATTCTCTGCAACAACTCTTACAACATCAACAACAATTACACAAGAGAAAGAGAAAGAGTTGCAGACATTCTCAATCTAAAAAAATTCATACAAGAACACACATCACAAAAGTAGATCAACTAACTAAAATTTCCAGATCTCTCTTGATTCAAGTGTTCAAAGGCCATCATCATTCAAGACTTCAGACACCACACATTTCAGTTGCTGCTGAAATCATCTTTTGCTGGAGATCAAATCATCTGAAGGCCTATCACCCTACTGGAAAGCTTCACTTCCTGAACAACTCAAGATCTCAGGGGGAGCTTTGACAACATCCACTATCTTCTCTCTGACTGTTGACAAAGAAGATCATCTCATCCCTTTTCTCTCTCTATCTCTCTCTCTCTCTCTCTCTCTCTGCTGTAAAGGGTTTTTCAATCTCCCTTCAAAAATTTGTGTTTGGTTTCTGAGACCTTATCAAACTCAGTGGTGGCAAGACACCTGATCAAAAATCTGGTTTGGTTTTTGAGCACCTTATCAAAACCTCATTGGTGCCCAGGACACCTGATCAACTCATCCTGCAGTGGATTCCTACCTAGGGTGGTAGAAGAGTGGATGTACCCAGGTTGATTGGGGAACCACTATAGCTCCTTTTGTCATTTGGTTGCATATCTTTCTTTTGTTTTCTGGCTGTGCTTTGTGATTGCCTTGTGATTGCTCTGTGATTGTTCTATGTAGATTTACTTTATATTATTTGCTCCATGTTCACTTAGGAATACAACAACTGTTGTAAAAAGTTTTTAGCAAGCACCATACTCTATTTACCCCCCCCCCCCCTCTAGAGTATATCAGATCTAACTTGCACTTTCAATTGGTATCAAATCCAGGTTGGTTAACCTTACCATATCTTCAAGTTAGTTTAAAAAATATCACACCTTAGTGGTTGCACAGGCTAACACCTGAACCCAAAGATCCCTCCTGTTAATCTGCTTGTTGTAAGTTTGTTATTAGAATTATTTCTTCACAAATCATGGCCCAAAACAAAGATTATGCTAGGACCAGACCTCCAGTGTGCAATCTATCTAAGTTTGCACTTTCGAAGGCAAGGATTAGACTATAAATGAACTTATTGATGAGGACATTTTCAATTCTATATTGACAGTGTGTCCAAGACCTCCAGAGAACACAAGTACAAGTGATGTTCCACCTCCATCAAGAAAAAATGCAGAGATAAAGAAATGGAAAGTTGCAGATGCAAAAGCTATGAACATTCTAGCACAGACTATGTCTGATGAGATATTACAAAAAGTAGCTGAATGCAACTCAGCAAAGGACATCTGGGACAAGCTATTTGAAATAGTCTCAGGATCAGCTGATGAGAGAAAAGACAGAAGGATCTGTTTGTGTTTGTCGACACGCTTTCAGAGTTTCGAGACTAAACTCCTGTGTCGACATTTCTCTTCTCTAAAGACTATTTCTCAACACCCTAATGGCTCCCAAGCTGGAAGAGAACGTAAACGAAGGCTATGAGCTCGTGCGAGGCGCATTCGACGACGGAGATCGTGAAATCAAATCAGTGATAACCCTAGTCAGCAATTCAGGTTTGGAGTTCTTGGTTTCAGAACCAACCAAGATATGGAAGAAAGAAGTGCTTAAATTTCTTACTGGAGCGTCTGTAGATGACTCAGGCTACAGAATTAAGTCAAGGGTGCATGGCACCAAGGTCAAAGTATCGCCCAAAAGTCTGAGAAAGGTTCCTTCTGCTACCTAAAGTTCGAGAAGAAGAGGAAGTCACAACATCAAAGACCAAAGAAGCTTTGGACTGGTGCGGTCTTGATCCTAAGATGAAAATAGGATCAGTTTTCAACAGGAAGGGGATGAATAATCAAGGCAAATTCCTGTCTGAAGTTGTAGGCAAGGTTATTCTAAGCAAACCAGGAGGGCATGACAGGGTGTCAGCCTCTATGTTCAGTATCATGACCAGAATCATCTTCAACCTTAAGACAGACTGGTCTATGATTGTATTTGATAAAGTGAAAGAAAGTCTGAAGAAGCCCAATCTGGGCAGGATAATAAGTCTCTACCTGGCTGGATCAATTCCAGAGGTAATGAGCTCTGCTGCAGGTAGTAAAATCAACCACATGAGAAGGATGGACATGAGAATCTTCTCCAGGTGGGAAAGGGTGCTGTCCAAGGAATTGACCACCCCAGAAAAGCAAGCTTCTACGAAAGACTCTCCTCCCAGGAAGAAGAGGAAGATTGCTGCTGTGCCTCAAGAGTCCTCCAGCAGCTCAGGCAGTGAAGAACATGTGGTTTTCACTCCTGATAGTCCAATGGATAAGGCTGCAGAAAAGTCACCTGCTCCTCAGGAGCCAGCTGACATCCAGGGGGAGCTTCCAGGTGTAGCAGAACCATCTACACTGGAGAGTGAGCAAGCCACCCTCCTCATTCAAGAGGTACTTGTTGACCTTAATACTTTGAATTTTTCTATAATAAATTCTGATTTGTCTGATGACCATCAGCAAAATCAGCCAGCAACTCAAGAACCAGATGTTGTTCTCCAAGACACATCTGTTGTAGCTGATGAAACCAGTATATCTCCTGCACATTCTCCAGCAGAATACACAATGGAAGATCTATTTCTGAATTTAGATCAGGATGATTTTGATATGGAAAAGAATGTTGCTGATGCAGTGAAGGATGCTGCTGCTGAGGGGGAGAATTTGGATATTCAAGAAGAGCCTATAAGGCTAGATACTGAGAAGGCACAAGATGTGCACATTGAAACACCATCCAGCCCTAAGGATAGGGTGGATATAGCCAGTACATCAGAATCTGAAGATGATGAAGCTGAGCAAGCTAAGAAAAAGCAATTTTTTGTTTTCAAAAGAAGAAGCCAGAGCTACAAGAAGGCTCTCCAAACTGTTGCTCAACACTCACTGGTCCACCAAGCTCCATCAACTGATTACAGTAGCCTAATGGTGGCAATGCAAGTAAAGCTGGATGAGCAAAGAAGGGCCATAGAGAAATATATTGATGAGGGCCAAAAATCTCTACAATTTGATCTAGCTCAAGATATCAAATCCATAAGGTTTGAAATGAACATGAATAAGAAGGAAATGAATGAATGCTTCCACAAGGGTGGAAATGCAGTAGTCTTCCTGGCTAAACATCAAGAAACAATCAAAGAGAAAGTAGAAGATATAGCACTAAAGCAAGGCTATGTGCTGGAGAATCAACTCAGGATGAATGATAACTTGACTGCATCTCACAATGCCATAGTCACTGAACTCAAGAAACAGTCTGATGAACCATCAACCTCCTCTGCTGCTGCCAAGGCTAACTTTGATAAAATATTTCAAGCAGAACTTGCTGCTGTAAAGAATGCCATTACAGACTCACAAAAGGTCATTTCTGAACAGCTTACCAAGCTTAGACCTTTCTTTAAAGAGGGCATAAGGTATTTGGACAGCCAAATCAGGTTCCAGAAAGATGATGTGAGAGATCATGTAGCCCAAGAAGTCATAAAGGGGGAGAGAGTGTTAGTCAAAGCCAGTTCTGACCATGCAAAATGGATATCCAATTCCATCAGGGCTACACTGGGCTATCCTCCCCTCTGTGATGATGACAATGTAGCTGAATCTGGTATTCAAGGAACATATCTTGGAGGTGAGCAACAGGCAGTGGCTGATGTAATCTATCCACCTCCAGATTTTGAAATGGTTCATGCTGATGTAAGCACAATGTATAGTCCAACTGCTGGTAAGCCTAATATTATTCTGGAAAAGGTTGTTCAACCTATCACAGCTGCTATGCAAGAGGCTTTGGACAAAGAAGAAGAGACTAGGCTGTCAAAGAAGAAGTTCAGGGAACTTGCTGAGCAAAAACCTGATTTTGAACAGTGGAGCCCTACTTCTAGGAACATCATTCTCACTGCATGGAAAGCGGCCAAGGACAATGCCCATGAGAGGAACAAGTGGTTCTCAGAGGCAGAATGGAGGAAACATGAAAGTAGGCAGGAAGCCATTGTCCAACATAGAAGGAAGGCTAAGTTAGGAAAGCTACCTCCTACAGCTGTGGAGCCTAGCAAGTACTTTCCTAAGCCCTATCATTATTTTGAAAGGCAAAAGATCAAGGCTGAAGAACAGAAGAAGAAGGACTCCAAAGGGAAGAAGACTGCTGAAGCTGAGCCTGCTGCTGCTGCTGCTGTGAAAGCTAAAGTACAAGCTGGAAAAGGCATAGTCATTAAGGAACCAGAGCAGAATTAGATTAAGATTAAACTGAAGAATGTTGTAATCTGTTACATCAAACATTTTGTGTAAATCATTGAAAATGTATTAAATGTATGAACAATTTCTGTTAAACAAATTTCATGATTGTTCTGATGAATGTGTCTAATTCTTGTTTGTTCTGTAATGCTGAATGAGTATACATGTGTGCTTTATTACATGTTAAAGTTTAACTCTGTTGTCATATATCTGTTTTACTTCATTTTATAATTTTTAATTATGAGTGATGTATATCATTGACTAAGGGTTATGACTTCTCCAAATAGGGGGAGATTGTTGGGTACATTGGTCAAATGTACCTGATTTGAAGAAGCCTCACCTAACTCAATGATATGCATCATAGTGTATTTGATGTGTGTTTGAGTTACTTGTGCAGGTTAGGAATACACTGGACTGAAGCTAAAAATTCTAAGTCCATGTGTCGACACCCAGAGGGAAAGTGTCGACACTTGAGGAAGCTTGTGTCGACACCCAGACAAGCAGTGTCGACACTTGGAGTCATTGTGTCGACACCTGGGAAGAAGAGTCGACACCAGTCAGAAAGTGTCGACACTTGGAGCTGTGTCGACACTCAGTGAAGAAGAATGCAGAAAAGCTGTGTCGACACTTAGCAGAAGTGTCGACACCTAGAAGAGCTGAGTCAACACCAGAAAGTGTCGACACTTGAAGTAAGTGTCGACACTCAGCAAAAGTCTGCAAAATCTAAGTACAAGTGTCGACACTCAACACAATGTGTCAACACTATGCAGAAGAGTCAGCACTTGAAGTAAGTGTCGACACCCAGCACAATGTGTCGACACTTAGCTAAAGACTCAGTATTTGAAGTAAGTGTCGACACTCAGCACAATGTGTCGACACACAACCAGAGGAGTCAACACTTGAAGAAAGTGTCGACACTCAGCACAATGTGTCGACACTTAGTTGAAGACTCTACACTTGAAGAAAGAGTCGACACAAGGAGCTGTGTCGACACTTAGCAAAGATCAGAAAAGTTACAAAATATTCTAAGTACAAGTGTCGACACTAAAGGAATGTGTCGACACTCAGCTGAAGAAACAAAAGTGAAGACTTGTGTCGACACCAAGAAGCAGTGTCGACACTTGACAGTTTCTACACATGAAGATGTGTCGACACAAAGGAGATGTGTCGACACTTAGAAGAATACAGTTAAAGAATGAAGTACAAGTACTTGTGTCGACACTCAATTTCAGTGTCGACACATGCAGAAGAAACTGTGTCGAGACATACAGGGAATTGTGTCGACACCTTGTAGACTTGTGTCGACACTTACACAACATGTGTCGACACTTGGCCTATAAGTGTCGACACTTAAGAACAGAAAGTCTCGACACTATCTGACAGTTAGAGGAATTTCAAGAAGTGACTGGTTGACAAGACAGCTGCCGATCCAGCCGGTCTACATCAACTGTCAGTGATATCAGAAGTCTGTTATGAACCGGACCAGCCGGTTACCATAAAGGAAGCCTATAAATAGGCATCTATAGTTTACAGAAACCGTTGTTGAAAAGATTGTTGAGATAATATAGAAGTGGTTGAAAAAGTTTTTACAGAGAGAGTTCAGATCTTTGTAAAAGTGGTATATTGAGTATCAACACAAGAAGATCTTGGTGTGCATCAGCAGATCTAAGAAGTTGGAGAGAGAGAGAGCTCCAACCAAGTATTCAGTCTTTGGAACTAAGGCTGAGAAGAAGAATTCAGAGTCATCTGGATTTCAAGAAGCAGAGGTCAAGGAACAACTGCAGAAGATTCAGACTAATTCAGTTCTAATCAAGAAGCTTTGAAGGAAGCTAAGTCAGTTTGGATCTAACTGAGTTCTTCCAAGAACTCTTCAAGAATCTCTCAACTCCTCTCCTATTTTCTGAGTTGTAGAGTTAACTATTGTACTTTCTATTTTAACCTGTAGGATCCATTGGATCTGAGAGAATTGTAAGCCTATTTTATAAAGGCTGAGGGTAGGGCTTGGTTGCCTGAGTGTAGGAGTTGGAGAACTCTGAGTGTAGGCCTTAATTGGCTGAGTGTAGGCCTGAGTGGCTGAGTGTAGGCCTTTTGGCTGAGTGTAAGGCTTTGGGCCTGAGGTAGGAACCTAGTTTGGTTCTGAGTTAGTGGAGAAGTTTGGCCGAATCTAGTACACTGCTAGATAGGCGAAGGGGGAAAGTGGATGTACCCAAAGATTGGGGAACCACTATAAATTACTGTGCTGTGCTGTGGATTACTTGTTTGATTTCTGTAATTGCTGTTAGCTGTAATAATTGTTGTGCTGCCAACAAAGTTTCAAAAAGGTTTAGGTCACCTATTCACCCCCCCCCCCTCTAGGTGTTTAGGTACCATATCTTTCAGTTAAAGGCAAAGAGAAGAAGTAACTCTGTAAGGTGAAAATCTTTGGATTTTCTGACTGCTATCTGGATGCCATATATATATATATATATCTGTGATGTTTCTGCTATGTCTAGCTGCTGTTGTTTTTATGCTTTTCTGATTGTATGATGTTATTTGTTTTTTTTTAAAGGTCTGTAAATAGTAATCCTAACCCAAATAGGGGGAGATTGTTGGAACACCCTATTACTAATTTGGGTCAGGATCACTATGTCTCTAGGAACCTTTGTTTGACCTTCTGTATAGCTTAATAGGTCAATTAGAATTGAGTCTAAGGGTTAGAAGTCTAGGATTGGAAGCTGCCCTGAAGACCAAGTTTTTCTGTCTGGAGACTAAGTCTGATCGTCGAGCTCAGCACGACGATTCGTCGAACTCAGATCGACGATCGTCGAGCTCAACTTCGGCAGATCGTCGAGCTCCACTCGACGATCGCTGAGCTCAACTTCATAATATCGTCGAACTCCATTCGACGATCGGTGAGCTCAGTTCGACGATTTTGACTCTGCATTGGATCTTTATCTCTGAGCTCAGTTCAACGATCTTTGAGCTCAGATCGACGATTATTTTGCTGCTTGAGTTTTCCAGTTCGCTGAGCTCAGCTCGACGATAGCAGAGCTCAGTTCGACGATTTCAGATAACTTCCAGAATTCAAATTCAAATCAGACAGGAGTTATTATGCAATTAATTCAGAGATTTGCTAGCCGTTTTCATTTATTTCTGGACCAAGTTTCAAGGGATTTTTCAAGGAATAATTCTGTGGACTTTCCTCCAGAAGAGTTTTTGCAATTAAGGATGCAATCAATGCAGACCAACGGCTATCTTTGATAGAGTGATATTCTATTCTGGAACAGAGAATAAAAGATAGCATGTTTTTGAATCAAGACACAGATGAACAAAAAGAGGACACACAACTCAGAACACAGAGACTCTCTCAAAAACTTCTGTCAAAAAGAATTCTGAAGAACACTCATCAAAGAGATCAAGCTTTCAAAAATCTTCAGATCTCTTCAGCTCTCAAAGTGTTCAAGGCCAACATCAATTCAAGACTCCAGACACTCATCATTTCAGCTTGCTGAAATCATCTATTGCTGGAGATCTACCTTTGAAGGCCTATCACCCTCAGCAAAGCTCTTCTTCCTGAAGATTTCAAGGATTCAGGGGGAGCTTTGACATCAATCCACATAGTCTTCTCAGTTGTTTGAGAAAGAGAATACTGCCATCACTCTCTCACCCCCACTCTGTAAAGGGTTTCTCAAACTCCCTTCAAAAGTTTGAATCTGGTTTTTGAGCACCTTATCAAAAGCTCATTGGTGGCAAGACACCTGATCAAAAAATCTGCTTTGGTTTTTGAGCACCTTATCAAAAGCTCATTGGTGCCCAGGACACCTGATCAACTCATCCTGCAGTGGATTCCTACCTAGGGTGGTAGAAGAGTGGATGTACCCAAGTTTGGGGAACCACTATATTTCCTTGTGTCCTCTGGTTCTGCTTGTTTACTTTTTGTTTCTGGCCTAGATTTTTTTTCTGTGCTTAGTTTTTTGCATAACTTAGTTCTGTGATTAGATTTATATTTGCTTCCCTGCTCACACATAGTACAACAATTGTTGTAAAAGTTTTTCAAAAGTTTTTAAAACACCATATACTCTATTCACCCCCCCTCTAGAGTATATCAGATCTATTGCCCTTTCACTTTGGTCTCACCAAAACCTATCCAAATCAAATCCAATTGGGCTGAAAGTTTTACCATAGTCATTCCATGACCATAAGATATAGACGTCATAATTTTGTTGTGTTTATAGGTGAGTAGACCCCATAAATTATTCATGCAAGGTTTATTAATTTTCTACAAAACCTTTAGCATAAGTTTTTCCAAAAATTGCCATTCTTGGATATGATTTAGGTATAGGTAATAGTGACCCCCAGACAAAATTTCAAGACATTTGGATTGCTGGATTGATGGGAGCACTCACTTTGTCCCTGGTCAAGCCTATATATAGGCTGCACCATTTTGAGTGTTGTGGTCAAACCGCTTACCCAAATGGGTTGAAATCAATTTTAAATTAAAGTACGCTTCAAGGGCTACAATTTCCATGTTGGCCATTTTTCAAGATTCATTCCGAAGGGCCTTTTTTATTTATTTAAATGGGTGCACAGTAAAGGGTTAAAAATACATAAATTATTACTTTATAATTAAACAGATCCAACGAATCACGGGTTGTCTTCAACCTCCAGCCGTTGGCAATGATTTAACCATCCTAGAAGTCATTCCAAAGCTATTTGCCAGCGATCCAGTCACTACATAGCGGCCACCACCGCCACCAGCTTCGTTGAGGTGGGCGCTATTGCCGGGCGGCGGCACGGCCGCCAGAGAGGCGGTTTCCGGTGAACACGTAAGTTCATTTTTCACGGAAAAATTGGTGGAAAGCTCCACCCGATTGGGCTCAGTTGAGCCCGATTCTTATCCTTAAATATTCTTAAGATCTATCCATAAAAGGAGTAGAGGAGGACCTTCAACCGTTCTTGCCGACGTGTTTGGTTGTGGTGCGCCATGGCCGCCGAGCTCCAAAAGTTTCCACCTCCTAGTCTCTATCCTTGAGAAAAAGCAGTGATGTAAAGGCATAAACCCACCGCTTATGATGCTCTTAAGATGATATAGGGGTCAGTTGAGGTAGGGGAAGATGCATGACTTCAATTGCAATTATTACCATTAATGGCCCCTTGGCTGGCCGACCATTGCTATACAACTCCTCAAAACTGATGAGGGAAAGTGTATCTAGCCTTTGGAATCAATTGAAGAGGAACTCTTATCTCCCATGGCCATTAATGGCCTTCTCTCTCTTCTTTCTCTCTCTTCCTTATGAGTGGAATTGATTTCAGCCACTTTGGTGGCTTGCTATGGCTGTCAATCTTCCCCTAACTGACTAGGGAGGACAAACCTTGCCATGGCAGAAGGTTTGAGGAGGCCTTTGGCCCTCGATGGCATGAATGACCCTCTTTCTCTCTCTTTCTCTCTTCTCCATTAAAGGAGAAGATTTCTAGGGTTGACTTTGGTCAACGTAGCCTCTTTAGTTGACCCCAATGGGTCCTTAGTGACTCATTGGCCTCCCTTACGGTTTGGGAAGGTCTAGGTGGGTCCCTTTGGCTAAGAGGAGGTCATTGGGCATGAGTGAGCTTAGTTTGACCTAATCAGGGCTTGAGTTGACTTTGATCAACATGACCTTTTTAGTTGACCCTAGTGGGTCCTTATGGCTCTCATGAACCCTCTAATAGGTTAGTGATCTTGTGGTGGGGTCATGGAGTCATGGTGAAGCCCTATAGTCATCCCTAAGCTAGTAATTGGAATTCTACAATTGTAGACCAAGGTGGTTCACACACAAGTTCCTAAGTTCACCTTAACCTTTTGGTACTTCACATGGTTTTGTCATGACCTAGTCATGACAAAACCATAGTAGGGGTCTAGAAGTCTGAGGGATGTTACAAATCCTAATACATAAAAATAAAAATTTCATCCTCAAAATTCAAGTTAGGCCTACGGGGTTTCAAGTATGAGAAGTAAAATGTAACATCCCGAGAAGTTATAAGGAATACCTAACGTGAAAACCTCTGGGTACCTTTGCTATATCAAGTCATGTGGCTCCCACATGTCCTCCTCTTGTCGATTACTCCTCCAAAAGACCTTTACCTGCAGAACCTTCTTGCGTCGCAAGACCCGCACCCTAGTATCGTATATTCGGATCGGCTCTAGGTATACTAATCGATCAGAAGCTATAGGCCCATCTGTCGTCGTAATCTGCTGCTCCAGCCAAAGTAGAGCTCTCCTGAGGGAGGAGATTTGGAAGACGTCGTGCAAACATTCTAGCTCTGGTGGTAGCTCCATTCTCTATGCCAAGGGACCGATCCGCTCGAGGATCCTGTAAGGCCCCATGTATCTCAGACTGAGCTTCTTCCGACCATGCACCCGTGAGACTCCATGCATAGGTCGTATCTTCAGAAACACCCGGTCTCCTACATGAAACTCTACCTGATGAAGCCGAGCATCGTAATACTTAGCCTGCCTGCTCTGGGCCTCTAACATCCTGTCTCGAATCAACCACAATTGAGCATATGTATCCTCGACTAACTCCGAGCCAAGTGCCTTCAGATCCTCATCCGGGATCCAAGACAAAGGAGTCCTGCATCTCTGCCAGTATAAAGCCTCATAAGGGGCCATGCCGATGCTTGACTGGTGGCTATTATTGTACGAGAATTCGATCAATGGTAACTGCCTCTCCCATAGCTCTCCACAGTCCAGTATGCAAAGACGCAACAAATCATCCAGTGTCTGATTTGTGCGCTCTGTCTTTCTATCCATCTGAGGGTGGAAGACAGTAATAAATGTCAACCGGGTCCCCAAGTAAGCATGGACTGACCTCGATTCCTTAGACGTAAACTTTCCATCATGATTGGACACTATTATCTTCGATACTCCATGTTATCAGACAAACTACTCTACAAACCTCCACACCAATTCACCCACTGAAGCGTCCTTCCTGATCGATAGAAATCTAGCCAGTTTCATCAATCAGTCTACGATCGCCCATATCGACTCGTTTCATGCGTGTGACTGAGGAAGACCATGTATGAAATCTATAGCGATATCGTCGAACCTCCACTCCCGCACCGGAAGTGGCTACAACAATCCGGCAGGACTCTTACACTCGACCTTCACTAACTGAGAATCCTCGTAATGGGTCACGAAGTATGTGATGTCCCTCTTCATGCCCGGCTAGTACATCATACTCTTCAGGTCGTTCGTCATCTTGGTGATGCCCGGGTGCACCGAGTAGCTGCTGCAGTGAGCCTCGATCATAATGTCCTCCCGAATCCTGCCCTAGGCGGGTATGTACACCCGTCCAATAAAGCATAACAACCCATCTCTCTCTGTATACTACCCAGCCGTGCATGCATCCAAGGCCCTAAATACAGGCTCTAGCTTGTCATCCCTCCTCTGCACAGTCTGTATGCGATCTCGAATATCATCGGTAGTGCTCATCGTGGCCAGATACTCCTCATAAAGCTCTGAGTCATCTGAGGACACCAAGGTAATCTGCATATCCTCCATAATTCGTACCATCTCCATAGCCATCAACTGGGACTCTGCTCCTGAAGTGGTAGCCCTTCGGCTCAGTGCTCCACCACCACATTTGCCTTCCCCAGGTGATAGTGTATCGTATACTCATAATAAGATAGAAATTCCAACCATTCGCTCTGGCAAACATTCAACTCCTTTTGCATATCAACATATTTCAGATTCTTGTGATCCGAAAATATGTCGCCGTGCACACCATAATGGTAATGCCGCCAAATCTTCAGAGCAAACAGCACTACTCCTATCTCCAAGTCATGCACATGGTAGTTCTGCTCATGCTTCTTCAGCTGGCGGGAGGCGTATACAATCACATGTCCATGCTGCATCAGTACAATGACATTCCACTGAAATTATGCATGGTTGTACACCTGGAAGCCCTCCTTCCCAGACGGAATAGCGAGGATAGGGGCTGACGTAAGCCGACCCTTTAACTCCGGGAAGGCTGCATCACACTGCGGCGTCCAAATGAACGGATTGTCCTTCTTCGTCAAAGAAGTGAGTGGAAGGGCTATCTGAGTGAATCCTTGCACAAACTTTTGGTAGTACCCGACGAATCCTAAAAAACTTCGGACATCCGTGGCCGTCTTCAACTCAGGCCAGTCTCGCACTGCCTGAAACTTCGCGAGATTCACTGCCATTCCTGCTCCACTGATTATGTGGCCTAAAAATGCCACCTCCGTCAGCCAAAACTGACATTTACTGAACTTGGCATACAACTGATGCTCCTTGAGCTTCTCCAGACTTAAGGCCAGATGTTGTGCATGCTCTTCCTTCATCCTCGAATAAATGAGGATATCATCTATGAACACAATGACAAATTTGTTGAGGTACGGCTCGAACACCCGATTCATCAAGCTCATAAAAGTCGACGGCGCATTCATGAACCCAAAGAGCATCATGATAAACTCATACTGGCCGTATCTGCTGCTAAACACCGTCTTCGAGATGTCTTCTCCCTAAATCTGTAACTGATAGTACCCGGTCCTCAAATCCAGCTTCGAGAACCAATGTTCTCCCACCATCTGATCGAATAATTTGTCGATCCTTGGCAGTGGGTAGGTGTTTCGGACTTTCAATAGGTTTAGTGCACGATAGTCGATGAACAACCTGATGGCCCGGTCCTTCTAATTCACAAACAAGACCATAGCTCCCTAAGGCAAGGAACTTGGCCTAACGAATCCAGCCTCCAACAGTTCCTTCAACTGACTCCTGAACTCCACCAGCTCCTTTGGAGCCATCCGATTGGGAGCCTTAGATACCGGCTTAGCTCCTGGCACCAAATGAATCTGGAAATCCTTCTCGCGGTGCGGCGTCAATCCTGGTAGCTTCTCTGGGAACACATCCACAAAGTCCCGTACCACCGATATATCAGCAACATCCATCTTGGCCTCGACCATCTCAAAGAATACCTGATACACCTCATCTCCCTGCATGTGGGCCTTGATGGCCTGAATAGAAGATAGCATCCTACGATATACATGAGTAGTACCTTCAAAGGTCACAAAGGTACAGTCATAACTCAGTACAACCATCTTTGTCGGGCAATCAATCTGGGCATGCTTCCAAGTAAGCCATGTCATGCCCAGAACCAAGTCGAAGTCCAGCATCCTTAAGATCGTAGTCGGGTCCTCGAGTGTCAGACCATCAATAGTTACCTTCAGGATGCACTTAGCAGTAGTTAAGACCTCTGTCCTGTTGGGGAGATGCACCCTCCTAGAAACTCCTGAATAATGTCTGACTCCCACCAGTCCCTTTACGAACTCCTCAAAGATGAAATTATGTGACGCCACTGTATCCACCAAGGTGTGGGCAGGTTTGCCGCACACCATAACTATTCCAGTTTATTTAAGTATGGTTAGGTAACTGGCCTATGGTTTCCTTTTTCCTAGTATACTATAGTTGTTTGTTGTTTTAAAAGTTCCAAAAGTGAATAACAACATAAAATTACTAGCATACATGCAATCACCCTGCCCGGGTACCGGGGTGAAGCCATGTCCAGAGCATACACTTGCTTCCTCTATTGTCTTCGATGTCTGCCTTGGAAACCACGTCCTCTTCCACGGCCTCGGCCTGCAAACTGCTGAGCGGGTGGGGCAGCCTGTGGTGCCAGTAGAGGTGCCCCTCTCATGGGACATTTCCTCCAGATGTGACCTACCTGATGGCAGTTATAGAACTTGGGCGGGCGAAGTGCCACACCCCCGGGCCTATGTATCTCCCGCATCTGAAGAGGTTGAGGGGTCAATACCACCGGCTCCCTCGGCTCCTGTCTCACCTCTTGGTGGGGTTGGTCCTCTTCCCTGCTCTCCTCAGCAAAGCGGCCCCTCCGCTGATCATTCCTACCTCCTCAGCCCAGAACCTTAGTTGGTCTCTTCCGGCCTCGAGTCGCGTGCCAGTCAGCCTCCATCCTCTTTGCCATCTCCAGAATCCGAGGTATAGGACTGTCGAATACAAATAGAAGAGATTGTCTCAGATCCTCTCGAATGCCCTTATAGAACCTCTTGGAATACCCCGCTTCGTCCACCTTATAGGAGTCCGCAAACTGTGCTAAGTGGTTGAACTCCTGATGGTACTCCACCACCGTCATGTTGCCGTGCCTCAACTGCCGGAACCTATCTTCCAGCTCGTATCTTGCCAATTGTGGGACATAGTGTTCCAACTGTACGGCCCTGAACTCCCCCAAGTGACGTCAACAACCTCCAAATCTGCAAATGTCATATCCAGAAGTGTCTTCCACCATCTCTTAGCATGAGAATCCAAGCAGGAGACCACCAAAGGTACCCTCTCCTCCCATGGGCACCGTATCCCGATCAGCATCTCAAACATGATATCAAGCCACTCTTCCATCCGTACTGCCGACTAAATCCCCATGTAAGATGGGGTAGAGAGTCCTCGGAAGATGCTGGGCCCTAAAGGCCTCTAGAATGGTCATCAGAGTCTGCCCATCTCTAACTGTAGAAACAGAGTGGGATCCGGTGGAGGTGGTGCAACATTTGGAGTATGCTGGGCTCTATGCTGGGTCTATTGATCCTAATATCCCAGATTTATAAATGTCAAATAGGTCAATGACATACACACATAATGTATTTGATGTGTGGCTTTAGTTTATGCATGCAGGTAGTCCATGATTGGACAGGTGAGGAAAAATGAGTTTCATTATAAACTCATTTTTCATCGAGCTCTGATCGTAGTTCGTAGAGCTCTGCTCGTTGTTCGTCTAGCATAGCTCAACTATCCCTCGGATACGCTGAAGAACTCTGGATTCAAAGTTCGTCATGCTCAGCCTACAGTTCGTCGAGCTCAACTTACAGATCATCGAGCTCAACTCAACATTCCTTATGATAAACTCAAGAGCTCAGCTTACAGCTCGTCGAGCTCAGTTTACACTTCATCGAGCTCAGCACCAAGATCGTCAAACTCAGCTCAACACATGTCAAGGTAAAAACTAGAAAAATTGACTAAGGCAAAAAGCGCTGAGACTGCTGAGAAAATCAAAGTTCGTCGAGCTCAGCAAAAAGATCGTCGAACGCAGCTAAAGACAGAAAATTGTCTTAGGCAAAAGTACTGAGACCACTGAGAAGAAGGCGTTGAGACAGCTAATCCAGCTGAGAAGAAAGAGTTGAGACCGCTGAGACAGCTGAGACAAAACTGGCTGGATTTCTCTAAGTCCAGAAGCGTTGAGTGAAGCAGGTTCACTAAACGCTTCTAATAAATAAAGGAAGCGCTGAGACTGTTAAGAGTAAAACTGCTAAGACAGTTAAGAGCAAAAACCGTTGAGAAAGTTGATAAGAAGAAAGCGCTGAGACAAATGCCTGTCTCAGCTTATAATGAAAAACCTCTAAGACCACTGAGACAAAACCGTTGAGTCAAATTCAGGGAAAATGCATAAGTCCAAAAGCGCTAAGAGCCAAGGCAAATGGCCTTGAGTGACTTAACATTCATGGTTTTCTAGAATATTTTCTAAGTCCAGATGTTGATGACCACTGCTGACATCATCAAAGTCAAAATTGCAGGAAGCCGTTGGGAGAAATCTATTATAGCGCCGAAAGATACCTTATCCTTTTCTGATGGATTTGACACTCACCAATCCTTAGTGGGCCAACATACTATTGTGTCGTTGATTCAAATCAACGCATATAAAAGGGAAATAGTAAAGGGATTAGGGTTAATGAACAAGAAACAATGAGAAATGGAACAAACGCAGAAAAGAAAAAAAAAATTAGAGGTGGATAGGCATCTTCTCTATCAAGCTTGAAAGACAAAGTCCAGCTGAGGTAGCCATAAAGGCAAAAGAGGTTAGCTTGTGCACTTCCTACTCAGCAAGTTAGTTCTCTCAAGAACAAAGAAGCTGGTTGATCCACTCAACAACAGATAGCTGCTCACCTGTGCAGCAAAAGAAAAGATAGCTGTAGAAGAAGACTCATCCCTTCTACGACAAGATAGCTGGACTGATATTTGCTCAGTCCAGTAGAGTAAACTAAGAGATTTAATCTCTGAGTTAGTTGTTTTCTTTTTCTTATAATCTTGTATTTATTTTCCTGTAGGATTCAGTTATTTGAATCTGAGTATAGTGAATATTGAGCCAAATTTGTAGGTGACTATTTAGTCACTGAGGTTGGTGTCCTGTTGGGGTACTGAGGTAGGATCCAAAAGTGGATCTGAGCTACTGGAAGGCTTAACAGCCTGATGCAGGAGAGTTTAGCTCTCTGTGGTAGGATCCAAGTGTGGATCTGAGGTTGGGCTGTGCTCCCAGCCTATGTATAGGGCCTTGTGCCTCAGGTAGGTGACAACAGAGTCACTGAGCTGTAAGTAACAAGATTGTCACTGAGTTGTAGGCCTTGGAGGAGGCTGAGCTATAGGTACCTGGAAGGGTACTGAGTGTAGGTGTGCTGCAGCACACTGAGAGTAGGTATGTGTGCCTGAAGTTGTAGGGCTGAAGAGCTTGAGTTGTAGGCCTTAGAAATAAGGCTGAGGTAGGTGATCAGTGGATCATTTAGTTGTAGGAGTTTTGCAGGGCTCTAAGGTAGGAACCTTGTAGTTCTTAGTCTGGGTTCGTAAGTGAACATGTGTGTAATGCTGAGGGCCTGAGGTGTATGCTCCAAGGAGTATAGTAATGGAATTTATGCCTTATCCAACAAGTAAGTTCGAAAGGTGGGAGTGGAAGTGGATGTATGATTGTCTCTTAGATATGTGGAAGGAGAAAATAACCAAACTAACAATTCATCAAGGCAAGTATACCTATTGAAATGCAGCTAGGGGACACAAGTGTCGTATTGAAATCTGGGAACAGTTGAGTAAGCTTACTCACACGAAATCTATTATTTTATCGACGGAAAAATTAAGTTTTTTTAGAAGAAAGCTAAACGTGCTAAAGGAAGAGAACTACTTGCAATGAAGGAGAGCTACTTGCATGAAAAGTTAAAGAGAGCTAAAAGAGCGATTAACTCAAGCTTAATAACGATGAAGGGGAAAATGCACTCGATCAGAAATTACCTCGGTAAGAGTGGTTAGAAAAATACGATAAATAAACCTAAGTTAATTAGGGTAAAGGTCCTTGACCGTGGAGGTTCCATGAATATTGACACGCTTCTCTCGAAGGCCGTGCCTAACTGAGTTTAGGAAGGTCCGACCGACTTTCGCCTAAATCAGAGGCCTAAAACTCGCTTTACGCGGTGAACCCCTCTAATGGATTTTACTCCAATCCGGGAGATTTGAACGTATGCCTCTCTCGAGGGGTGCGAACAACTCCCTTTACTCTTGAGTGCTCATTTCAAACTTTCGACCTCTCAGCTAGCCCAGAATGAAAGCAAAGGTGGAGAGTATATATCGATGATATACCTCCAACCCGTGATAAATCAAGAGTAATTCAAGGCTAAACCCTAAAAAGAAAAGGTAAGATTCAAAGCATCATAACCTAATCACTCGAACCTCGGATCATTAAGATCGAGTACATGGAGGATTGTTAATCATGGTGAGGAGGAAGAGGGGGGATGAGTAGAAGAAGAATAATGAAAACGGAGCAGAAACGTAAAAGAAAACAACACTTTTTATTAATAGAAACATGGATCTTACCACATGAAAACCAGCGATTACAAGTGCATGGAAAGGTAAACTACACTATCATTAACATTATACTATAGAACGAAGCTAGGAACTACTACATGGAAAGCATAAAGCTACAGCTAAGAACTAAAAATGGAAAGACATGCTTAAAAAGTTCAGAAATACAAAGGACAGAACCTCCCCTCTCAAAGCAAAAGGTGTCCCTGAACCCCTGGAGTTGGGCTCTATTTATAGAATTTTTCGGGTCGGGTCACGCCCCCCTGTCACGCCCTGGTCGGGCGTGACCCTGGGGGCGTGACACATCGGGCTCGGCGCGACTTTTTCGGGCAGGAATGGAATGAATTCTGACGGAGTTGTTGCGGTACACGCCCACAAGTCACACCCTAGCAGGGCGTGTACCTGGGGCGTATTGTTTGCGGCGTGACTTTGTTGAGCTGAAATTGAATGATGGAGGTGACGGGCGGAATTGCTGAAGTACACGCCCATATGTCACACCCGGGTCAGGCGTGACCCTGGGGCGTGACACTTTCGGTGCGACGGTGGAGCGGGAAAAACGAGCGCGCTGCGGCGATTCCTCGGAACCTGGGGACACGCCTCTAATACACGCCCGTGTCGGGTGTGACACGGGCGTGACCGAGGGCGTGTACACTAAGTTTCCACGGAATGCAGTTTCGGACCAATTGCTTCATTCCTCTGGGTTACACGCCCTAGGTACACGCCCTGGTAGGGCGTGACCATGGGGCGTGTCACAGCAAACTTCGGCTGAAAGCCGTGAAAACCTGCAAAAAACAGAAAAAATGCATTAGCGACAAAAATATATACAAAGGGGAATCAAAACAAGTACTTTACAAGATATGATTTGCTCTAAAACCCCGAAAATATCCTAATAAAATTGACTGCAAACCGTATTATCAAATTCCCCAAGCTTAAGTTTTGCTTCTCCCCAAGCAAAGATATAAAGACAAGCTAATCATAAAAAGTGACTAATTCAAAAAGTTTTAATCATACTCACACAAGTACTATGCGAAATTCTTGGCAGGGAGAATGTAAAACGTAAATCTAAAACAATTATTTAGGTATGGTTTAACTTTTATAAACTTTACTTAATAAAAATAAATCATCCAGAATTTTGACGAAATTCTTTAAATAGATTTAAGCAAGGTAATGAAAATGAAAAAAACGTATTGAGTTATTACTAGATTCAAGCAACGCATTATAATTATATCAATTAAATAACAAAAATCTAAGTTTAAATCCAAAACTAAAACTGATTTACTCTTCTTCTTTTCTTAGTTGTTAAATAAAATTAAAAAAAAAGGCGTGAATCAAAAGGACTTAATAGGACCGAAACATTTGGTTTAGGAATATGCATAGGAGTGGAATTCAAATATAAACATGGAGGCTTAAAAATCACACTAAACCAAAACAACGAGTTTCAAAAAAAAATAAATTTATTTTAAACAAAATATGTATAAATAAATTTATTTTTTTGTTTTTCTTTATAATTATTTATCCTCCTTTTTTGTATTATTATTTTCATTCATTTGGTCTTTTTTTTTTCAATGCATTGCTTTTGAGTACACTTTTTTCAACAATTTCTCCAAAGACTTGATTGTCTCTAAAGATAACACAAAATTTCCTATCAAAAAAAATGAGCGTGATTAGATAGGTAGGAATTTGGGCTTTGGTGAAAATGAAATGCTGTGTGGAGTTATCAAATGAATTTGGAAAAAAAGGCTCAAAAGCGGATAACTAGTGGTAAAAGATTTTAGGTTGGCAGGAAAGCTCAAACGTAAACAAAAATGGCCTAAATCATTTTCACGCTTTTTTTTTAAATTTATTTAAAAGATAGAGTCGATAAATTTCAAAAAGCAAGTTCGAGATAATAAAAGAAGATTGATGAAATTATCTTGAAAATAAGAATAATATGTGACTTGGATCGTTCATATCTACTACGTTATTCAAAATTTGTTCTTACAAAAATTATCTAAAGACGAAAAGGAAAATAATGGATGTTAGATTTTTAGAGAAAGTAAAGAAAATAAAGAACGAAAAACCATAATAGAAATGCACGTTTTAGAGAAATATTTTACCTTAACATGCTACCGTGAATTAGAAACACATCATGGCCAACATTTTACTTGTGAAATATGAGTAAAAAAAATGATTAGAAAAATTATAATTAACTACGTTGTTTATAAAGAAATTTGAGAAAAACAAAACATAAACATGGGGTACTTATTGAAATACCAAGATGCAGCTATATATATATATAATAATTTTTTTTTTTGGATGTTTTGGATATTTACAAAACAAAAAGAAGGAGGAAGTCCTCCCCCAAGCTTAAAATCTACATTGTCCTCAATGGAGAAGGAGGTTCGAGAACGAGAGAAAAGTAAAGTACAGGAAGGAAAGACAGAATTGAAAAACAGGTACTTTCCCGGTTGTATTTTGCAGGGAAAGCTGAGTGATGTCGTTCCTCCATGCCTGTGCTGTGGATCTTCAGGAAACGTCGGCTAGTCGACTTTGTCATGGAAGCAGAACCGGTGGAGCAGGCGATCGCAGAAGTTTCAGCTTGCCGGAGCCATTCGGGGCAAAAAGTGAAAAAATAAAGAAAACAGAAAAAGATAACTTGGGTTGCCTCCCAAGAGCGCCCTTTGTTTAAAGCGTCGTTTGAGCTCGACGCATCAAAATAAGATTGTCCCAAATATTATTTAACAATAAAGTTCAAATAAAGTTCAAAGTTTATGAGAAAAATAAAGTTCAGATTAATCAAATGTCAGGACCGGAAAGATAGAGTTACCAGGGTTAAGACTGACATCATCACAGAAATACAGTTTAAGACGCTGACCATTTACTTTGAAAGTACCCTTATCAGGGTGGGAAATTAAAATAGTACCATAAGAAAGATTTCTAAAACAGTAAAAGGCCTAGACCAACGTGATTTTAATTTACCCGGGAATAAACGTAAACGAGAATTATAAAGAAGCACTTGGTCGCCCGGCTTAAAGATTTTGGGTGCCTAAGATGTCGATCGTGTAAACGCTTCGTCCGCTCTTTATAAAGTCTGTTATTTTCATACGCGTAAGAGCGCCACTCGTCGAGTTCGTTAAGTTGAAATTTTCTAAAATCGCCGACGGAGTGGGGATCGAAGTTTAAAAATCGTAAGGCCCAAAATGCGCGGTGCTCTAACTCTACTCTACGGGTAAATGACACGACTTTCCGTAAACCAACCGATATGGCGTACATCCGAGGGCAGTTTTGTACGCTGTTCGGTAGGCCCATAGAGCATCGTCTAATTTGGCTGACCAGTCTTTTCTAGATGTGGAAACAGTCTTTTCTAAAATTCTTTTTATTTCTCTATTCACTACTTCGACTTGTCCGTTAGTTTGGGGGTGGTAGGCAGTGGAAAGCTTATGAGTAACGCCATATTTAGTTAGGATTTTTGAAAATTGTGCGTTACAGAAATGGGAACCCCTATCACTAACGATAGCGCGCGGCGTACCGAATCGAGAAAATAATTTTTTTAGGAAATTAACTACGACGTCGGGCGTCATTCGTAGGAAGAGCTTGGGCTTCGGCCCAACGTGAAACATAATCAACGGCAACTAAAATATACATATTCCCGAAGCTAGAAGGAATAGGGTCGACAAAATCAATCCCCCAGAGGTCGAAAACTTCGCACTCTAGGAAATAATTTTGTGGCATTTCATTTTTATTCGAAATATTCCCCGACCGTTGGCAACTATTACACCTACTCACAAAGGCATGCGCGTCTTTAAACAGGGTAGGCCAGTAAAAACCGGCGCTTAACACTTTGTGAGCGGTGCGAGCAGCTTGATAGTGCCCACCTGTCGGTCCTTCATGCAAATGTTTAATAATATCTAAACCTTCATCAAAGGAAACACACCTCCTGATCACTTGGTCTGCACAGACTTTAAAAAGATGCGGGTCCTCCCAAAAATAGTTTTTCAGCTCAGAAAAGAATTTCTTCTTTTGCTGAGATGAAAACTCTTTTGGGAGCACACGGGCCACTAGATAGTTGGCGATGCGGGCAAACCAAGGAGAAGTAGATGTGTTAATTATGAAAAGCTTCTCATCAGGGAAATAGTAATGAAAAGAATTTTCGTCTAATTGTTCTATAAACGGGTTGTCTAGGCGCGAAAGGTGGTCGGCGGCCAAGTTCTCGGCACCTCGCTTATCACGGATCTCTAAGTCAAACTCCTAGAGGCGT
Organism: Platanthera guangdongensis; assembly: GCA_039583875.1. NCBI lineage: Eukaryota > Viridiplantae > Streptophyta > Magnoliopsida > Asparagales > Orchidaceae > Platanthera > Platanthera guangdongensis. The sequence continues at coordinate 120,779,048 of CM077150.1, forward strand.
AAGACCCAGCGAATCAAGCGAGGCTTGGCATCCGTTTTAGAGAGAAGATATTTGAGGGCCGAGTGGTCCGTAAAAACAATAATTTTCGAAAGAGTAATATAAGGGCGAAATTTGTCAAAAGCGAATACTACAGCTAATAGCTCCTTCTCGGTTGTGGTGTAATTTTCCTGTGCAGATGTGAGGGTTTTACTAGCGTAATAAATGGGGTGGAAGTTTTTGGAAATACATTGACCTAGTACGGCTCCCACCGCATAACTACTCGCATCACACATTATTTCAAATGGAAGATCCCACACCGGAGCTATCATGATTGGCGCATTAACTAATTTTTCTTTTATTAAATTGAAGGCAGCTAGACAGAGATCATCAAAGATGAATGTGCCGTCTTTTTCTAAGAGATGGGTAAGGGGCTTGGTGATTTTGGAAAAGTCCTTTATGAAGCGGCGGTAGAAACCCGCATGACCCAGGAAACTTCTTATAGCTTTTATGTTCGTAGGTGGCGGCAGATTCTCGATAACTTCTATTTTCGCAACGTCTACTTCAATACCCCTTTCAGAAATTTTATGTCCCAAAACTAACCCTTCCCTTACCATAAAATGACATTTTCCCAATTTAAGTCGAGGTTAGTTTCTTCGCATCGCTCTAAGACTTTTTCAAGGTTCTCTAAGCAACTATCGAAGGAATTCCCGAACACGGAGAAATCATCCATGAAAATTCCATAATGCTTTCTACGTACTTGTCAAAGATGGCGAGCATACATCATTGGAATGTAGCTGGCGCATTGCACAATCCAAACGGCATTCTTCGGTAAGCGAAGGTGCCGAAGGGACAAGTAAACGTAGTTTTCTCCTGGTCCTCGGGGGAGATGGGGATTTGAAGATACCCCGAGAGGCCATCGAGAAAACAATAAAAGCTATGTCCGGAAAGTCGTTCTAAAATCTGATCAATGAACGGCAAGGGAAGTGTGATCCTTGCGGGTGGCGTCATTCAACTTACGGTAATCTATACACATTCGCCATCCGGTCACAGTCCGAGTCGGGATTAATTCATTATTTTCATTATTATTACGACCGTTATCCCTCCCTTCTTTGGTACTACCTGTACTGGGATAACCCTCTTACTGTCGGATATAGGATAGATAATTCCTGCATCTAACAATTTCATAACCTTGCCCTTAACTACGTCTTTCATGTTTGGGTTTATACAGCGCTGAGGTTGTATAGAGTTACGTGAATTATCTTCCATTAAGATTTTATGAGTGCAGAAAGATGGGCTTATGCCCTTAATATCAGATATATGCCAAGCAATAGCTTAGCGATGCTTTTGTAAAATTGAAAGAAGTTTATTCTTTTGTGCATCCGTGAGGTAGGCCGAAACTATGACAGGCAGCTTGGAGTCCTTTTCTAAGAAAACGTATTGAAGGTGCTCTGGTAGTTCTTTCAGTTCCAAGGTAGGGGGGTCATCATACGAGGTTTTGGAAATTTGTTATTTTTCAAAAACTATATCCTCGTACACTTTTTTATATGTAAAATTAAAAGGGTGTTGCTAGCGGCCATGGCGGCTTCGTGCAGCGATTCAGTTGGAAAAATAGAAGAGGAACAGAAATCAAAAAATTCTTTTTCAAAATCAGAGGGGCGGGTGGAGGATTCTTCACTTAGTTGTAGAGATTCAGTTGGAAGAGGAGGAGAGGAACAAAAATTGGAAAATTCTTTTTCAAAATCAGAGGTGGGAGAGAAGGATTCTTCACTTATGGTATCCATGAAAAAACAGGAGTCATCATTAGCTAGTGTGTTCTTCATCGAGGGGGTGATAGAGAAAGTTACCTCATCGTCGCCCACTCGAAGGAAGAGCTTACCATTGCTTACGTCAATGATAGCTCGGGAGGTGGCAAGGAAGGGTCAGCCAAGGATCAGGGGAACCTCGACGTCTTCTTCGATGTCCAAAATGACAAAGTCCACCGGGAAGATGAAATTGTCAACTTTGACTAGGACGTCCTCCACTATTCCTAACGGGTATTTGACTGACCTGTCAGCTAGCTGGATACTCATGCGTGTGGGGTTGAGACTACCAATTCCTAACTTTTTAAACAACGAGAGGGGCATAAGATTAATACTCGACTAATCGGAAATTGACAAGAGATCTCCATGACACTCATAGAAACTACCAATGACTCGGTAACTCAAAACAAAGACATTAAATTAAATGTGATAAAAAACTTACCAATTTACACACATGATAGAGAACTACGGTATATTTCACATTTTATCTTGGGTAATCTTGGTTTCATCGTGGCAAGGCGAGATTATTCGTGGAGATTTAAACTGCGAAAGGTTCTCTAACTTCTTCTTGTTAGTTAGGAGGTCCTTTTGGTATTTGCGTACTTCGCATCTGGGATATGCTTCGGAAAGGCAGATTTACGTGGATTTGTTTAAACATTTCAAAAAACGGGTGTATTGATCATCCTGTGTTGTTTATTAATTCGGAAGGGTATGGCGGGATGGATTGTTTTTAAAGGTGGGTGGTGGAGTGAGTTGTTGTTCTAAAATAGGAGTGATACTTTCTTCGGCAGAGGGTGGAATTTTTAAAACGGGAACGGAGCTTTGATTTTTTAAAACGGGAGCGGAGCTTGCCTCGGGTTCTTCACTTACCATACCAGGAACTTTCTTCCCACTCCGAAGAGTTATAGCTTTCGCTTGCTCTCTCGGGGTGGGCTCGGTCAGAAATCATTTTAGCGAGCCGTCCTACCTGATTTTCTAAATTTTAACACTTCCGGTTAAGGTCCTAATCGTAGCGTCATTAGCATTCATGTATTTTGAAAACACTTTCTCCAAATTTGGAGGTTTTGGAAACTTTGAGGAGGTGGTGGTGGTGTGCAGAAAAATCACTTTGCGGTGGCGGCCGCACAGCATTCGATGGATTGCTCCATGAAAAATTTGGATGATTTCTTAACGCAGGATTATAACTATTCGGAAAATTAAAACCAGGAGGATGATAATTCGCAGCAGAAAAATTATTAAAAGCAGTTCTAGGCATATTATTTACATAATCCAAATGTTCGGCGGGAGGAGTTGCAGATTCCCATACCTGAGGGGCGGAGGAAGAAGCAGTCATCTCGTAATTTTTTTGCTTAATATTTCAACTTGCAGTGCGAGTTGGGAGACGTTGTCCACTTCAAAGAGACCTGCAGGTTTGTTTGGGCGGGACCTAGGCACATTCCACTGGTAAGTGTTCATGGCCATGTCTTCAAACAGCTCAAGAGCTGCTTCCGGGGTCTTATGGTTTAAAGTACCGCCAGAAGCTGCGTCTATCATTTGCTTCGTGCTTTGATTTAGCCCATTATAAAACGTCTGCACCTGCAACCATACAGGCATAGCGTGATGTGGGCATCGTCTTAATAATTCTTTAAATCTTTCCCAAGTTTCATAAAGGGTCTCAGAGTCTATTTGTCCAAAGGCAGAAATGTCATTCCTAAGTTTTGCAGTTTTAGCAGGCGGAAAATACTTGGCAAAAATTTTTCTGTTAATTGCGTCCAAGTAGTTATGCTATTTTTAGGAAGGGTGTTTAGCCATTACTTAGCCTTAAGTCTAAGAGAGAAAGGAAATAATCTTAGCCTAATTGCATCATTTGTGACACCATTTATCTTGAAGGTGTCACAAATCTCAAGAAAGCTGGCTAGGTGTGCGTTCGGATCTTCATCTTGAAGCCGTCAAATTGCACATACTGCTGCACCATTTGAATTATGCTAGGCTTCAGTTCGAAATTATTATTTGCTATTGCAGGGCGAACTATACTCGATTCTGTACCCTCGAGATTCGGTCGTGCATAGTAGGACATAGGCCTTTGCACGACTTCCTCCACGTTGGGTTATGCCATTCTTAAGGTAGAAAATGACTCGGAATCCTCAACGGCACTTGGGTAGTAGGGCCTTGAAATCGCGATCTTCTCCGAAGAGTACGCTCAATTTCGTGGTCCAGGTCCAAAGTAACCGACGGACTTCCGCGGGTCATACACTAGAAGAAGAGAGGAGAAGCAAGACTAAAAAGTAAAAGAGCTAATGAAGTTGGAAAAAAAAAATTTTGAAATAGATTTTTTTATGTTTTAACTCCCGAACTTCCCAAGGGCTACCCGGTGAAGGGTTCGCAAGGTACTAGACAAGATAGTGGCATTTAGAGCCACTTTGCCCTTTTCGAGAGAGTTAGGTGGTGTAGAAAATTTTGTGATGTGGGTTTCTATTAAGAATGCGGTAATTAAAATCCAGCCATTTATCTCTGAGCGAGTAGGCGGAAATAAAAGCTACACTCACGCACTCGACAGAAAATTAAAATACACCCACTCTACAGAAAGAAAACACACTACTGAAATAAAGCCTGCCAATTAACTCAAGTGAGTAGGCGGAAAAATAAAAGATACGCACACTCTATGAAATAAAGCCTGCCAATTAACTCAAGTGAGTAGGCAGAAAAATTAAAAATACGCACACTTAACAAAATCCAGCCATTTAACTCAAGTGAGTAGGCGGAAAAATTTAAGAAGGGGCTGAGAAAGAGAAGTGATAAAATTAATATATTCGCGTTTTCAGTTTATCAACGAGCGTTGCTTCCCCGGCAACGGCGCCAAAAATTGATTGTCTCTTAGATATCTGCAAGGAGAAAATAACCAAACTAACAATTCATCAAGGCAAGTATACCTATCGAAATGCAGCTAGGGGACACAAGTGTCGTATTGAAATCCGGGAACAGTTGAGTAAGCTTACTCACACGAACGAAATCTATTATTTATCGACGGAAAAATTAAGTTTTTTTAGAAGAAAGCTAAAACGTGCTAAAGGAAGAGAACTACTTGCAATGAAGGAGAGCTACTTGCATGAAAAGTTAAAGAGAGCTAAAAGAGCGATTAACTCAGCTTATAACGATGAAGGGGAAAATGCACTCGATCAGAAATTACCTCGGCAAGAGTGGTTAGAAAAATACGATAAATAAACCTAAGCTAATTAGGGTAAAGGTCCTTGACCGTGGAGGTTCCATGAATATTGACACGCTTCTCTCGAAGTCCGTGCCTCACTGAGTTTAGGAAGGTCCGACCGACTTTCGCCTAAATCGGAGGCCTAAAACTCGCTTTACACGGTGAACCCCTCTAATGGATTTTACTCCAATCCGGGGATTTGAATGTCTGCCTCTCTCGAGGGGTGCGAACAACTCCCTTTACTCTTGAGTGCTCATTTCAAACTTTCGGCCTCTCGGCTAGCCCAGAATGAAAGCAAAGGTGGAGAGTATATATCGATGATATACCTCCAACCGTGATAAATCAAGAGTAATTCAAGGCTAAACCCTAAAAAGAAAAGGTAAGATTCAAAGCATCATAACCTAATCACTCGAACCTCGGATCATTAAGATCGAGTACATGGAGGATTAGTTAATCATGGTGAGGAGGAGAGGGGGGGATGAGTAGAAGAAGAATAATGAAAACGGAGCAGAAACGTAAAAGAAAACAACACTTTTTATTAATAGAAACAGGGATCTTACAACATGAAAACCAGCGATTACAAGTGCATGGAAAGGTAAACTACACTATCATTAACATTATACTACAGAACGAAGCTAGGAACTACTACAGGGAAAGCATAAAGCTACAATTAGAACTAAAAATGGAAAGACATGCTTAAAAAGTTCAGAAATACAAAGGACAGAACCTCCCCTCTCAAAGCAAAAGGTGTCCCTGAACCCCTGGAGTTGGGCTCTATTTATAGAATTTTTCGGGTCGGGTCACGCCCCCCTGTCACGCCCTGGTCGGGCGTGACCCTGGGGCGTGACACATTCGGCGCGACTTTTTCGGGCAGGAATTGAATTCTGACGGAGTTGTTGCGGTACACGCCCACAAGTCACGCCCTGGCAGGGCGTGTACCTGGGGCGTGTTGTTTGCGGCGTGACTTTGTTGAGCTGAAATTGAATGCTGGAGGTGAGGGCGGAATTGCTGAAGTACACGCCCATATGTCACGCCCGGGTCAGGCGTGACCCTGGGGCGTGACACTTTCGGTGCGACGGTGGAGCGGGAAAAAACGAGCGCGCTGCGGCGATTCCTCGGAACTGGGGACACGCCTCTAGTACACGCCCGTGTCGGGTGTGACACGGGCATGACCGAGGGCGTGTACACTAAGTTTCCACGGAATGCAGTTTCGGACCAATTGCTTCATTCCTCTGGGTTACACGCCTAGATACACGCCCTGGTAGGGCGTGACCATGGGGCGTGTCACAGCAAACTTCGGCTGAAAGCCGTGAAAACCTGCAAAAAGCAGAAAAATGCATTAGCGACAAAAATATATACAAAGGGGAATAAAACAAGTACTTTACAAGACATGATTTGCTCTAAAACCCCGAAAATATCCTAATAAAATTGACTGCAAACCGTATTATCAATGTACCTAATTGGGGAACCACTATAAATTCTTGTGTGCTTATTGTGTGCTTATTGTGTGCTTATTTGCTTTCTTATTCCAGGATATAAGGACAAGCTCTAAATAGTTTAATCTGAACCAGCAAAAGATTTAATAAAACTTCAAAGACCTATTCACCCCCTCTAGGTGATTTGCTAACCTTCAGTTAAATAACTTTCACTCCGCCCTGTGGTGTATGATGTGTCGGGGGCTGCATAATAAAGGCAATTATAAGAAAATTTGACCCAAAGCTAATTAAAAGTGGACAATTATATGTGATCCTCCATATGGGCACACCAATGCTTTTGCTGCTTAGTTTGTCCCCAAACTAAACTCGAGTGGGGGTGACCCAAGATTAGTGGACTTCTACTTTTCTGATCGAGGTTTCCTCTGATAGCAGTTTGTAAGACCTTTCTTTACAAAACTATCGGGGTCTTATGCCCATAACCGCCGCATTGTGGTGACACCAACACACTCAGGAAGGTCATCACTACAAAACGCCGATCCTGCCAGCCATACCGATTGCAGAAGAGTAGAATAAATATGAGAGTACATGAAAACTCCAATACGGGTCCACAAAAATCACAGGAAATATAATATATTCTCCACGAATGAAAAGCACACATAAATGATAAAACAAAGTACTAAAGAGGTATCTTGACCGATACATCAAATCCTTACTACAAATCACTCAATCACAGAAGCAAATCTATAATATCTACTAATGGTCGGGACTCTCTGTCCCTGCTAGCTGGACACCCATGCTAGACTGCCTATCTCCATGCGCACCGACCTCTAGGGCTGCGTCTCCTGGTTCGGCTCCACGATCCCCTAAATGATTTGGTCAATGACCGTTATTTAAAAAACTAAGTCCTCCTATCATCCCCCCCCCCATGGCTCCTAGGCACCGAGCAGGGAGGAGGAAATGAAGGTAATGAAGGTGGAGGGTAATAAAGGTAAGTAGGGCGACAGAACTAGTCTATCATGAGTTCATATACAGAGCAAGTATTGTGAGCAGTAGTAAGTAATCAGCATAAGTATACACAAGAACAAGTAAGCAAGTATAGTATGAGATGGTAAACTAAGTAAACTTAACCTATAAGAATGCCCATACAAACCTATAGACCAAGGGGTCGTTTTGCAAGGCCTATTTTATAAAGTGTCTCATACCAATTTATACAATGGTGTAAAGGGTTATATGCAATGATGATGCTATGTCATGCAAGTATGTCATGATATGAACATGCAAGTGTAACACACACACTTGACTTTGTGCACACAGACCTTTAGTTCCCCCTTTCTGGAGCCTAACTGTTGAAACTGAAATTCATTCTCTTTTGGAGTTCAACTTGGGGAAGGGGTGATCGCTCACCTACTTCTTTTAGCAAGCAAAACAAAGGCAAGCAAACAAGAACTGACCCAAGGGCTCGGCGGGAGGACCCACAACACACTCGGATGATCTTAGAGCGTTTCCACTCCTTAGCCAAAGGCCGAGCTAAGGTATCCTCAAAAAAGCGCTTGAGATGGAGCAAGGGGGCACAAGAAGCATGCTTTTTGGGGTATCCCTTGGGTCCTATTTATATATTTGAAATGGCCTGCAAATAGCCAACCTCCGCTGTTCTAATGGCTATGTGCAGTCCAGGTTGGCCTGCCAAAATCGTAACTCCACTGTTTTGAAGGGCTATGGGTAGCCAAGCGGGGCAAAATAGTAAAAAATACCTCATACACCTGGACGAGCTGAGGAGCTCAGCCACCCCTGAAGATCCTGCTCGCCTACTATCTGCCGAGCTCCTTAGGGTGAGTGTGAGCTTTGCCACTATGCTCGCCCTTAGATTGGCCTTCATTAGTCGAGCTCAGCTCGACGAAACCCGGGATTGGCTCGGCGAATGCTGAGCTCGGGGTCGACGAATGCCGAGCTCGGGCTTCAGATCTCCCAGCCGAGCTTGCCTGGGGCCTGGGTGATCTGGACCTGCCAGTCTGGTCCTGGTGACCCCACTCGCTGGATACGGTGTTGTACACAATCCCCATTCTTTTTGAGCTTGGCAAAGCTCGGAAAGAAACATCTAACCCAAGTGTTCGGCGAGTGTTGGGTGAACCAGAAATAATCTTCGGGTGGGGTCCACCTGTGGCTATATATATACACCTGCATACCTGCCAGACTCTTGCCATTCTCTTTGCTCTAGCCCTACCGAGATGCCGATCCTAAAGGAGATCCAAGAGCAGCTCACCCGGGTTCGCGAGACCTCAGCTGCTCGCGTAGCCGCCTGATTGTTGCGGTTTCCACTTGTTGTCCGCAGGGTGGCTTGGTCGAGCCCAATGCCAAGAGGGAGAAGCCATTTCCTCAAGTGGCCGACCCCATTTACGATGACCTGAACACAACCATGGAGCATGGGGCTGGCTCATCAAATCTGCCTGCCACTAATAAGGGCAAAAATATTGTTGACATCTGCGATGTCTCGAACTGCCATGTGGATGGCATGGAGGTCACCACGCCGCGATACTCCACCTCGCGAGGCAAGACCGTTCTTGGCAACTCGCGATTCAGAACTCCGGAGAATCATCCCCGGGACCCATCGCCCCCTTGGGATACCTGTGGGTGGACTCGCAGAAGCCCAACTTGCCGGTCCATGTCCCTTCTCGTCAGCGACCTGTCGTGACCATGGGGCCAGGTGTGGAAACCATCCCTATTCCGGGATTCGACCTCCTCTCATCGGAACGCGCCGCCAAGGCCGCGTGAAGGACCCGAGATTCGTCCCTCCCCGCACCTTCTTGGAGATTCCGAGTTCATCAGGTAAGCTTGGCCTTGGATTCTTGTGTGGTTTTCCGGGGACACCTCCACTTGCTGATGTTTCTACCCTCATAGCTCCCCCCAGCCAATCTGCGGCCGCAGAGTTTTCGCGGACAGCCCACTACTCTCCCTCCCTTCCTCGAGCTCGCTGGACTCTTATCTGGTCCCTGGGGTTGAGAACGACGAGCTGACGAGGAGTGGGATCAAGATCTTCAAGAAGCACGTGCGCGGACTGCGTGAGGTATAGGAGGTCAACGAGGCCCTCCAGCGGAACTACGTGCGGCTTTCTGACGAGGTAAGGGGCAACCCGGCTGGCGAGGTGACGTATCCATCCTGGCTTCTGGATGAGATCGATGACGACCTTTCGGTGGCGCAGAGGAATTCCGGGTGGATCCGCGAGCTTCTCCCCTCACGGTAGTCTGGGGGACAGGGGATGCAAGGACGGGTAGATAGAGGCAGATCCATTACTGAGCTGACCGGCGGTCGCTTACTGGTCCCCCTCTGCTCGTGGGCCCTGCTTTCTTAAATTTGTAGCTGATTCATGTAATAACTTCAAATATTCTTAGACTAGTGGCTGATATTCGAATAATGGTATACATATTACTTTATATCTGACTCGGCCATAGGATGGGACGCGACAAAGGTCGCGGCGGCTGGGGTTGTCGAGCTGGGACGGCGAGCTACGCCGACTGGAGAGCTTTGCCCCAGATTTATTTTCCTATAAATAGCCCCCAACCAACCCTGTACTGCCTCCTAAACTGCTTTATTTTTCTCTCTCTTTCTGCACCCCTCCTTCGTACTCGTGCTCCACCCCCTCCTTTTGAGAGCATGGGCAAGACCAACCCCGACGCGACGGTCGCACCAAATGCACCTAGCACTTCAGGGACTACTGTTTCTTTGAGGGAAAACACCAGCGAGGCCGAGCTTGCGAATTCGTCGCGACCTTGTTCCGCCTGGCTTCGAGGCGCGCCGGTGGATGGAGGGGGAGGCTATCAACTCCTTTTACGATGACGAACTCGCGTTCCCCATCTCGCATTTCGAGGTGGGGTTACGACTCCCCCTCCGCCGGAAATCCACCAAATCTTGAAGTACTATGGTGCGGTTGCCCGCGCAGCTGAACTTGAATGCCATGGCCATGATGGTGGCGTTCGCGAGCTTCCTCCGCTGGGAGCGGATAGAGTTCATCCTGACTGTGTTCAAGAAACTCTTTTCTTACAAGGTGAAGCAGGATGGCATCGCCTACTTCGGGGGCTCGCTGATCAAGGTTCACGGGATTGCGAACACACCCTCACAACTGGATGACAAAGATCGCCTTCATCATGGGCGATCTTGGCAACATCCCTTACTCCCCCAACAGAAGGGAGAGGAAATCTACCGCCCCCTCTACCGTGTCAGGCAACGATGCCGACCTCCACAAGTTCTTCCTCCACAAAGATTTCGAGGTCGCCTTCCTACGAAGGGGCCTCGACTCGCTCTGCCCCGTCCTGCCCGTTGAAGGTATTGTCCTCTTCTCTGTTGCTCAGCTCGCCATAACTTCATGTAAATTTTCTAAGTTATTTCATGCAGTGAGAGCGGCTGATCCCCGTAAACCCGCCATTTGTACGCGGACCCTCTTGCTCGCGAAAAGTTGGAGGCGGAAGCCTGCTAAGATGAGGAGCCTTCCTCCAAACCCTCCACCAGTAAGAGCCGACCTGAGGATGCGGGGTCGAGCCTGCCCCATCGCCAACAACTGCCAAAATAGATGAGGAGAGCCATGTTGGCTCCTCGGTCGAAACAAAATCAATAACATCAACAGCTCAAGTACATGAGCTCGCCGAGACCATTCCAGACGGGTCACCAGAGAGCTAGCTCAAGGAGATCACCAGCAAGGGGCAGGGGGTGGCGAGACCTCTGCTCCTCCTGCATCGACCTCTGCTCCTCCCACGGCGAAGAAGGCGGCCCACGAGCCCGCCACGCTGAAGGAACACCCACTCTTCGGCTTTGGGGGAGGTGGAAGGATTTGTATGGCCAGCCCATGGTTTAGTGGGACAAGCTGGCCCACGAGAGTTTCATCTATACCCTCTACCCCTCTTGGGTTGGCCACGAGCTCTCCACCGGTCATGCCCATGCACACGGCTTCGGCCTCTATGGCCGCGAGGATGCCGAGGCCTACAAGGCATGACCCTGCGGCAACTCGGCCATGAGGGCATATAACAACCAATCTGTCGTTTGGCATATAACATAAGGTCCAGCTGGAACCCGATGCCATATACCACGGACAGTCGGAAGGGTTACATAAGAATACCAAAATCATACAACTATAACTACTCGTCCTACACAGAGAATTCTAGCGGAAGCTTTTTAAATAGTTATAAAGAACCCATAATTGATATATCAACTAACATGAATGTCCATAAACTACCACAGGAATGAAATAGCAAATACAAAGAAAGTATTTGGTCTTATGGCCTTACAAGAGTTTCACTTAACAAAGTAGTGTTTTCCATACATCGGCTCGCAGGCCGGCCACACATGATAGAAATAAAATACAACTATTCGCTTTGGCCTTCGAGGGCCAGCTCAGCAACTTGGGCTTCAGCCCACTATTTAGCACTCGGCTCCGTAGCACCTGCAAGCAACATTCCACCGCACAGTGGTACACTAAGCAATGGTCAGCCAAAGCCGACCAAATTATAACGATCCCGCCCATTACTTGGACGGCGGTGCTCCTTCCCTGCAATTCATTAGCCAGCTAAAACAATAAAAGTGTGAATATACAATGCACAGGTGTAGGCTCTCACGGCCCAAACACCCGTGCTCTCAGGGCACATTAACGGTTGAATCCGGTCAATTCTGTGGCTTCACCACCATCCCGGGATGGCAACAATGTGATAATTTTAGCCTTTCTGACCACTATCTAAGGATCCTGACTATGCCAACGGCCAGTCCCTCTTTGGGTCTCTCGCACGAACCACATAGCCGGGTCCAATTCCACTTTCCCGTTACTCACAACGTGTAGTTCACCTTAAGACGTACGGATGAGCCAAGCTTCTCTCGGATCTCGCAACAATCCAAACAACACATAACCCAGTTATGTACAAGGCCGGCTCCCAGGCGCCAAATTAGCAGAATTACGTTTCCGCTAAGTTTTCGGGTGCAACTTGGAGTTAATCCCCAAGGATCCCTGCTGCAATCTACCGTGTAGAAACCCGAAAACACAAAACACAGAGTCTTCTCCGGCAACCATACAAAATGCAACATCACCGATCCAGAACAACATGTCCGGGGTAGGCTTCACACACAATTCCTATGTCCATACTTCGCTTCTGAACTCTATATGCAACAGAAGGGGGGACTATTCCTGTCAAACCCAAGGAACACTGCACTCTCACCGCACATTCGCGAGAGTGGGGTTCCTTATGCAAAAGAAGGAGAGCATCACATGTTCAAGTAGAGAATCATTACCCTTGTAGTACGCTTCTATGACATGGAAAAAACTATACGGATAGAGGCTTCGCAATGGATTTTCCTCGCAGATCCGCTCTCGGTCTCAAAACGGTTCTCCAATGCTCCGCCGGTGGCCGGAATCCTCCCTCTCCTTCCTCCTCTCTCCAACTCCTTAGAAAGAGAATGGCAAAGAGCAAATGAGGAGTTTAACCTCCATTCCGTCCTTATCAGTGCAGGAACACATTTTGGCCGTTGGATCTTAATTAAAGAAAATGAATGGCTCAGATCCGACCAAAAATCATCAAACCTGGGCGAACACGGCCTCGCACACGGCCGTGTCCCAGGCACTGTGCCTCGATTCAGACACAATCATCGAGCACAGAGACTGACATGGGTCGAGACATGCCCGTGACTCAACTGACACGCCCGTGTCAGTTTTGACACGCCCTTGAACTAGGGTCGTGTCACCAGTAAACCGCCAAGCCAACCGACACGATTCTTGGGACACGGGTGGTGCCATGGGTAATGCACATGCCCGTGTCATTTGACACTCCTGTGTCACTCACCGTTTTCCTACATGTCGTTCTTTGGACGCTCCAGCCACACCCAAAGAACCACACGGCCTTGGACATGCCCGTGTCCTAGGCCGTGTACCACTATACAGGCACCAAATATTCTCTTGGACACGACAGCACGATACGATTTTCGGGGCGTTTACAAATCTCCCCCCCTTAAAGTATTTCATCTCGAAATTATGTAAAGTTACACAAAAATCTAAATGTTACCTGAGTGGAATAACTCGGGGTATATCTTCTATCATAGTCTTCTCTCTCCTGCCAAGAAAGCTCCTCACGTCCGCAGTTATCCCAACTATAACGGTCCAGGCCCATCCCAAGGGAACACGCTGGCACTGCCGGCCAACTATGGTCCAGACCCGGGCATCTCAGTTGTGATGAGGGAGTGGTGGAAAGATCTCTTATCAAGGTCCTGGGTTCGAGACCCAGTGGCAACAACCTACCTGCTGATAAACAGGCCGGAGAGGGGTTTGGTGTGCATGCCTGCAGGCTTGAATGTGATAGGCTGACTACCAGTGGTGGGCCTGGGTCTGGACCCTGGTAGGCCGGCGGTGCCAGCGGGTTCCCGATGGGAGGGCCTGGACCGTTATACCAACGGACTTTAACCATTCAGATTTCCTTATTGCGGAGTCGCTTAACCTCTAAGTCTTAAATGCATACTGCTTGACCTTCGTTGTCAACCCATAATCAACCTGCACTTGATCGACCGCAACAAAGTATGAAGGATCTGCACCGCCTTCCGCAACACCGATACTTAGAACACATCATGTAGCCCACTCAACTCCACTGACAGCTTTCAATCGTTACGCGGCCTCGCCAACATGCTAGAGGATTTCATACGACCCAAGGTATCTCGGACTCAGCTTCTTCAAGCGTCGAACCCGCGAGACACCGTTGAACGACTTGATTTTTTAAATACACCCAGTCACCAACACCGAACTCCACATTCCTATGCTTGGCGTTATAGTATTTTGCCTGCCATTACTGAGCGATATTCAACCTTTCAGAACTGTACGTATCATTGAAGTGGCGTCTTCTACCGTTTGACTTTTGTATACTTCGACTCGCCTGTATCCAACCAAGACAATGATGTTCTGACACTTTCTCCCATACAAGGCCACGAAATGCGCCATTCCAATACTCGTCTGATAACTGTTGATAATATGCAAACTCCACCATGTATAGTGAGATATTCCCACTGCTTTCGAAATCCAAGACGCACATACAAAGCAACAGTCCTCCATCGTCCGGTTGATCTCTCGGTCGACCATCCATCATGCGGATGAAAGGCTGTGCTAAAACTCAACTTAGTTTCCCAACAAACTATGCACAAACCTCCAGTCGTTCGACGTGAAGCTTTAATCTCGGTCACTAACAATACTGTGGGGCAACCATGCAATCGTAGAATATTATCCACCATAGAGTTTGGCAAACTTCTCCACCGGTTCTTCCTTACCTGTTCGGAAAAAAATTGCGACACCTTTTATCAATCTATCTACGACCACCCAGATGGCGTAGTTACCTATGTGACTTTGGCAAACCGTGCAAAAAATCCATAAAATGTCTGACGAATTTCCACTCGGTATAGGTAGGGACCAACACGAAAACCTCCGGTCTTTCTGACCACTCATGCCTTTAAATAGGCAAATCGACTGGCACTTGGCCAACATAAAGAGCAACATGCTTCTTAATTCTGGCC